>WKFP01014148.1:148590-190847 GCA_011057875.1 Pterocles orientalis
CTGGAGCTCTTGACAACTGTCTTGAAAATGTTTAGTTCCAACTGGACCAGCTTCAGCTCAATCCGGCCTATCTGGGCTCACCTGCAAGAGAGATCAGCACAGCGCCTGCAACAAACTCTGCCAACATGCCTTGTTCCAACTGCCACCGAACAACGGAACACTGAGCCAGCTCTGGCTGCAGCCATGCTGAAAACTTCTACCTGCGATTACATCCATCGTCTGTTTTCATCTCCTGACCGACAGATCTCAGCTGGCAGATGTTTGTCACAGGGAGCCAGATACTGGTGTCTGGAGAGTTATTTCCAAGCTGAAGTCAAACACTGCCCAGAGAAGCTGTGGATGCCCCATCCCTGGAGGGGTTCAAGGCCAGGCTGGATGAGGCTTTGGGCAACCTGGGCTAGTGGGAGGTGTCCCTGCCCATGGCAGAAGGGGTGGAACTCGATGGTCTTTAGGGTCCCTTCCAACCCAAACCATTTTATGATTCAGTGTCAAGCATCTGATGTTTACTAGCGCATGGCAAGAGTCACCAACGATGGTCATTTGACAAGGGAAAAAAGCTGGGAGCAGCCAAAACCAGGCATTGGGCTTCCTTCTGAGCACACTGGATTCAAAAGCAGTACGACAGTTTGAAGAAGTAGCAGTGAACAATTTCTTCCCCGTTCCACAAAAAACAGTAAAGACCTGGAGCAGGCACAGGGATGGAGGATGCAAAGCTCCTTCCCTACAGCAGCTGGTGAGATGGGTCCAGTTTCCAGTTGCAGACACCTTAGGACCTGTCTCTACTTGGCTTTGATGCTGATTCATTCTTCCTGTGGACTTTCCTCAACTGGGACAGGAGTGTTTTGTTCTTTTTTTAGCTTAATCCACTCTGAAAGTGGATTTTCAGAATGGGTGAAGATAAACAGGAACACAGCACTCCAGGTACGGAAGGCCGCCCTTGGGAGTTGTCAGGAGCTGCTCCATGATGTGCTGGTTAAATCCTCACCAGCCAGAGGCTGATCTGAAAGACCAGACAACTCCTCAACAGACTGACACAAACACACACCACAGACAGAGATGAGAGTCAACATTCTAGTTAAAAACTCAACAAAAAAAAAAAAAAAAAAACAAAGGAAGCATCCCTTTTCTCTATTTACCAGTGCAGGTCAATGGGAAGGAGCTGGGCTTCCTACAAAGAAACGTTTTTTCCGCCATCTTCTCTTGAGGTCGAGTGAAGCCACTCCATTTCTTGGGCCCTGTCAAGCACCGCTCCTTTACCTCCTCTCCCAAGCATATCAACTTATTTAGTTTTAATGTAACCAGGTAAGAAGTGAAATTTCTCTGTATTCTTTTAAGATCTTTAAGATGAGCCCCCAGCACTGGGATCTCTGTCTTCAGAGCTTCAGGGAAGTCCACCACTGGGACAGGAAGGTGTTGCGGTACAGGTGCTAAAAGGTACAAAAGAACTGTCACAGCAAGTCATAACTCTCCACTTCTCATCCAGTCTCCAGGTTACACTTCGATACACATATTTTAATTGCTACAGTAGAGAAACACCTTTTCTGCCATCTACATCCTACACAAATTGAACCCTTTTAGCTCAGTTCTTTAAGTACAGCTTTCCTAATCCTGGCTTTGGCAAACTCACGCGAATTCTTCACATGACAGCTTCAAGAAAATGTTTCCCCTCTTGTTTCAGCATTTTAATTCTGGATTAAGAGACCTGTCTAGACAGATGAGAAAATAACAGGATATTTTGTATGTACAGAATCCTGATTTAGAAACCACCCGTAATTAGCCAACAACCTTTGCCATACGATCGGCAGGAGAAGGCAATTAAAATTTAGCAAGAGCTTGGGCTTTCCAACCAGGATACACGCTCCACTGTGAAACGAACAGACAATACAAACACATGAATCCCCACCACACTTTATTTCAGTATCAATTATACACTCTGTTAGGCTCATAAGTAAGACAAGCACAGAAAACACGGTCTATTATGTGCAATGCTCCACCTCCACTATTTGCCAAGCCACCAGCCAGGGCCTGAGCCAGTGAATATTACTAGGTCCTCTGACACAAAGATAGCTTGGCTTTTTACTTTTTCTTCATTGCCAAAAAGGGCTGCTTCTTATTTCTTTTTTTTTTTTTTAATCACAGGGTAAGAAGTGTGGATGAGGCTTTGAGCAACCTGGGCTAGTGGGAGGTGTCCCTGCCCATGGCGGGGGGTTGGAACTAAATAATCTTGAAGGTCCCAGCCAACCCAAACTATGCTACGATTCTATAGCTAACAGGCAACAGTTATCCACAATAAAGTAAAATTAAAAAAAAAAAATCCAAATATATATCTTCCTTCTGTCTTAAAAAAATAGCTCTGATCCTCTCATCTCTTGTGCATCTAAGTGCCTCACCTGAATCACTTCTTCTTCCAGACCTGCTCCCTTTGCTCAGTCTCTACCACCACTCTGCCCTTGCCTCCCTAGGTGCCACTACCCTTCATTCATCTCTTCTCACTACTGTCCATTTCCCTCATTCCAAAAAATACCTTAAAAAAATCCTTAAAAACAACCTCTCCCCAAAAAAAAAAACCTAAAACCCTGAGCTCAACTGCTGGTTCCCAGCAGGCAAATCTTTGCAAAAATATTTTTTCAAAGATGAGCATCATTCTACCAGCCCAGAATCATGGGTTTCCATTCCTGGCATTTGTACCCTTCAATCCTATGAGCTCCTCATCCCTTCATCTCTGCTGATCTTAGTTACGCACCAGCCCACGGACTGCTCGCAGGGAAATGACTCTTTTCATCTGCACAGAGGAGCCTTGTTAGCTTTCAGCAGGACTTCACACCAGAGCTACCCTAGCAATAACTCAGAAATTATTTTGAACAGATTCCTGCTTTTCATCCTTTTAATAAAGATATATTCCGGATGTATCTCCTTTAACACTGAGTGCCTTCTGCTTCTTTAAGTTACAATGGCCCCACAGGCCACGGCAACCTAGAAAGAGCATGAATGCAGATGTCACGCTAGCCTTCCCTACCTTTAATCCAGCAGCAATAGCAGTAAGGTTCAGAGGTATGTCCACTTTAAGATTTTAGGGGGGTTTTTTTAAGTTTTTCTCCAGTAAAACCTTGCAGGTCACAAGAAAGAAGCCAGAGAATTAAAGCAGTTCACAACTGTCCTCCCTACTGCAACAATAATCAGGCTATTCTTCTAGGACCCTTAAGAAAAAGGTCACCAAGGCTCCAACAATTTAAAAATACAAAACCAAAATAAACAAAAACATTTCTCAAGGAAATCTGCTATTCTTAGCTCACCTAAATATTCTCCCGGTAGTACTGTCCTAGCTGTGATGACACAAAGACTTAGGCAAGGCAACGTACTACAAACAAAGCTTGCGTGCTTAAGAGCTTGTCTGGTGGCTTGTTTGGTTTGTTTGTTTTTTCCACCAGGATTGGTTCATCTCAAAAAAAGGGACTTTCCTCTCCCTTCAGACTTTGTATCACACAGCAGGTTGTCAGATACCCACAAGTTGCGAGCTCTCAGCACACACAGTCGTGGTCATCCCAGGTGGGACTCATCTCACCCCATTTCACTCCTTAGGTGTCCAACTTGCATCTGCTGTCTGCAGCCTCTCAGGTGATGGAGAGGAGGAGTAACCCATTCTGCTCATCTTTGGCACACCTGTCTTAGGATGGACAAGCTGAAAGGAAGCTTACAGACCAGTTTAAAACAATCACCTGACCTTTCCGAGGCCTCACCACCTCCACTTTCCGTGCTGGGTAGAGGTATGAAGCAGCCTTCCACGCGGCTTCGCTCCTTGGGGATGAAACTAAACTCAACGATGTTCTCCAGGAGAGCCAAAATGCATCCCAGCCCCTGAGGGGCATTTATGGGGCCAGAGTACAGCACATCCAACTGGGAGCCTGCAGGGACACACTGTCAGTGACACACATGGGGACATCAGCACTGACTCTTTCACTCAGCGTATCGCCTCGTATCACCATGCCATACTTACTGATCTAGAAATAGCTTTCGGCAGCTAAAAAGAGGTTGAGAGGAACCGCGCCTCCAGAAGAGGCAGCTGGTGGCTACACTTCCACTTGCTATTCCGAGACTCCTGCACAAGGACCCGGTTTTCTTTCCCAACCACAATATTTTAGTCCTTCTGTGGAGTGTTGAATTGACAATCTTCACGGTAACACGTCTAAGAGCCAGTCTGGAGGGTGAGAAATGCATCAGCAACACAAACAAATTCCCTGCTGACCGCACAGACCAAACAGCTCCGGCACAAACCGACTAAAATTTACCGGAATCGCTTCATTCCCTCTAGATTTTTAATTGATGGGAATTAGGCATCATCCTTAATCAGAAACCTAAACAACAATATTGTGTTTGTTTGAAAGGAATTCACATAAAAACAACATTTCCTTTCAGTTGAAAGACTAAAAGGAAGCAGAAGAAATAAACACACTACTGGTTTACTATTATTTTAAGTGCAACTATTCAAGATACTATCAACACATGAAGGGGCACTACATACCCGTGTTTATAATGCAGGTTTGTCATCACAGCCTCAAAGTGTTTACAAACAGAGAATTTTTCACACCAAAGGATTAAATCAATCTAAGCAGAGACAAAGCAAGATTGCACAACCAAGAGCAGAAGCTCGAAAAATTCAGAACAGAAATAAGATGTCTATTTTTAGCAGCGACACTAATCAGCTGTTGAAACACTTTTCACTGCAGGCAGAGAGGATATTGCTTTTAAATAAGGATCAAATCTCTCACAGACATTTATACTCCAGTTCCACCAGAAGACGGGATTGTGGTGCTGGGAATTCTCCTGCCAATTCGATGGAGATGGCCAGGGTAGATTTTGCGTGATGAAACTTTCCAGCCTTTACACCCCAGGAACCTGCCATGACACAGAACTGTACGTCTGTGAGTAAATGCATTATTAGGATAGCGTTGTCTCACAGAATCACAGGATGGTTTGGGTTGGAAGGGCCCTGAAAGATCACCAAGTTCCAGCCTGTATTTGTGCTTGGGGTTGCCCTGAGCCAGGTCCTTGCACTTGCCCTTGTTGAGCTTGGTGAGGTTGGCATGGGCCCACCACTCCAGCCTGCCCAGGTCCCTCTGGATGGCATCCCTTCCCTCCAGCGTGTCACCGCACCACACAGCTTGGTGTCGTCAGAGATGTCCGATGCAGAGATGCAGCACACATGCAGGTGGTTGTGATGCCTAAGGAATGGAAATTCACACGGACCACCCAGTGCGGGGAATCTCCTGGGCTTCAGAGAACAACTTTTAAAACAAGCAAACTTTTGACATAGAGTTTCAAAAGCTTTTTTTTCAACGGACGTAAGAATCTCTATTTCATACACAGAAGAGTGGTTATCTGAAAACACCATTAGCAGAGCCCACATGCAAAATCTCCACAACGGAAACAGAAAGCAACTTATTTAGCAGATGTAAAGACACCCCAGCGTTTAGGCCATTAACTCATGACACAGTCTAGCACTACTTGTGCTGAGCAAGTGCCTGGTTGTCATGAGTAACCTTCACCTAAAAGCAATAACAAAATTTTAAATTATCATCTCTAACGCACCTTTTTTCCTAAGCTGAGGGATAAGTGCTTGGAAGGATTATTGTGGCGAGAGCAGTTTTATCTCCTCGAACACCTTCCCAGGCTTCAGACTCAGGCTGCCCAGGTCAGGATAGAGCGGATAGTATCTCTGAGTAGACACAAAAATGAAGTGGAAGATTTTCTGCACTGGCCCCAGCGCTGTCTGTCACCAGTGCCTCCCGTCGCTGTTAGCTGTGGTTCTCTGCGGCTCCTGGCACAGCAAACGAGCATTTTGTAACTTCTCCCTATTTTCCCCTTTCATCAGCCTCCTCAATAGCAAGCACGTTAATCCTTACTGCCTGTTATTTCAAGATGCTCCTTCCAAGCTCTCCAGGCTGTAAACATGTCAAACTGGAAGATATCTCTCCTTCTCCCCCCTCCCTTTTCATCCGGCAGGCTGCACGCCAAACTCGCTCACAATCCTTTTCAGAATCACCATTTATACCAGCACAGGTTAAGTAGGGACACTCTTTCAACAGAAGGCAGGAGCATTATTAATTGAACTTAAGCACTCCACGTCAGTCAGATAGGCGAGTGAAACCAGCCTGCTGTTATAAACTGCCTTTGTACCGTAATTGTGCAAACACCAACCTGGCAAGGTTGCATCTGCGGCACAACGGGAGGTTTATTGCATCGGAAGCAGACACACCTCGTTTACTCAGCTACCTGGAGAGCTGCAGGAGCAGGAAAATGGTCCACAGCCACCTACGTACATACCAGGGCCCTTCCCAAGCTCATAAACCTTTGTCACCAACAGCGTGTGCACCAGTGAGATCAAGGTTAACTCGCATTATGCCTGCACATGCTGGAAATCCAACTCCAGCTGGGCTGAAACCACCTGAAAAGTGGCATTTCATCGTCATCCTCATGCTCAGGCTTTATCCAATTCAGTATTTTAGTCTAAGCAGGTTTGCCAGCTGGTTACGAACAGCCCCAGACCAGTCCTGCTGTCTTTTGCAGGCAGCTACCAGGCATGGGCAGGCAGCAGGTCTTGGCAGAGGAGATCTGTTCTGACAGCTCACAGAAACTGGAAGTGTTGGTGAGAAGCAGCCCATGAAAGGCTCTACTCCAACCTCCTGCTCCCACAAGGACCACCAGCATGGTCTCCTTGAACACAGTGTTTTCCAGTCCTAGAAACAAGCAAGACAAATCCAAAATCCCTGCTCTTTCCATCAGTGCAACTTCATCCCCTTGCTCCTCATCACCCCTTTGTGCCTGACCAGAGCCAGGAGCCTTGCAGACGCTGCATGGGGACGTGCGAGCCTGAGTGAGCAATTCTCTCTGGAGCCCAGCAGGTTTTCAGTGGAGCATCTCCATCATCTCTGCTGGACCCTCTCCACCATCAATACAACCCATCTATCCCGTGTGCCTCACCTTTGCCCACCAGCCCCGGTGATGGAGAGCTGCCCACGCTCATCCTTCTCACCATGGTGGTACAAGGAAGCCAGACAGCTTGTCACAAAACCGAGCCAGCACTCCTGCTGCAGATGAGCAACCCCTGGTAGGCAGAAGCAGAAATGAAGTGATTTGATTTCCAGAGAGTTGCTGGAATTTACAGAAGTGGCTGTGAGAGAAAAGTAAGTTGGAACTGAGGACAACCGCTACCATCCACTAAAAATTGCACAGGTAAAAGGCCAAGCCATCAAACGTGGCTTAAGGCACTGAAGAGGCTGCAGTTCAGTAGCGCTGATCTTACATCAGCATCTACAAGCCCCATTTACAAATTCCTGACCCACCCCAATGACTGACCCGCAGGGAACGCAGAGCTGGATCAGACATTAAGGAAGGAAACACATTAATAACACAGCACGAGTACTCTTAGACAGCAGCAGGAAGACAACGCTTCCCGTTTTACCCACACGCCAAACCTGCAGCCTTGCACCCAAAACCTCCTCGGCATCGGTTTTTCGAAGGCAGCACGCACCTCCAGGCTGGCTCTGCACTCTTCCACCTCTGGATGCATTCCAAAAGAGACAGAGGGAAATCACAGCATTAGCCTTTGCCTGTCTAACTCAGGTCTCCTCCAGCATGAGAAGATGACCTTAGCTGGGCTGCCGAGCCTTTATTCTTGTAACAAAACACTGCAAGCCTTATCTTCATTTACCCCCCAACTTCCAGAAATATCACCTCCCGAGGTGAGACAGAGACGGGCCATACTAAATTGTTTCCTCTCCCTGAGCTGGGAAGAAGCTCTGCTTCTTCGATACACACCAAGCAATGCACTCCTACCCCTAGTGTGACCACTGATGCTCTGTGGGACCTTGGACAAGCCATTTCACCTCTCCCTGTCACACAAGGATGACCACCCGAGCCACCTCTGTAAAACTACTCCACTGGTTACGAACGAGAAGCAGCCCAAAGCCGCTAGATCCCAGATTTGAGGCCATCAGACCTTACACAGGCTACAGGCTCCAACCACAGCACCACTCTCTGCCGCTATGCTGCTGGGCTAGAAAACAAAGCAGAAGTGTTTAAATTCTTCAACAACAACAACAAAATGTTCTGAGAAACAATATTTTTCATCAGTATGATCCAAGACAGCTGTCCCCTTTGTCTCTTCCCACAACACCATCATCCAGGAAAAAAATGTGGGGGAGACAAGAGAGAATAAACCGTCAAATTTGACATAATTATCTCTGAATCAGCAAAGATGGTGGAAAAAGCTCCATGATAAGATCTCCTGCTAGCTTAGAGGCACTGGCCACCTCCTTTGCCTCCTGATTTTCTTAAGAGCTTATCCAAAGCTGCTCTACAAGAAAAGACACAGCTAGCCAGTGTCCATATCACTGAGTGATCAGACCAGCAGCCCACGGAGAGCAGGACACGCAGACACAAAACAGCATCTATAATAATTCACTCTTCAAGACAAGGAGAGCTGGGAAGAACTGCAACAAGCCACCGGCTCACATACCCATCACACACGGACTAGCCTCCCCGCAGAGAGATGATTTGCAGAGCTGGCAGGGCAGCGGGCTGGGCAGACAAATTCAGACGACGCGCCAGGAAAGATGGAGCAGGCAGAGACCAGAGCTCAGTAAATGGGTGCCGCAGTTCTGACTTTACAAATGAACCTGTTGGGGAGCACACATGATTTATACACCAGCGGGGAAACCACAGCTGCAGACAGTGAACCCCATTCCATACTGACTTAAAGTAAAGAAGAAATATCACAAAGTTTTGCCTTGTTACAGCCTTGCCCCTACACACCACTGTCCAGTTTGCGTCGGCTCCAGCAAGTGTTCCAGTGCCGCAAGCCTCCTCCACTCTCCAAAGTCACCAAAAATTTGCTAACTGGAAAAATCTCTGTACTTTTGAATGTTTAGAGGAGAATAAAGAAAAAAAAAAAAAAGGGGGTCACTGGATGGTGCTTTTGATCAGGAAATTGCTGCACATTTTTAGTGCTGTGATCCAACTTGTTTTAATGCCTGCAAATATCCCTGGAGTCAAATGAACTTGTTCAAAGCTGATTCACACCAAGGCTACTTTTTAAATTGGGTAGTTGTTGACAAGTAGAATATATTTAACAAGCCCCAAGCATCTTGGCTTGAAGTATAAATACTTCCTATTACGAGTTGTTGTTGTTTTTTTTTTTTAAAAGCTAACATACGGGCAGAGCAGGTTGTCTGCCACGGGGCACTTCCATACAGTGCTTGGCACTCACAGAACTGTGAAGATATTAAAAAAAAAAAAAACAAAACCCAAAGAACGTCATGCCAAGAACATAGGGGGTGAATCACACTATTTAAAACTCGCTGATAAAATGCACCATTATGTGTTTTTTCAAATTCTTCTCATCTGAGGGAAAAGAAAAATCAAATAAATCAAAACAATTGTTTGGCCTATGGCTGGTTCTCAAGCATGTTCCTCTGGGTGAAGGGCACCGTGAGAATTCGGTGCTGGGAAGGGAGCAGCCTATCTCAAACTACTCCTCAAAGGCCCCTCCGACAGCCTGCTGGAATACACCTTCGCCAGTGGGTCAGCATCTTGATAAAATTAAGGACTAGATTATTTCCTTCACCTTCAGAAGCTCCTATGGAAGCGCTAGGAGGAGGTCACCATCCCCAAGTGATTCCCAGAGAACTGGGCTGAGAATGAAGTCAAAGGCCTCTCACAAACACCCTTGTGAGGGTAAGATGGGTCAGCTATGGTCAGACTGGCTGAGTTTTTGAGACAGTCATGGAGGCACAAGTCTCATCCTTCCCCTTTTTATTGCAGCTTCTCTGGTCACACAAAGCTGGTTAGCTCGTCTGCAGAGACAATGACTTCCCCGCGCCGGGTGGTCTGTGTGGAGCCTCTCCTGCCCACGCAGCCGGTGAGATCAGAACACTGTAATGCTGTGGTCCGTGTGCCAGAGGGTACAGTATTACACAGACACCGCTAAAAGGAGTTTCACAGCAGTGACAAAAAGCACAGCTTCAGCACGGTCCTTGCACAACAGAGGAGCAAATCCAGTAAATACTCTGCTCGACTAATCCCCCGAAGACAGAACAAATGGTCAGCACATCAGCATCCCCTTTCTTTTGGGAGGTTGCAGGGGACAAGGGCCCACCTACCCAGAAGGCATCCCACAACATCCATCTCCTCCATCACCAGGGACAGCTTCCACCGCCAGAACACCTCTACTGCATCAGGAGAAGCTGGAGAGGCACCAGAGTGGCATTCAACCTGCTGCAGAGAATGGGATAGTCCTATCTTAACCCTGCCGATAGAAATGTGATCTAGCCAAAAACTCTAACCCGTTTGGTTTGCACATCCTGTTGACCATCCAGGACCCATCAACACCGTCAGCTGGCCAAAACCTAAACCAGCAGAACAAGATGCAGTTTGGCTGGGTTAGCCTCAGGCAAGATAGAAGGTTAACAGCTCAGGAACAGAGCCGGTGAGCTAACCAGGACAAGCAACAACCAGACCCAAACTGCCCTGCCTTTTATCCTCTCTTTACAAGCTTGCCAAGCCCTAATTGACCACGTGGTGGGAATCTTCTCCTTAACTTCCAGCTCCTCGATCCCCTTCAGTATTGGGAGGTATCTGCCTCTGCTACACTTCTTGTGAAAACAAAGTTTGGTGTTTCAGGACTGTAAAAGGAAGGAGAGACAGACGGTAAACTACAAGGAAAAAAAAAAAAGAGGTTATAAACTAAAAATACTGGCATAATGAATCAAAACAATGCTGTAAACAAGTTTCCTGCAGTACTTGTATTCCAACTGCCAAAAAGAGCTGGACTTTTATGCTGCCTGCATAACCATGCGATCTTCTCGTCACTACCCTCCTTCTCTCTCCAATTGTTTGGGAAACTTAATTGATAAAACCAGCCTTAATTAAATAGGAAACTTGCCCATGTTTGCACAACTCAGAACACAATGGGGTCTCAGTCAAATAAACATTGGTGTCCATATTACATTTGGGAATTCTCTGTGGTTTGGGGTTTTAAATTCATTGCAGCAAGCTTGGGAGCAAAGCTTCAACAGGAATCTTTTCTTCTCCCATTGTGGGCAACAGGAGGATGAGACAGGGAACGAATCCACACGGAGAGAGGCTCAGTACTGGTTCCAACTCAATGTGTACACGAGGAGCATTTCAGGACACGCCATACAAGACACGCTAACCCAAAAACAATTATTTTTTTCTCACCGCTTCTCAGAGCCCAGACCTAAGAAACCGCCCTGAAATAGCAGCACAGCTCTCTAAATAGTATCATTTCTTCTCTATTTGGAAGCAACACCCACACTGAATCTTTGATTTTCAGCCATCCCCGAGCAGTTACCACATCTTTACTATTCAAGCCAAAGGGAAAATCATTAAATGCAACAGAAACACTAGGGGATGAGAACCAAAATTAGAAAAGCCTAACACTGCACAGATTTACTCCTGCAATAACTGGATTGACTTCAGCCTGGAACAGATGGGGCGTGACTCCAGGAAAAGTACGTTTTCCAGGTGGAGCTGTATTGAGGGGATTCCTCCTGGGCTCCTGCTTTCCTGGAACATTGAATGCAAACCACATGCTCCAGCTCTAAGAGAGCAGACATGTAATGAGGGCTGGCTTTAGCACACCGCTTTCTCCATCCTGCTGTCCATCCAAACACGCTCATACCTCAGATGAGAGCCCCAAGGCAGAGGAATTCCAGTGGGGAAGCACATCCTTAGATCTCGATGAAGTCTAGATCATGGCTGGCAGACTGGCTTTCTGAGATTTTACCCACTAGAAGCTTCACTTCGAGAAAATAGATGTTTTCCGCACGCTGCTTGAGGTGTAGGGTTTTGCATCCAACAATACTTTGTTGGAAATATCAAAACAAAGCCCAAGGATTAAATTTTGTCTGGAAACTCCAGCAGAAAACCTCTACCCATGGAGTTCTTGTGCTTTGAGGTTACTAAGCGCCCTGCAGCGACTGCAGCCTGGCGTGCCGTGGGATGCGCACAAATGATGGATTATCACTTCTGCAAGGTGCCTTTCAACCCTCCTGACACATCTGAACTCAAAAACTTCTCTGTGACCATCAAGACATTTTACTGAACCAAACGGAAATTAATTTTGCACTGATCCTCTTCAGTAAACCGTGTCCTAAACCACTTCACAGAATTAAGATAAAACATTGCTAAGAAAGAGAAAAATTAAATAGCACAGGCTGAGGGGGAAAAAAAAAAAAAAGAGAGATCTTAGATCTAAAGCAATTTTCACAGAGTAGGAAGGCTTGTCATGTGGTAAACAGCAGAAACTGGGAACTGGGGCACTTGTGATTTATCTGTTCTTCCACAGCCTTCCCATGTGACTGGGGTAACAGAATGACACTCCTATCCACAAGTTTCTAAAAATATAGCACAATTTCAATGTGTTTAGATGGGAGCTCATTTCATTCAGCACATCACGCTTTATCCTTTCGATAATTCAGCTTCACCGTATGTAAAACAGCATTAGCACCTAGCTGTGCCAAAAAAACATTCTGATCAATGCCTTTAAATGAAAAGGAATGAGTGTAAAGTATTAGATACCCCCCAGGACTGAGCGATGTGGAAGTCAGAAGAGACAACAAGCCAGCAAATTTCAAGTTACTGTTTGCATCCATACCATAACTACGTGCTGAAATTCATACAGCTGACAGATAGGCCATGTTGGCAAGAAAAATTCGTCATTTCTAAATTTAGCAGACACGTCAATTATTGTGCGATGCTTCAAAAGCAACAGACATAAAGTGGAGGACGACCATTTAAACTGAAATGAGCGCTCTGCTCACTGAGCAAAGTCTTTTCTTAATTCCCTTCCTGTTTGGACAATTTCATCCACTTCTTTTTTTCCACTGCAACCGCAAGGGTCTGTCCTGCAGTGAATGGATGGGCTTTTTTCTGGGATAACTTCCAGGTTAAAGAGAAAGGATTTACACTTGAATGAAACGTAGGCTCTGTATTTGGAAAATTTGTTTTGAAAACTTGGGAAGGAAGCAAAGGCTCCTTCATTTAAAAAGAGACTCAATTAACATTCTCCAACAAGTCTTCCTACAGAAAGAACAGTACTTGCTGGGGGACATGTGATCTGAAACTGGTTCTCCTCGCTCACAACGTCCCTTTCTGAAATACAGGCCACCGGTTTCGAGAGGCACGAGGATATTTGCACAGCTTTCCAAAGGACTGCCTGTCACAGGCAAGACCCTGGCTCCAGACAGAAGATGTTCTATGACTTGGGCTCAGGAAACTGAAAATAGTGCCTAAAGATCCTAATGAAGACCTAGAGTGACACGTTCACTCTGTGAGTGCTGTGGATCCCTCCCCAAGGACAGCTCATCCATGCTCAGCCCCAACCACAAGATGAATCCATCCCAAGAACTAAGCAGCATCACAAATCTCACCGCCACCGCCTTGTCTTCTTGAAAACATACAGCACTGCACGGCTGGTCTCAGCTTTACAATGTTTTGTAAAAAAGACACTAATGACCAACCAAGCAGATGCTCAGCTTTTGATTCATATGTTAGGTATGAGTTTGATCTGCAGCTGGCAGCGGTCAGACAGGACCATCACGACAGTTATCTTGGTTTTGATAAACAATCGTTAAAGTGCTGAGCATGTCTAGATATTGCCCACGCAGGAGGAGGAAAATAACTTATGCCATCATTTTTTCCTAGATAAAGCTAAAGGAGAGAAAAAAAAAAAGTCACTGACAATTTAATATCCACTTTTATTTCTGAATTCTCTGATCAACTGCCTACGAGGGAGCATTCTTCACCCTTGAATAAGGAAGGTTGAAGTCTTGCCCGACTCAAAGTTGATGACAGATGGAGTAGGGGAGTTTACTGCAACACACAGCAGAGTGGGAGGGGAGATACAGGTATTATTAGTGGATATCATTACCGAAAGCATGCAACCCTCACCTCATGTAGCACTTTAGGGAGACCATCTAAACAGGCCACTTCAATTTATTTCCTCTGAATGCCTCAAATTGAAACCTGACCCAGGCACGCAGCAACAGCAGAAGGGAACAGTTATCTGGAGCGTCCCACCATCTGAGTGGCTTCCTACGTAGTGAAAACAAGGACACTGACTCTCTTCAGAGCCTGTCCCGGTAATTTAGACTATGAGATGTGAACCATCCTTTGGAAAAAATATAATTTTCCTTGCTGACCACACTTTTAGTCCAAGCACTAAACCAGGTGTGGATAAGTATAAAACCTCTTCTACATTCAACAGCTACTCTCTAGTTCATCCAAAATATATCAGTGGTTTGGGAGTTTGTCTACACTGAAATGGACCGGAATAGTTACCTTGCAATCTTTTCCCTTCATCCAAAATAAAAGTGATTTAGGGGTTTTGTTATTTAATGAGATTTTCCACGGGAAAGTCGGCATGCTTTAAATTCAAACCCCACTTTACAGTGGAACAGTTTCCTCACACAGACAAGCGCCTAACTCTTAACCCTTGCTGGCCACGAAGTCACAGATGTCAAGATAGAAAGCATCAGAGAATCCTCCAAACTTCCCACATAAATGAACCACAAGGTACTTCACAGAGCTGGTAAATGAGCTGCTTGGTGATAAATACACTTAACAGAGTTTACATTTGCTTAAGACAAAGATTAACAGGTCTGCTACTGGCTTTTCTGCCTGCGACAGCCAGATGTTGGACAGCATGACAAGCTGAAGATACTTAAAAAAAACAAAAACAACAGAAGAATATTTCCATAACCAAATAGCTTCTCTCTTCCATGTAGAGAACGGGCCATGCAAGCTTTCTGATTCTGTCCACTCTGCACCTTCCTCACGTGCTGGAAACAAGCTTCAGGAGCAGGAACCTGTTGCAGCATCCAGGTGTCACACACGCACACAGGATGCATCTCTGCATTGTATCACATTGGATTTAAAACCAGGGATGAAGCTATCCTGCATGTTTCCTTAAGACACCTCTCACAGGGATCTAATCACTAGAAGAACTGTGCTTTTAAAAGTGAAATTGACTGGCTAACATGGGCAAAGTCCGAAAGTGTTACAACTCTCTGCTCTGGGACTCAAATATTACTGTAAATGCTGCAGACACACAGAGCCTCTGCCACAGAAAGTTCCTTGAAATGATGTGGACGCGGGACCATATTTACACCGCTGCTCCACCGTGCAGCTTCTCGTGTCCATTTGTCACCAAGTGCATCTTCCCCTCCTTGCTCCAAAGCAGATTAAGCTTAATATACTTATGTAGTTGTGAAGTGTACTGCCTATTATCCAATTAGACAGCTAACGAGATCTGAGTAACAGCACGTAGGCACAGATAACTGTTGGCTGATATCTGGTACAGATTAGACACGTTCTTGATTTTTCCAACCCTTGCAGAAAAAGGGTTGGGATTCGTTCAAAGGCTGCTCTGAAAACTGGATTCAGGTAATTGTTTAATTTTGTTTGGGACCCACAAACACATCACATTTGTTTCCTCTTAATCTCCTGGAGCTGTCATATGGCAACTGTCCTGTTACGAAAGTCCTGACATCACTGGCGTAGCTTTTACATTTAAACTTTGTGAACAAAGGCACATCTCATCACCTTTAAGGTTCCTTCCAGCTTCAAAAAAAAAAAAAAAATCTATGGAACAACAAAGGATCTATGCATCAGCAGGGAAAAAAAAGATGTATGTCTGGGCAGATGTGATAAGGATATTCAGAAATGCAATCTTTATTAGCTCCGACACTGTTACACATGACATGCCCATAAGATCCAGCTAAGAAAACATGAACTAGATGAAATCACCACAAAACAGCTGCTTGACAACATAGTTCTCGGAGCATAATTATCAAGTGTTTGTTATCTAACTGGGAGGGCACTGGAAAGCGGGTCCAGCCAGGCATAAGAGCTGTGTAATTTTTCCATTACCAGTGTGGATGATAGACTGGAATGTATGGCCATCAACCCAACAGATGATTCAGCTGGGAGGATTTGCAAGCACCATGGTTTACAGGTTTAGATTTCCGAACAATCTTGCCACATTGGTCCAACATCAACAAGAGGAAACACTTAAGAAAGAGAAGTCACAGGTACAAATGCAAAAATGGGGAGCAACTTCCTTTACAGTAAGACTCAAGAAAAGGCTCTGGCATTTTAGAGGGTGATGGTACAATCGTGAGGTTCAACAATGTCCCACAGCTGCATAAAGACAAACCTCAGTCTGCAGTGATGATGCACGGAAAGCACTCAGCTCAGCAAAACTTCCAAAGCTTTGTCCTTAGCTGCTCACTGCTGTGCAGCCAATACACTTTTTACAAAAGCAAACTGGAGAGAATCCTGTGGAGAACAACAAAATTAAAAAACATCAGGTATGAGATTAAGCTGGATTCACGTAAACCATAGACCAGCCCAGGCAAGCAGGCAGGCTGCAGCCTGAAGGAAACCTCCTTCTTCCTACATCCAGCAGGAAAAAAAAAAAAAAAAAAAAAAAAAAAAATCAGGATTTAGCTTTTCTGAGTTGAACACACTGGCTTTAATCTTTATTTAAAAACAAGCTAATGGCCATCAATGTGGATGGAGAGAACAAGAGTCCACGGGCTTAACATAAAAAAGGAGACTAAGGAACTACTTTTTAGAATCCCATGTGTGTTTACTTCACACCTCTCATCTTCCGTGGAGGTGCCCGAATACAACTTTTTCACTATTTTGAAGGGACTCCCTCATCAGCAGATCTTTTGAAGAATGACCATCCCAGGGACACCTAACTTGTCCCCACAAATGGGGAGATATAGATCAGACAGGTGGAACACGAGGTGGTTAAAATTTCGTTGGATCATTGAGCTCAAAAGGTAGAACACGAGGTGGTTACAATTTCGTTGAATCACGAGCTCAAAAGGTAGAACACGAGATGGTTAAAATTTCGTTGGATCACGAGCTCAAAAGGTAGCAGCCAAGTGACTGAACTCATAACTGGCAGCCCTTTGCGAATGGTGTTCCTCAACAAACAGTACTGACACTGACACTGTTTAACATCTTAATTAATGCCCTTGATGAGGAGATTAACAGCTCCCTCAGCAATTTCAGAGAGGACACCATGTTGAAGTGAGCGTTTGATAACACTGGAGGGCAGGACTGGCCAGCAAGCTGGAGGAAAGGGCTGAAGGAAACCTCATGAAGTTGAGAAATACAAATGTGAAGCTTTGCACCCGAGACAAAAAAAAAAAATCCATCATCAGCACAAACTGGGCTGCACCTGATGCACCATCTAAATTGGCTGCACTCCCCAGAAAAAACATCGATGAACTTGACAGAGTCCAGTGAAGCGCCACTAAGGTTGTCTGGTCTCTAAAATACATAATGTAAAAGAAGAGAATGAGGGAACAGGGTCTGTTTAACTTGAAGAAGAAATGACAGTTAGGGGGGGATCTCACTTCTACCTTCAACTACCTAACTGGAGGATTCCAAAGAAGATGGAGCCAGCCTCGATGAGTATTGAACAAAAGGACAAGAAACAATGGGCATAACTTGCAGCAAGGGAAATTCTGATCAGACAAAAGGAAAATATTCCTCATCATAAGAGCATTAAGCAGGGCATCAACCTGCCACGCTTGACTGGAAAAGGTCTGAAACTTGATTGGAAATGTTCACAAGAAACCTACCTTTGATTCTGGCTCTGCTTGGAGCAGGAGGTCAGACAAGAGAGCTCCAGGTGTCCTATGCAACTTAAATTACCCTTTAGTTCCGAGAAATCATTGTGAGGAATTACTGAACAAGGGATTTTGCCCACTAGCCTACAGCACTCTACACCTGCTCAGTGATAAGCACTTTAGACTCAAAAGCTGTCAATAAAATACCTTCCACATGACTAAAGATGTCTGTATCTGTAATTAAGGAAGAAAAAGAGTAAGAAAGAAAACACTAGAGCTTTCACTGCTGTTTGAAACAGAACAAGAGAAACTGGAGACTCACATTATACAAGTTACCACACAAAAGCTCTGCAAGAAAACTGTGAGGAATTCAAAGGAGATACATATTGATAGTTCAAACAAACAAAATCAAGACTGTTCCGCCCCACCTGCTCTTCCCACCGCAATAAACACGAGTCCACGCCAAGAGGTGTTTCAGACCTGTCCAGACCAGCCTTCATTTTGGTGTTAGCTTCTTCAGGTGTTTCAGGACAAAGGCTCTCTGTATGTAGATGTAACTTTCATATCTACTTCCTACTCCCTCCCACTGAAAGGTAGAAGAGGTGTTAATAGCCCTAGAGAAAACGCCTGCAACAACATACACAGACAAGCTTTCCCCCCCCCAACATGAAGCACTTATATACAGTTCAAATGAAACCACCACCTTCCTCTGAGTATCCTGTAAAATGAACCCCCTAAAACCTGACAAAATAGAGACAACTATGGTGTCCAAAAGGTCGACGAATGCAAACTACAGTGTTTTGTGTAATGTGGACATTTGTCCACCTGGAAGCAGCAAGACCCAAATTCGCTTCACCCAGATAGACAAGCAGCCCACAGATACCCACCTCTGTCACACAAGAGCCATTTGGAATAATTTTCCTAAAATTACAACAATCAAACAACAACCACGTTCAAGCAAATGGCTAATTGTTCCTTTAATGCTAGCTGCCATGTTTACCCAGTTTACCTTTGTAAGTAATGTTTCTAGTGCTTATCTGCTGCATTTTCTGTCATGGTTTATGTTGAGTGCTACCTCTCCTCTCAGAAGAATCTCCACAGCCACCTTTTATCAGCTTTGGAAATGCAGGAATAACTGTATCCTTCACAGAAACAAAGAGACAGGACCTACAAAATCAGATCAAAGAGCACAACCACTGCAGGGAGGAAGAACAGAAGGTCACTGGTGAACTACAGCTGGGAGATGAGATCAGGAGAGCACAGTTGCCCAAGCTGCAATCCAGCTAGTCACGGGGAAAGACAGTGAGAGCAGGGGACAAGGACCTTCACCTTACAACAGAGAGGGACTTTCCTGGAGCTGTTGGTGAACATCAGCAGTACATTCCTGTGGAAATGACTTGAGGTAGAAGAGCATGTGCCCTGTTTTTACACCAGGTAGAGAGATGTTAACACCATAATGAAACCTTCCATGACAAAACACTTCACCGCTGCCAGAAAGAAAAAGAAATGCACCCCTCATACCCCAAAGTCTACATGAAAGAGTCATAAAATTGTGTCTGGCAGCTCAGTATAGCAGGTGCAGGACGGAGCACTGCAAGCAAGTTTCAGGCCCTGCAGCTCAAGAGAGACACGGCCCAGGCACTCCCAAATCCTGCTGCAGAGAGAGGACTGAACAGCACTCTCTGTAAAATAACAAAAGGGCAAGATGTCAGCAATTTTCAACTGCACTACATGAAATCAAAGTCAGAAACTAGGAAAATCTTGGTCATGGTAAGAACAATGAAGGACTTTAAAGGATCACCCAGGGAGGATGCAGAAAGTCCATCACCGGAATCTTTTAACAACTGTGTTGGACAAACAGCTGCTGGGAAAGTTTAGACAGATCTGACCCAGTCCTGGGGCAGGAGGTCAGATTAGACAACTTATTAAGGTCCCTTTCGGCCCTGCTGTTCTTTGCTTATAGCAGAAATATGACAACAGAACCTATCAGCAGCACACAAGCTTCCCTAATATTTCCATAACACATCGCAGAAATGCTGCGAGATCCTGAGTGCAACAGTTGCCCATTCCCACAAGGTAACTTCTCTGTTTCTGGAGGAGCAATGCAGAGATAACACAATCAGTCAGGTCTTACAGAACAGGTACCTGAACAGGAGCTCCCCAGAACAGTCCTGCTCACATCCCACAGCACTGGGATGGCTGTTAACAGGAGCCCACCCGCATTTTTTCTCTCATTTTGCCTCCTTCACATCTCACCCTGCAGTCAGAGGAGTTCTCTATTTTTTTCTCTTTAGGCCTTTCTTCTGTTCCTCCCTGGAATATTTTCAGGTGTAAGATCTCCACGACTGGATCCCTTTCATGTTTTGGTGAAGCCCTGAGCAAAATATCTGTGCTTCTAACAAAAAAAAACAACCTTGCAGATTGTCTGCTTAGCATTAGAGACTCTCACCTCCCCTCCAGCACTGCCCGTCCCTCTGCATGGCTGGGAGCCTGGCATGAGAAATTCCACCTGCATCAACTCTTCACGCAGAAACGCCTGGTTAGTCCTGACCTTTCGGTCATCCCAAGATCTGCATCCTTCAGTGCTTCCCACTGGCTTGCCCGTGGCAGCCAGCTATCGAGAGCAAAGCTGACTTTACGCAGCGCTCTCATCAAAACTTTGGATCCCCTCCTAACGCTCCGCTGTGCCACGCAGGGAGCCCACCACACAGTCCCGGATCCCACCCCAAGGGAATTAGGGGGCAAAAAGGGTCATGACCCAGTGCTTAACTCTAAAGCCCATTGTCACATTCAGCCCTTTGTCAAGTTCTCTTCAAAGTCCAAAGAGAGGCAGCAGACGCTATTGTATAACTGGAGCAATGGTGTGAGCTCCCCATGACTATAAAGGGGACATTTAATTTACTACATTACTGGAAACACTGCTGCTGTAAGCGTTAATTAATGGCACACAGTGTCCTGCGAGCTCAGACCATCCAAGCAGCAGTGCGAACCACAAGCCCCAAAGTACTAACCTTTATCTCAGAGTTAGAGCTCGAGCTATCAACTTCAGCAGCAGAGGGGTTTTAGGAGTTTTTGCTTCCTTGCGTGCCCCCCACAACTCCTCCTGACTCATTCCTGTAAACACAGAGCCCATCTCCAAGCTCTCAGTTGTGCCTGTCTGTGGAAGCACGCAGCAAGCAAGACGACAGAAGTGGTCCGAGGCAGAAATAACCATCCGTGTGTGCATGTGTGTGTTTGTAAATACACCCCAGCCCCTCCGAGGGCAATCCCAGGAAACTTAGATCTAAGTTTGCACTGTCCTTAAGAAGGACAGCCCTGCTCTCTCACTACTGCTGACAGCAGCAGTCACGGGACGGGCCAGGGATTGGATCCAACTGAAAAATAACCCTAGAAAAATAAGTAATCATCTGCTGCCAGGTGTGCGGGCTCCCTGATCAAGATCTCTCACCCACAGTCACACCAGAACATACACAAGAATTGGACCAAGCCTTTCACTAGAAGTAGTGGCTTCAATTTGTACATCTCACTTGTAAGATTATTCCCTGATGGGGGTGGAGAACAGTTATGCAAGAGAGGAAGCAAGCAGTCGGAGATAGGACAGCACTGTGAAAATATTTTAATGCAGTTTCACCGCAGGAGCCAGTGTCTGGCAAAACGACGCTCCTTCCAGCTACCCAGACTTTCCGAAAGGATCTGGGACTTTTAGGAGTTCAACCAAAGGATTATCAGACAGGCTAATGATGCACGTCTTCCTGGCAGAGTCCTCTGGGATCACAACTGTGACTGATTCCAAAAAAGAAAATCCTGTTAGAAGAAGATTGGAGATCAAAGCAGGAGGTTACACCTACATCCTGGAATATACGTGCCCGTGGAACAGAAGAATTTTTACTTCAGACTAAATGTCTGTCCGTCCAACAGAAACATTAGGTTAGCACGTTTGAATGTTACACCTGTACAATCTCTTTAGGAGAAAAACCACTCCCTACCTGTCACACAAAATGAATTAAACAGAGTTCTTATAAAGGAAAAGAAACTGTTCCTTTCCTATGCAATTCCCAGCTTAGGGACAGGCCAGGACTACCTGCTTAGCTTAGCACAAGGTATCTTCTGGATACATTAGGTACACGGTAGCTTCAGTAGGTACTTCACTACAGAAATGATCCAAATCAAAGCACTTAATTTTTTTTTCCTCTCCTCAAAATGTGCAAACATCATCATATCCTGTCCAATATTTCAGTGATTCCAAGCATGCCAGCAACCTACGCTGTCAAATGCCACTCAGCTAAATCTAGAGGACACACTTCAGAAAAATCTGGCGTTATGCAGAATATGAATGATGAAGAAATTAATAAATAAATATCCATTCTTCAGAAATTATCTAACTCCCTTTAGTTCTCTACCTCGTCAGCCAGGAAAACAAATATTTTCTTATTTCTTAAAAGGTAGTTCCTGCCTTTGAACTCAGTAGGTTAAAAAAAAAAAAAATTAATGACATTTTCAAGCCATTACAAAGACTTTGCAGACTTTTAAAGACCTATTGGATAAAAGAAATGCAAGGGACCAAAACTGAAGACTCCCCACAAGCTGAAATTGTCTGCCTTTGTGTCAGTTCATCTCTGTGCTCCCCACAGCTGAGAATCTGCCTCACTTACTGTGACGTCCTTTCTGTCACTGAGCTGCTCTGTGGCCTCCAGCTCTCTCCCTCTGTCCTCCTACTCTCAGAAGCAAGATAAACGTGGTCTCAGAGGATGATGTGGAACACTGCTCTGAAGAAGGAATGCGAGACAACCAAAACTCTGTGTAAATCACTACTGCAGGGCTGCAAAATCTTGTTTCCCTCAGACCCCGTAAGTTCCCAGCCGCCATCATTTTGAGTTAGCCGAGAGCACGAACAATAGCCATCTTGTTTTACCCAGACTTGCAGAAAACCTTAAAGGAGAGTCTGGTAGCAGAGAACTACCCTGAAAGAGCTCAAACTCCCGTGGGAACAGCAGGGAGGGGTTTTTTCACTCCTCTTGCACTCAATTCCTGCTGAGGAGCTTATCTCGCTACCTTCAGAGCAACCCAGGCCTTCCTCAGCGCCAAAACACTCCCTGCGGCATCCATCCTTCCAACCTCATGTCCCTGGCCCCAAGATGTCACAAAACAAAAACTCCAGTGGCCACAAAAAAAAAAAAACAACCCCACAAACAAAAACACCAAAACAAAACACAATATTGCTCTTAAAACCAAGGATATGATTAAAATTCACCAAAACACCACTTTTTACAAATCTACCACAGTTAAAGATCTCTAGAGGATAAGGTCACTGATACAGACAGTGCATCTTGCAAAGCAAAGGTCTCTGTCACCCTGCTGTCAGGTTCTGCCTGCAAAGGGGTCATTATAAAAACCCTGCGTGCCGTTATCCGCAGCCAGGGTGGGCAGCGTAAGGCTGCTGGTTGAATCCCCACCACCTGCACCGTTCCTCCAGCCTGCAGTTCAATCCCTACCCCAGGGATGATGGCTCAGGTCCCCAAAGCCTCTTCTTCCCATATGATGAATAAAGAACACGCTGTGTACTTTGGTGATGGGATGTACACAGCCTGGTCAGGTGAAGGTGAAGGACAGTGCCAAGAAAGCACATAAACCCCGCACAGCCGAAGAGCTATACTGCTGCGACACCCACTGATGGCATCCTGCTAAAGACGGTTGCATGTGTCAAGTTTAACCTCAAGAGGTTTTATTACAGGTTGCAGTGGACTCTCAGAAGGTACAGGGAGGAGCTCAATCCCACAGGCTCCCCAAAATATGTTCACAGACACAATCGGGACCTCAAACTCCGGTTCATACTGACAAAGCCACTCTCCAGAGCGAAGACACACACCACATGAAATAGCCACACCACATCAACGTGTGCTCCAGGTGCCACAACGCACATGGTGCTAACTGGAGCCGCCACGGAGTTTGATTTTCCAAGTAGCTCATATTCCCACCCACAGTATTTTTGGAATTTATTCTTAAAATAAAAAGAAACCACAGGAACATTAGATTTCGAAAAAAAAAGCAAAGATTTGTAACTAATCTCCATGGTGACTACTATAAACTCAAGTAACCTAACTGTGCGTACGCACACATGCCCTCCGTGCAGAGCATGCAATACCTGGACACATTGGAGCCAACACATCACTGACAGCTGGTGAAAACGGGACACATCATCAAGGTGGCTGTAAATTTTCATGTTCCCTCAACAGGAACACAAGAAGGAAACACCACAATGTTTTGTGACACCATCTTTTAAACTGGTCACTTTCTAGGAGTCCATACTACAAGGAATGGGTTGCATTCGTTGTTTTACATTTACGTTTCTATCCCCTCATCACAGACCTGCTCGGTGTGCAAAAGGATTTGAACCCCAGGTCCCCCCAGCCAGGAGAGAGCACCTTGCTCACCAGCCACAGTGGGTTACCATCCCTCTCCCACATTACTGCTGTGCTACTGATTAATTTTTGCACCCAAACAGAACAGGACAGATCCTTAAGCCAGACCATTTAGACACTTTCTTGAGAAGGAGAAGTTCAAAACCATTCTTCACCCACTTCATTTCCAAGAGCCAATCTTTATATCTCTTTATTATTTACTACTCTGCCATGACATTTTAGCTCACCAAGAGAGCTAAAAGAAAAAAAAAAAAGTTATTTAATTTCCATAGACTTGACTTCATTAACTTCTGGAGAGGACTAATGTTTGTGGCCACTGGGAAAGGACATTTCTACATTTTTCCATTTTCTGATCTGCTAATTGCTGTTACTGAGAGAAGGGAGACAGCAGTTAGATTTGTGAAATACAACAGGCTGTATTTTAATATTTGTCAAAGGCACAGACAAAATAACTTCCATTTCTTTTTTTCTATAACCCAATCATCCAAAGTAAGTAAATCCACATACTTCAGAAGTCAGCATTGCTGTTCTCCCCAGACTCTTATTTGGGCCAGCAGGAAATTAGATGGAAAATCATAGATGTCATTAGAAGGGATTATTTTTCTGTGGGATGACAGTCACAGGAAACATGAAGTGATAAACTAGGGCTGAGAGGACGGGGAGCTACACTTTGTAGCAGGCAGCAGGAACACACTCACTACGGGTAGGAACACCCCTCCAAGCTTCTGAGGCAGAGGTGGGCAGGAGCCCACTACCTTTTGTAAATGGAAGATTGCAAAAAACCCAAATTATACTCCTCGGCTAAGGTGGAGACCAGTAAAAGAGCACCATCACACCTTTTAGACCAAAGGGTCCCACAGGGAGCCCATAAACCATTAAGTCTCCTGTTTGTGAGGAAAGTTAGCAATTTCACAGAGCTTTCCAAACTACCTCCATGCCAAGTCAACTGAGATTCCTCCATCCCAGGAAAAAGCTGTGCTTCAGAGACACCACAGTTAACTTGTTATGGTACTCAGACACCATGGTGGAAAAGACACAACAGAGAGAAAGCCCTTCAAGTGAAAACCAGATTCCAGGAGTGCTTTCAGCAACAGCACAGACGAGGACATGAGGACAGGGGCTCCCAGGACATGTGTGGGGTGTTCACGGTGTCCCAGTCACACATCCCACCATTTTAAGAAAGCATGGCACAAAACGGTACAGCTTGAGAGCAGCTGCTCCACCAAGCCAAAGGATTGAGAAGGATGACTACAGCACCCAACGTCAGCAGCATTTTCAGGACTTAAAAGACCCAGACCTCTGTGCCTATTTCCACATAAAGTTTGGCCAAAATGCCAGCTAGATGCTCCTTTAAACCCAAAGATGCCCAGGTAAACATTTGAGCAGCTATGCGATGATTTGGATCCAGGCACTGAGTCAGACCTAAGACCATCGGGTTTTTTGCCAGCTCAGTAATCATACAAATCTGTCTCCTAGCCCAGCTACCCACTCCACAATGGGGATACAAGGGAAAGGCAGCGCTTTTTTAGAGGCAAAGCCAGCTGAAACTACAGACCTTGCTACTCACTGAAAAACACCGTACATCTGTTCCACAGCAGTGCCATAAAAGATTAGTAAGTGCTGGGCTAACAATCTGGAAAGGGAAAAGGACCTAGGAGAACAAAATGTTATCACTAAGTCAATAAAACAACATTTGTAAAAGACTGAAAACACACAGCATTCTTGCACAAGTCGCAGAAATACTCCTGGGCTGATTTCTCATCCTCCACTAAACCTGTCTGGTAACTCCGGGAACAGGACTGTGCCGTAGAGGCTGAGGGAAAAGTGGATCAACAGGGTGAGCTAAGGACAGAGCTCTGGACTCCGCTCTATTTGTGCAGGATCGCGGAGTGGACGCGCATTAGCCGATACATATGGTTTCACTTTTATGTAAAGCTGGTGTTTACATCTAATATATCAGGGCAATTACAGCTGGCCCCAGCACTGGATTTGAGTCAGCGTGCTTACACACCACACAAAGGATTTTTAGGGGTGATCGGAGGGCAAGGACCAGCGGAGCAGCTGTATTTCTGGAGCTGAGGATATAAATTCCTAAAAAGCTTTGTTTTGAGGTCAGGTTTGGTAACTGACAATTGGCTTTGTGCATTTTGCTACTGCGTGTCCGGGACTAATCCCTCATCCACGCCAGCGATTTAAAAGACGGAGCAATTCTGCAAAAGTCAATGGATTTGACTGAAAACAGGAGATCGGCGCAAACCGCCCAGCAGCCAGCATTGTAACAGCTTTGTGTAAACAAGAAACACCAAAACACAAATGAACTGCGAGTCTTCACAGCTCGTAATTTACATCCCGCCTCACACATGGGATGATGGTGACTTTCCTCCTTATTCTTCCATGTCATCACCCCGAACGCGAGGCGGGGAACGCCGACACACATGGCACACTGACACCAACACACATGGGGAAAAAAGAACCAAATAAAACCCCAAAACAACAGCACCCATCAGAGTGAGGCGTAGCGAGGCGGTGGTCCTTTCCCCCACCCCTCCCCAAGGACACGGGTGGGGATAAACCCCCCACCCGCAGCCTCCCGCTCTGGTCACGGCACCCATGCGGTTCCTTGGGGCTGAGGGACGCGGGTTGTTCGCACATTTTTGAGGTGATTTTGTGAAGCTGGCCGCAGGGGATGGCCAGGACCCCCTGCTCTGCCCCACAGCAGCCACCCCTCTCCCACCGCAGCCTGGAAGCCCTCCTTGAGGAGGAGCGAGCCGGGCTGGCCGCCCCTGAGGGGACCCTGCCCTTCCCGCCCAGCCCCTCGACGCCCCGGCGCCGCCAGCCGCAGGTGGCCGAGGGACGCTCCGGGCCGCGGCAGGTGCCGGGGCGCTGAGGGGGCCGCCGGCCCGCCATGGCCTCTGAGGAGGGCAGGCAGGGAGGGGACCGCCACCACCCTCCCTCGCTGTCCCCGTACCTCTCTCTGCGGTGGCCGGAGGGGACGGGGTGTCGCCGCCCGCCCGGCTCGCCTCAGCGCCTCACTCCCCCCTCCCCGCGGCTGGCGGCTCCCGACGCGGCTGCGGCGGCGGCTGCTGGCACTGCGAGGAGAGAACCAGCGCCGGCCTGTTTTCCAGCCGCCTCCCTCCCCTTCGGCCCGCCCCGGCTCCGCCTCAAGGCTCCCCCCGCCTCCTCCTCCGCCTTCTCCACCTCCTCTCCGCCCGCGGGGCCTGAGGGGCGGCTGGAGCCCTCCTGCTGGGCCGAGGGCAGCTCAGCCCCAAGCCGCCCACACGGCAAAGCCCCGGGGTTAATAAATCCTCTCGCAGCGCCCTGCAGAGCCCCTCAGACACGCCACCGGGCGTCTAGACTCTTCAATACCTTTGGGTCCACCGCACAGACCTCTCCTGAAGGCAAGGGAAAGCAAAAAAAATGTCATTTTAGTGTAAAAAGCCAGCGTGTAGAGCCCGAAAGCAGACAGGACAGGGCTGTCCCGGCTTCCCAATGCAGCTGCAGGGTAAAAGTCTTGTCTCCAAGCAGCAGCCCCGTAAACAGCACGTTTTATTAAATTATCCTCTCTTTCCAAAAAAAGTTTGCGAGCGGGAACAAGCGACATATAAGGCAGGGGGTGAGGATCCACCCGCGGAGCTGAAACTCTGGGATGGCCCCCCGCCTTCCCGTTAAACGCTGGCTGGGGTTGCGTCTGGATGTCTGGAGAGAAGGCTGCACCTCGGATGGAAACAGTCGTGTCTGCAAATTGCTTCCGAGCGTTTGAAGGGTTTCTAAAAGACGCTCGGCCGTCCACCGGAGGTTCGCACCTGCACGGCTGGGGTGAGGTTGCTCAGCCAGCTGAAACATCTGGAGCAAACAGCAGGAATAACACGGGGCTCAGGTTTCCCAGGTTCAACCTGATGTTAAATCGTTGTGCAAACTTTTCCATTTCATAGATACAGTGTTCGCAGGCTGTTTTCTTCCAGCCCTTGCTCTCTTCTGACTGCCCTTTACCGCTGCTGTCACCGCTGCGATCGACTCCTTCAAAGCACCTCCAAGTGCCCAGATGCTGCAGTATCTGACAAGCAACACAGGGCGACGGGCATCTCATGGCCACACGTTGTGTTTGAAATGGGATTTCTGAGCCTGCTGGGCCAGACTGGACACGGTGGGATGCTAACGGAGGAGAGGCAGAAGCTCTGCCCTCACACACATGCCCCGCAGCCTTAGCACAGGGTCTCCGCCAAGCCTACAGACAGAAGCTGAGCTTTGCAAATTAAAGGACTTTCAGGGAAACGAGCCATATCCCTTTTTCAACCAGCTATATCTGGAAAGAGGAATTGGCAACAAGGCTGGTTATACTGCCTGGAAAGAGCAGCCTTTCCCACCGGACCGGACAGAGTCGGAGATGATGAGGAAATCGGGACAGTCTGATGGTCCCGCTTGGAGCTACCCCTCTGGAGGGGGCAGAGAGGAAGCCAAGATTCCAATACCTGCCCCTGGGGCTGCCTCTAATTGAGGCCATGTCTGTTCACAGCCGAAGAAGAGCCGCGGTGAAGAACAGAGTGATGCTTCGTGTTCCCACAGAGAAGCTGACCCATGAGAGATGCTACTCATCCAGCAGCTGGGAAAGCTGGGGAGCCAATTCCTACTGAATGGCACTTCTATTTCCTCCATAGCACATAAACAACCGCTCTCCAGGCAGGACTGCACAAGCTCTCGTCTCGCTTGGCTGCAATTTGAAGGATTTGAACTAAATCTAGAAAGCTCTGAGTAGCTGGGCTCCCCTGGGCTCTACCCTCTTTCTCCAGTTTAAATTTGGCAACAGAGTGCAGCCAGCTCCAAAGCCCAAAGCATGCTTGTGAGATGTTTTGAGGGGACATAGAAATGCAATTACCTGTGGGAAAATAAAGCTGAAATGCATTGCAAGCACATGTTTAATACAGTGTTTGATGCATTAAGAAAGAGGAAGTGACAGATATGGTTGATGTTGGTGCCATACTCAGACAGTAGTTCCAAAGAAATTTGATGAAATCCTAAAATAAGCACTTTTTGTGCCTCAGACACTTGTTTTCTTAGCTTGTGATCTGTGAACAGCTGGCCTTCACGTTAAATAGAGCATCTTTCCTGGGAAGAACCCATCAACGACAGGTTTATGAATGAAATTTAAAGTGAATGATGCAAGTCCAGAGAGTGGAACCTAAAAGCTGGAGAGAAAGACCTCCTTTGTGCAACACACCTGAGAAGACTGCCAAGACCTGCAAGCCAGAGAGTAATCGGCATGAAGAAAGAAGAGGATATTATTGCCCAGAACCTCTCTTTCTGGGAGGGTTGTTGGGTTTTTTTTGCACTCCAGCAGGATCTCCCAGGGATGGACAGAAATAGCTCAGGTCTCATGTCCTTCAACACACATTCAAATGGAGAAGGGAGTCTGGCAAACTAATCCAGAAAGCTCACGGTGAGCACGAGGGAGGTGGAAGTGTACGTGGACATTTTATTAAGCTGTACTTCTGGGCTTGGGGGTGTTTGAAGTCTTGTCAAGGAGAGCTATTGGATGGATTGATTTCTGCCAATCAAAATAATGATTTAAAGCCATTAAGCGTTTGTCCTCTAGATTCCTATTGACCAACATAATGCCCCATTCCTAGACCTGTCAGGCGAGATGAGGATCAAGCCTGGCATGAAGCTTTTTTTAGGAAAATAAAGATCCAGCTGCCTGGGAAAGAGAGCAGGAGTAGAAATGAAAAACAGGCAGCATCCAGTACCCCACCATGTTCCAAAATACCTCGTTCCTGACATTCGGAACAAAAAGGCTTTGCCTCTTACCATTCCCACACAGCGTATTTCATCCCCAGATGTAAAAACACTGGTAAAAGTGCTGTTATCCAGTTGAAGTCAGCAATCTTTCCATGCAAAGCCATCTGATACAAGCCACAGGGCATGCTGTGTTTGGAGATGGGCTTCAGGGATTGCCCACTCTTCCTAAAATTTGGGGTTGACATTAAGGCTTCATTGCACGTCAGATGTTTGGCACCTGCTCAAATCTTTGGGGGATCCACTCAAACACTGACATCCAGCAGGACTCTTGTCAAGTTAAAATGTAACTCAAAAGCAAACACAACCTGTGTAGCTTCGAACAGGGGTTTTCCGATTTTCTAACCCAGGGATTGTTATCATTGGGACACCTGGGCGCTGATTTTGGCTTCTGCTCTGGGCTGGGTAACGTGCGATGGCAGAGCTGCTTGTGTTCCCCCAAGCAGTACAGTTTGGAAATGCCTGTGTTAAGTAATTACATTACAACAGCTTCAAACAGACCAGCTGATTTTTTTCCATCCTCTACACTGTTTACTAAAGAGAGACTAATCCATTCTACCTGCAAAGCAGACAAAGCAAACTTGCCGTGAAGGCTCATATATAATACTTTATTATTTTTCCCTCCGTACGTCATACGGAATTTCCATGATTCATTCACGCACTTGAGAAACATTGGAATAGTCAAACAAAAACACACATTCCCAGGAGAAAAAGCAGAACCACGTCCGGTGCAGGAGAGAGAAACATTCTAATATAAATACAAAAATCCCGCTAGAAGTTTTATCTGAAGCGAGACTACTGATCATAAACAAGACGGGGAAGGGCAAAGATCAAGCGGTATCGCTTCTTGCAAATGTTATTCCCCCTTTTCCTCACAAACCCTTGACAATAAGTCAATAAAAGGTTATACCAAGACTACAAAGAGAATCTGAAAGCCCAGCAGCCTCCCTTTGAAAGCATGTTCAGGCTACAGGCGGTTTCAAAAGTCACTTCAGAGAGCCTGCCCTTTGCTAAAAAGCCCAGTGACCTTCCAGTCATTCACAGGAGTGAGTAATAATGACGTTTGCTATCAGCCATCCTTTGACAAGCTGTCTAAGTGAGTGACAAGGAGATCCATCATAAATATTTCCCTGTGATGAGAAACAATATCTAGAGACAGAACAACTCTCCAGCTCACCTCTGTGGTTAGAAATGAAACAAGCTCAGGTGAGGAGAACTCCTGAAATTCCCCTCGCAGGTTTTTTTTTTCTTCCTTGTTGCCCTCTAGGAAGGTGATTTCCAGAATGATACAGCTCGAACAATAATTTCTTCTAATATCCTGAGAGCTACAGGCTTTAATGCTTTCCTACATGAATTCCTGGAAGGATATAGCTGCTGAGAAAAGGATCCAATCTCAGCAATGGAAAAAAAAAATCTACATGTGGAAGATCCATTGCAATCCTCAATAAATCGTTGTAGCGAGCATGCACCCTGAGTGCTTGAAATGTGTCGCTATTTCCAGCTTGTATCTGTCAAGCTTCGAGACCCAAATACGTATTCTTACTGCAACCTTATCTCTGCTACATTTAAAAATCCTTCATGATTCCATTTCTGTGGGTTCTCCTCTATACAGAACCTCTTTGGTTTCCTTTGGATTAGGAAAATTGGCAAAATTTTCCCAGGGATGTATGGTGGCAACACCCTGAGTCAGAACAGCCAAGGCCGTTGTCTGTCTGTACTGGACAGTACCGGACAGTACTGGAGAGATAAAGTGCACCGGAAATAAAACCTTCCTGGACCTTCAGTCCGCACCATCATCAGGTGAGCAAGGCTGTTGCACAGATCCCAGCTTCGGCGTTTTGTGCTTTTATTACATGCTCTTTTTCCCTTGCGCCTTGCTACGTCTCTCAAAAACCCCAGAGAATGTCATCATCAGGAGACGATAGGGAGGACAGCGGTACCCCAGCCACACCACAAAGCAGATGCCTTTGAAAAGAAGTGAAAAAAATACAGAAGCAGAAAAATGGGGCTGTCAAAGAACAGCAGAACAACTGTCCCGGGTAAGAACAAAGAACTCTCTAGACCAGTGTGCTGCCTCCACTAGTGGAAGAAGAAAACTCACCCCTCTCAACTCCCAGTTGTCTTCTGCTCAGAGACTTCATGAGATAGACATGGTTTCTCTGTATTAGTAACCCTCTTTGGATTACGTTTTCATAAGCCTGTCTGTTCTCCCCGTGTAAATATTGATGACCCCAACACCCTGCAGCAAGGAGTTCCACCAAGGAACCGTATCAATGGCACACCCTTTGATTTGCTTGGAGCTTGCTATTTTCATTTGATGTCTCCATGTTCTTATATTGGAAAAGACAGCGAACAGCTGACTTCTCTGGAAGTCTTTCAGAGAAAGTTATCTGAAGTTATCCCCAGCAAAGTCCCAGCTCGCCCAGTGTGCCTTCTTCTGGAAGCAGTTATGGACCTTCACCCCACTTTGTTGCCAATTCAGCATAAGTTCCATGGGACCGCAATCACTTAAACGATTCTGAACACAAAGAATCCAGGAAACGAACATTTGGCAGGTACAAAGGAAGAGGATTGAATGTGGAAATCTGAGAGGAGGCTTTGCCCATGATAGCAGCGTGGCTCCTGCCTTATCTCGCAGCAGGTAACAGAGGAAAGCGCAAGCAATGATAACAGTGGAAAAATGCAAACTTGTCCTGCAAGTCTCGTTTTCGATCTCTAGCACTGGCCAGGTGACAGCAGCACTTCCAGCCAATATATCGCTCTTCCAGACAATATCTCGCTGTTTTGGATGTTTCCCCTTAAAGGCCCAGGAGCTGATACCTGCAAAGGCCAGTGGATGATCCTGAGCATCCTCCTGCCCCACCACCATTTCCAGCCCAGTCTCAGCATCCCCTGCCTCCCCTCCTCGGCCTCACTCTGGGCACCGTGATGCCCGCAGATGCCTGCTGGCAGGCTGCAGCCGTTCTCGCTGCCCAAAGCAGCCCCGTTGTTCCGCTGTGCCCCGCTGTCTGCCCGTGCCTGTCTCTCCGCTCCTGACGATGCCGAGTTTACGAGCCATCCAGTACAGAGGCTGCCTTTGTGTTCCGCACGTGTGCGCTGCCAAGTGCTATGAACCATCCTGGTACTGTGTTTCCTAAAAATAGCTTGCCCCACAGATAACCTGCGGTCTTTAAAAGCTACAGGTCTTGAAGATAAGCCCTCGTATAACCTGCACAAAACAAGAAGCCAAGGCACTCCTGGGGTGAAAGGAAAAGCTCTGAAGAAATAGGCTAAGAGGTATAATAGAGAACACAGCCTCGAAACACGCACAACCAGCAGAGGAAACGAGTGCCAAGGGGCCCAGCGAGCGAGTATTATGTATAACCTGCACACAGACATAATATGACAACTGCTGAGCTACAGGGTTTGTTTCACAGACAGCCTCCAAGCTCTGTGCATGAAGATACAGCCACTGCTAGCAAAATAATCCAAAAGAATAATGATCTATCTAAATAATCTGAAAAAGCACTCAAATTTAGCTCCTTCTTTACATAAGGGCACATATTTTAGATAGAAAATATATCCAGAGAGCATTTTCCCCTTCCACAACTTGCAACATATCCGTTTACTCTTTCACATTTGATTTTAATAACAGGGGAGTCAAGCAAGCTCGATTGACAGGCTGGTTCCCAGGGAAACGTGAGCAACTTATTTCTCTTAAATAGCAGGTACAAATGTTTCCTGTGTTAAACGTGCAGCCTGCTGTGACATTCAGATCTTGAGGACAGAATCGCAAAAGGACAGAATGTGTTTGCCTGGCTTCGAGGTGGGGAAGGAGGAAGGCGGCAGCACGCTACAGCTAGTGACAGGCGCCAGCAGGAACCTGGCACCCAAATGAGGTTTGTGGAAACAGGTCCCTTGTCCTAATCCCCAAAGGAAAAGCAAAACAAGACTTGAAGAAAAACTGGTAAAATTACCCAGTGTTGCTGGGAGAGAAACAGAAGGGAATTGGTAATAGCAAGCCATCAAAATCTCAGTCCAAATGCTCGGCTGGCTGCCCGGTGTTGTTGGGACACATTAGGAGTGTAAAAACAGCCCCAGTGCTCTGGCAGGGTCTGTCCAGCTCGGGAAGGGTACAGATAAAGGTGGGAAGGGACTCGGAAAAGAAAATGGAAGACAAAGCTGAGCATCCTCATAAGGTGCTCTCTGGTAGCATTCAGAGCATCTCAAAACCTGAGCTTACATCCACAGAGACCAGTGGAGAAGACATTCCTCCCGCGTGTGACCAAGGATGCTGTTCCCAACTCCGGCCACACGCAGCAAGATGTGGTGACTTTAGTGGCTAAGCTCACTTTCCTTCCTGCTGTTTCAGGCTAACAAGATGAAAAAAATAGACAAAACCAGTGGCCATGAGCAGGCACTCAAGGATGGGTCGGACAGATAGGATACTTCTCCCCAAAACTCGCCCTGCCTTCTTTATATTCAGCTCAGGGGCTCTCTTGAGCCTGGTGGGATTTGTACGCTCAGGTAATCCCAGCAGATCTCTCATCCACACCACTTGCCCATCCACCTCTTGAACCTTCTTGTATCCACAATGTCCTTCAGCAAGAAATTTCCAGCTCAGCTACTCATTGCATGAGGACCCAGCTCCATGGGTTTGCTTGGAGCCCATATCCCACTAAATTTACTGGCCCCTAGTTCTCATGTCTGAGACATTGGACAGCCATTCCCTTGCCACCCCATCCCTGGCACACAGGATTTTCCAGACCTCACTCGTGCTCCTCCAGGACCTAGGGCCACATTCTGTGTTCACTTATCTCCTCTGAGCCAATATTCAAGTGGGTTTTAAGTGAGAAGCTGATCATTTGGCCTCGGGACAATTTTTCCCCCTCTCACACAATTTGCTTTCTTGTTAAAAAGAAAAAAAAATATTTTTAAAGTTTTTTCTTTCTCAGTCGTTTTAAGATTCAGGAAAAAAAAAAAAAAGATAATGAAATACAAGTTTAGCATGCCAAAGTTTCCAGGTGCCAAATGTCCTGTTACCGGGACGCGGAACAAACAGGCTGCAAACACAATCCCTGCCTTTGTTCTGCCAGCTGGAAACCACAGGTCACTCTGCACCCGGACGCCACCACGGACCGGAGCCTCAGGAGGAGGCAAGATTCAGCTGAGCAAAACGCTCCTTTCCTCAGGCAAAAGATGCCAAAAAGGGACCTGGATTTTTTTACTGAGGTTTGTTCACCAAGGAACATTTTTTATGAAAAGGTCTCTGTCCATGCCAGTGACTCAGCTCAACAAACAGCGTCGGTGATTCACTGCTCCCCAGTGTGCCAGCGGTGGCTGGTGACCTGAGTGGTGCTGAGTCTCTTCCTCACCAGGAAACAACCTTAATAAATGACAGCAGCGGCGTGATTCAGTCGGTAGGACCGTGGACTGCAAGTCTCCCATTTTGGTGCTTGCTCCAGATTTACAGCTTTTTCTCTCCCGGTTCCTTCAGCTGTCAGCTCCCCGTGCAAGGACTGGACACATCTCAATGGTGCCCAGCAAGGTGGAAACTCTAAACTGGGCTGCAACGCAAACACCGAAGTGAACTGCATGGTGAATTCACTCAAATGACAGGATTCAAACCATTTCGCCAAACTTTCCATGAATACACTCAAAAAAAAGGGTCACCTAAAGGAAATGAAATGGGCCAACCATCAAAGGTAAAAGATGATCCTTCATGGAATGATTGCTCACAGATACACAGGTCAGACTTCCCAGTCCAGCTCCAGCTGGAAACTTCTCACCAGGTCATTAAAATAAATAAAGATAGGAGACAAGGCAGATTCTAGTGTGGTCTGAGAAGCAGTGAGAGTGCATTAAAAACTCATTCCTGTTCTCTGCATTCACACCAAACACCCGAATACCCAGCGGCTCTCCAAGTCCTGATGCTTCAGGTTTGTCTGAATCTTGAAGATAATTTCCGCAGAACAGAGAAAACTTGTCTCAAAATAACTGATCCTACGTGACTTAAACATAAATCTTCAAAAACAAGAACGCTTGTTTGATGAAGCAAGCTCATTAAACCCAGTTATCTTCCTAAACATGAAGGGTTTCTTTCACAAAGCTGGTGTGATATTCCTGCTACAGAGGCATTGTACAAACCACAGAACAAACTCAAGTGGAAAAACAATTCATGTACAATTTTTTCCCACTCCTGTCCAGATAACGAAATTAATCTCATTAGAGTCCATCTCACACCTAAAGCCCAGCCTATGGACCAGAATACCACAGCCCACTACAATCCTATCCAAACACTGTCCGCTTTTATCTCCCAGCGCCCATTTTCCCCCTGCGCCGCTCAGTCCTATCAGTATTTATGCAGTTGCAGAAGGCAACACGATATACACAAGAAAAATGCTATATAAATGCAAAAAAAAGGTGTAGCTTTAAACTTTTTTCAGCTCAAAGACCCCTAAAAGCTGGTGGAGGATCAGCTCCCTCTTGTGCATCGTTCAGCCTACAGACCACGGTCCTACTTGTCTCGGTTACCTTCTGCTGAAACTTGCTGGTCGCGTGGGTGGATCGAAGCAGGTCCCTTTAAATCCTTTGTTGTGCTTGCACAAGTGGAAAACAGCTCCTATAAAATAATAATAAAAAAAAATCCCCTCTGTCTGCCAAGCCATGCGTAGAGATTATGAATCACTAAATGGCAGCCACGTGTCAGCAGAAGTAGCAGGAAGCGTCTTGTGTTTGACCTTTATTTGGAGTGGAAAGAGCACTTCGCAGCATAGCTACGACCATCTAATTAGCCTTGCTCACCAAGAACCATCGGATCAATTGCCTGCTTCATATGTTTTTTCCATTAAAAAAAAAAAAGTATCTGGCTAATAGTTATCGGTGTGAAGGAACTCTGATAAAGCCCTTTCAGCCTCTTGTCTTTGTGTGTTTGGAAGGCAGAGAACATCTTTGGAGGTTTTCCTGGATCCTAATGGAATGGGGGACCAAGACAATCCTGTTGACTGATCTTTTGGCACGGCTCTCTTGTTCAATATTACACCCGTGTTTCACAGAATCAAGATGCAAGTTCAGGAAGCACTAAAGTGCTGAACCCTCTCCTTGCTGTACTAATCTGATACATGTGCTTATTTTTCCGTAAATCCCACACATCAGAGAGCGTTACTGAATCAAGGCAAAGCACCTCTGGGCTGCTATCCAGTAGGGAGCCTGGAGATTGAATCATGCAAGGGTTCTTCCTGGGATAAAAGAGGGCATTTTGGTACCTCTTAACATTAAGGGCCAAGCCTAGCAGACGTGGTGAGTTAAATTAATGGCTCCCTGCATAAGAAGGGTTTATTTCCCCCCATCCTCTTTGCCCCTGGATGGTGGGATAGTGTTCTGCCAGATTTGGGAGTTAAATCTGCTCAGAAGGGTCTGCTGCAGGGAGGGAGGAGACCTGCCTGGACATGGGTAAGGGTGAAGGAGAGAATGAGCCTGAGATGATATCCTTGGAAGGTCAACACAGACTAAGCAATGGACATTTTTTATAGTGTGGGCATCTGAGCTGCTCACGGTCTTTATCTGCCCACCACTGGGACCCTCTCCGTCAGCTCCAAGAAAGAGATAAGCCACAGAGATAAGCCAGCATCCATGGGGTCCACCCTGTGGTGAGAACAGCTGCAACCCCAACAACCAGCTCAGTGGCACCATGCTGGGCAACCCTGCTTCTCCTTCATTTTTTTTTTAATTAAAGCTCTTCTAATCAGATAGAGGTGTCCATTCTGCTTTAGACGTGGGTCAGGGATGCAGGACCAGCCTGTTGCCTTCCCTCCACCATTGGGTCTCCCTGTCCGGTCAAACCAACTCAGCAAGAAACTGAATGGTTGATGGTCAAATGCCACTGACACCCAGGGTAGTTGGTGGCCACTCCCAGAGGTGGCATGTAGCAGCAGGGTCAGCCTGTAATTATCCTGTCCTTCATGGATTCCTGTTGTCCTCCTCAAATTCCTTTGTGACTCTTCCCTACACTTCTCCCCCTGCTTTGTCTGGTTTAAAATTGTGCTGATCCCCACATTTAGTTCTCCAGGAGAAGGCTGGGCCATCATATTCTCTGCAAATCCTTTCCCTGTGTCCGCAAGGGTGCACCCAAGGGAGTCACCCCAAATGGCCAGCATGCTCACGTCTGTCTCCAAACAGCCCCAGCACCATCTGGATCTCACCCAACTCGTCCGAGGGCTCCAGCTGTGACTCCATCTCAGGTCTGCACCACAACTGCATTCTTGGAAAGGGTGCACGCACCCTGACGTTGGGTTGCTGCAGCAACCACGCTTGACATCACCACCTTTCCCCACGTCCACCGCCGTCACGCAAGAGGTTGTGAAAGCCTCTTTGGCACGGTCTGGCAGCTGCATATTTCAGTGGTTGGGGAGGGGACTCCTACTCAAACCCAGGAGCGTAAGGAACAGATGTCTCGTGTCTCCAGAAGAGCTGGGTCAGCGGGCAGTACAATCTGCCTAGCACAGCATGGAACGTGGAGCCGCAAAGCAAAACAAACAACAAAGGAAAAGCCACGATCCCGCGGGGCTGGAGTCTGCTGCCTCCAGCAGCAAGAAGGAGCAGGTGCAGAGCTGGCTTGGCAGCACTGGGATATTCTCCAGAGATATCCCTGGCTGTCTGCACGGGGGCTTGCTGCTCCGTTACGCAATCCCTCTTTCCTGCAGGACTCCAGGGACACAGCTGGGAGCTTTTGTAAAGCAGCAGAATCTCAGAGGGTTTTGGAGACCAGCGTGGGATGCGGAGGGCAGGTTCATGGACAGTTATCACCAGCTCTCTGCTCTGCTGAGCAGCTTCCAGAGGGGAAAGAGAAGGGACCCAGCCTGACTTTTAGCTGGGGAGAGCTCCTACAGACTGCACACAGGAGGCAAAAGAGAGACAACCCTGCAGCTTCCTTCTGCTGTGGACCTTCCCTAGCCCCTTCAGGCTCACCCTGCAGGGACAGAGAGAGAAGGGGAGCGAGAACAAGTAGTTCAGTATGCGACAGAGTGGATAACGCCCAATGATTGCATGAGGATTTGTGCCTTGTTGACACCACTCTGGTATAAGCTGACGGCAAACTTGTAAAAGTTTTATTATCTATGACTCTTCTGCCACAAAATCTGGTGGAAGTTGGTCAAACACTTCAAGAGAAGCTGAAGTAGAGAAGGTCACAGGTGAAGCCAGGCCTCTCTTCCGTACATCGTGCTGACAGAAGTTACGTTTCCTCAGGAGACCAAGATAAAGCTGCTTCCATGGCAGACATCCGTGGAAACACGCTCGGTAAAGACAGGGGAGCCAGGAGCAGGGGCAGAAAGCCAGAGCCTTTAGCCAGGTGTGACAGGTTATTCAGGTCTGAGATGAGGCTACACCCAAGAGATGGGATGGACACAGTCATGTTTCTTTACACCACCCCATCCTAGGACTGCTTCACACCACACAGACCTAGACAAGCTGCTTGGGAATTTCCCAGACATTCATTTTTTCCCATCAGAATGTGCTTCTCCCGTAGGATAAATAGTTGGTGCTTCCCTCAGGAGAGAAGATGAAATGGATGGAGATGAGACAAAGGAGTGGAGTGTGAGTCCAGGAGAGGCAAGCTTGCTTCTCCTGCTGCTGGTGCTGGAGGGGACAGAACTGCCAAGAGAGATGGAGGTCACTTCCCATCTCATCCACCCTTCAAATCACTCAGCTACGGCACCAGATGAGAACTCATGCTGGAATAGGCTGGTGACCCAACCAAAGGGGCCCAGGAGGGACACAGCATCATTTCAGGTTTGAGGTTAGTCAGAACAAGAGAAAAGCTGTAAAGGAGTCTTGTAAAAGGACAAGAAGTGAAATTCACCTTTCATTTTGGGATGCCATCCCAGCAGCTGTGCGTACAGTGGGTTACTTGCTCCCTCATACTCTGCATTTGCTAACGGATTAGAGAACACTGCACGGTGGTGGTGTTATGGAGAACTCCAGGATGCATCTCACATCACACAGTAATCATTTTGGAGGAGTATATCTACCCATACCACCTATACATACGTATATTCTCCTGCTGGGAAAAGCACTTCACGCTGTCACTGGTCCCAGTGCTCCCATTGCACGACAACACTGGGAAATCCCACACAAAGCCGTGCCAGGCCAGCCAATTACCCTGCTTCAACCTCTCTTTGCAAACAAGGGCCGTACAGGTCAGCTATCCGTATGGCCGGTCACATCTGGTGAGCCTAAGGACTTTCTCAAGGGTTTAGACCTTCACATTTTACTCTGTAAAACAAGTCTGTGGACTTTTTTGTTACAAAAGGTCAAACCGACCCCTTGAACAGGCTACAGATGATCTAATTAACTTGGACTGTCTCCGTACGGCCAAAGTCACCGTCTCCATGAAGCAGTTTCTGGTCTCCAAGCTCGAAGCTGTCGGCTCTTCTCTAATAGACTAACCGTGTCCACTCTAAACTGTGCTTGCTGCCAGTCTCTTTTGGGTCCCCTGGCCCTTCTGTGCACAAAATAATTTTATTTTTTTTTCCCCAGTTCAAAGACCTTGTGAAGGTTGTGTCACAACCCACCAGAGTGACGCCCAGCGTATGAGTGCTCTTGGACAAAACTCTGGGCATATGGACATGGCAGATGGTTCAAGACATGTTGGGACAGTGCTGCAGACCATGTAGGTTGGCCAGAGCCAATCTACAACTTCAGCGCTTTAAACTTGTGCTAATACAATGTGGAGCAGAGGTATACCTGGTCTCCTAAGTGGCTGGGCATCTCACCTCTTCTGCAAGCCAAACCATTCCCTCCTACAGTCACCTTCCTACGCCCAAACATGGCGTTTACCTTTCTCTTAAAGTTGGCAAGCCCATCTTACTCAAGGTCAGGCTGTTTAAAGACCAGCTGCGGTGTTTTGTCTCAATTTTTTTGTTGAGGAGACAGTTTCAGCATGTACATCACTTCCTCTTCTGAGACATTTGAGGACTGAGACTGTGACCTTTGGCAGCTGGTTGGGTTCAGCAGCAGAGGCAGTAACCCCAGGGGTGAGTGGGTTGAAAGAGAAAAGTCTTTTTCCTTCCTCTCCATTTTTTTATAGACAAATTCAGACCAAAGCAAGCAACCAGCTGCAGGTGAAACACACGGTGTAGACCCTACAAGGAAGACCTTCTCCATGCAGACCACTGCCGAAGCAGTAAAGTCACCCAGCACCGGGTAGTCTCAGCCCATCCTCTGAGCCTGGGCAGCATTTAGATTCAATACCTGACTTTCTTAGGGCTAAAATAAGGGGAGTTAAACCCAATGGAAGGTCTTTGCACATGAGTATGAAATGGTTCCTACCACAATGTAGTATTTCTACTAGATTTTTTTGTTCATATTTATCCATTGCTGAAGCCTTTTTTAAGTGTGTTGTTAAGCTTTAGATCAGGGCAGCATAACCACAAACATTCAGGAGAAGGCTGGAAAGGTCAGGAGGGAAAACCCCATGATGGACTGACTCTGGCTGGTTAGAACTGGGTCTAACCCAAAGACCTTCTGGGTCAGGAGAAGGAGCAGAATACACACCCTGCCAGACTCATCCCCTCCCTGCAGCAGAGCCCACCATGGACAAGAGAGCAGTCATGTCCTATAATACTGTCTCCAGAAGGCTTTTCCTGGTGGGTGTCATAAAATGAAGCATGTTTATGTCGTTTTGCCCAAAGACATTTATAAAAGCTGCTGGTGAAAATGGAAGGGACTGCTGAAGGTCAAACAGCACCATCTGCCTTGGCAGAGCCTGGCGGGACTTGGGGTGATGCGGTCTGGCTTCTGTCTGAGATATGAAAACAAATCCTTCTTGGGTCTTTGGAAAGAAACAAGAGGAAATGACCATCTTGAGAGACATGACTGTCTTTCAGCTCCACCTCAGTTCAGTCGAATTGGTGAGGACTCAACATTTTTGCGACCACGGCCAGACACGTGCACACACACACACAGTCACACACAGATACCAACATCATCCAGAGAGTTCAGATCTCATTGAGGCACGAAAGCAAAGCACAGATTTTGAGCACAGTGTGAGAACTGCAAACCATGACAGCCTTTGGATCACATCTTTAGAGCATATCACGGTCCTTCCCACCCTACACAGACCTCTGTTGACAATCTGGCTACTTATTTCATACCTAACAAGAAAATGTGGCCTCAGCAGGAGAAGTGGAGATTTTTCAAACATTCAGGCCAAGATGTCCTGCCTGAGCACTGACCAAGCAGCACACCTAAAATGAAGTGAACTCAAGGGATGGCTTAAGTCGTTATAAGCAAATGTGTTAAACCTCAGGTGCCTCCTTAGTGCAACTTGGCAGGACATGTTACAGAATCACAGAATTACAGAATGGTTTGGGTTGGAAGGGACCTTCAAGATCATCCAGTTCCA
>WKFP01014148.1:242697-256188 GCA_011057875.1 Pterocles orientalis
GCGTGAGCATCGCCTGCAGGGAGGCACGGTCAATCCCCATCCCTTCTTCCCCTGATTCCCCCATCCCTCTCCATCGTCCCTGAGCAGAGGGGAGGTTTGCTGTAGCTGGGACAGCTGCGTCCATCCTTGCAGGAAATCTGGCCGCAAGAAGGGACCGCGTCTGGGAGAGGAAGGAAAGCAGGGGAAATGGGGCTGTCGGGATTCAAAGCAAATATCCCGTGCCAGCCGTGTCGCAGGACCTGTGACGCACATGTCCTCACCAGGGTTTGATCAGATTTGGCTTAGGGCCTAGCCCCATTTTGGGTCCTATTCGAAAAAAAAAAAAAGTCTTTAAAGCTCCCTTCTGTGAAAATCTCTTTTCCATCCTCTTGCTCCCACCACTCCTTCCCATCGCTGCACTGAGTTGCCTGGTCTCTGCAGAGTGTGGCTCAACTGCTGAACCCCAATGGCCACCAGCTCTGTTCCCCCAAGACGTGACCCTCCAGAGATGCTTCCATCACATGCTACCTCCATGACAAAGCCGTGCCTCCAGCCTGGCACCAACACACTCCCAACACACTTTCTCCTGCTGGGAAAGAGGAAACAAGGGTCTTTTCTGTCCTCCCTATCCCTACACAACCTCTACACAGTTGTAGGTCCAAGTAGTAGGTTCAAGTCAAGAACACCTTGAAGATGGGGCTGAAGTAAGGGTGGGAGGAGCCAAGACCACAATGTACAAATGGCAAAAGTTTCCCAAAGCTCTCACGTTCATATCTAACACAGCTCCTCGTTCCAGATATTCCACAGGAATTTATCTGGATGAATGGAGTTAGCAGCTGGCGCCCAAATCCCCCCTCCTTGGAGAGCCAGACCCAAGACACGGAGCCCATTGAGGGGCTTGATGCTGGCTGCAGACATCGGTCTGGATGTGAGGATTTGTATATGGACCAGCCTGCAGCAAAGCCTGGGTCTGTGCAGATGATGATGGGGCAAATAAAATACACGGAAAAACTCTCCACTTCGCAGGTAGTGCAACCGCCACGTCTGTCCTATCGACAGGGATCCGTCCCTGAGCAAAGCATCGCCAGCAAAGCAGAGTTTTAAATAGAGGTTTCCAAAGCCTAGTGGCAGTGTACCACCGAGTCCTTGTCAGGCAAAAAAAGCTGCCCCCAACCTTCGGTGCTGATGGAGGAAGGGGATGGAGGAGCATCCATGGAGGTCTCCCCAGCCCCATGCGCCCACCTTCCTGGAGAAGAGCCACACACCCTGCGCGGTGCTCGCGGCTCCAGAGACATCTCAGCTCCATCAGCGCTGCTGTGCTTCTGGATACAGCCACTAGAGGATGGCAATGTCGCAGGCCACCGGCAGGCTGGAAATCACCAACATCCAGCTTGGGAAACTGGCTATATGGGGGATCCTGTCAGCCCCAAGGCCACCGAAGCCACCCATTCTGCATCACTCCAGTCCAAATCCCAAGCTGAAAATCCCCAGCCCTTGGCTCTGCTTCACGTCCCAAGCAAAGGCAGCCCCTTTGGAGACAGGTAATGGAGATTGTATAGGGGATCAGCCCACGCGTGCTCCCCGGTCCCCTCGGGACACAGGTGGGTGTTTTGCCAAGTCACCTGGAGCATTTCCAGATGTGACTGTCCCCTCCCTACTTTCTGTGACCACAGGAGGGTCGAAGCCCCACTATCAGAGAGTCCCTGCCACTTCCACGTGGGTTTTCTTGCGTCCACCATCAGATGGTGTGACCAGAGCAGACGGTGTCCCTCTGGGCTCTCCATGGGGTCATGATTCCCTGCAGAAAGTGGGGAGCCTGGTGAGCCGAGGAGGTGGAGGCAGCCCAGCACCTCGACCCCAGCATCCCCCCAGCTCGCTTTGCAGGGGACTTTCAAGGCAAATAAATCTCTAGGAAGGATGAATGCTAAAATGAAAGCATGATTATGCCAAAAATGCCCTGTCTGAGCCCCCGACTGAAGAAATGTTCCTCCTCGTGAGGAATCATAAAAGCCGAGCTGAGCTGCCGAATGAGACGAGCTGTGTTACCTTTGAGCAAAGACTCATTGGGGAATAAAACGTCATCAGTTGTTTCGGAATAAGATCACGGTTATGAGTGTGATCAAACTTGAGGCTGTGTGCACGTTATTCATGGATGTGCATCGTCCTGCTGCAGCCACGGAGTTGAATTCTGCCCACTCTTGGGAGTGTTTTGCTCCAAGGAGAGTAGAAAATGTTCATTTCCTGGTGGGTTTGAGCAAAACAACCAGGATAACCCCCCTAAGACATTGGGAAGAATTCATTATCTCAATATGCAAATAGATCCCAGTATGCAAATAGGTAGAATTTGCTCCTGCCTGCCTTAAAGTGAATTTTGGCAGCGATGATGACCTCTTCTCCTGGCTGAGGTCAGCTGTGGCTTTCCCCTTCTCTCCCACAGAGAAGATGGACCCAGCTATGCCCAGCGCATCGCAGCCAGTGCGGTGGATCTGCTGGGCTGGCCCCAGGACACCAAGATCTCTCGGGCTGGGGTGCCCAAAATTGGACGTGGTCTCCAGACATGGTCTTGAGGTGATCTCAGATCCTGCTCTGCAGTTGTCCAGCCTGTCCCAGGACACGACATTGGCCTTTGCTGCACTTCAGGAGGGTCCTATTTGCCCTGCTCTCCATCCTGATGAATGTGGCATCACCCATGAAACGCAAAGACCCACCACTGGCTCTGGGAATCCTCAAGACTCTGGAGAGACCTTCCAGCACCTTCCAGTGCTGAAAGGGGGCTACAGGAGAGCTGGGGGGGCTCTGGATCAGGGGGTGCAGAAACAGGACGAGGGGGAACGGTTTGAAGCTGCAAGAGGGGAGATTGAGCTGAGATCTTGGGAAGAAATGTTTTCCTGTGCGGGGGGTGAGGCAGTGGCCCAGGTTGCCCAGAGCAGCTGTGGATGCCCCATCCCTGGAGGGGTTCAAGGCCAGGCTGGATGAGGCTTTGGGCAACCTGGGCTAGTGGGAGGTGTCCCTGCCCATGGCAGGGAGTGGCACTGGATGGTCTTGAAGGTCCCTTCCAACCCAAACCATTCTGTGATTCTATGAGACAAACCTCAGGAAGACAAAAAAAAAAGAAAGGAATAAAGCTCCTCAAGTCTCCCAGGCCACCCCACACACATTGGGGACACTTGGCTTTGTCCATCTGCACCAGCCACTGGGTGCTTTCGGGGACCAGAAGGACATGGTGATACCTTGCCCTTCCCAGGGAGGGGGACATGGTGGCATCCACCCACAGTGTCCCCAAAACACCTTCCCACTGCTAATTAAAGCCTCTGCCATCGGTGTTTTGATGCCAAGCGGTTACATAACAACTTGAGGGTGTCCAGGGCTTCGCACCATGCCAAGGGCAGAGGTGGAAATTGATCCCCCAAATCCCAGCTCCCCGCCTCCCTCTTCGCAGCCAAGCCGGTGGCCTCCAGCCTGGGACGGGCACAGGAGGGATGAAGGGAGCTGCTGGAGCCAGGGAAGAGGTCAGCACCCTCCAAAAAAAGAGGCAGGTGGCAGCAGAACCAGGTGGTCTCCAACTCCAAGGTGCCTTCGGAGGGGGACCTCAGCTCAGTGTCCCTTGCCACCCTCCTTCGGACCATCTAACCAAGCGTCCGGACCCCTTTTCTCTTCGGTGGGGATATTCACGTGGTGGCTCAGCTTTCTCCACGCACAGTTATAAAAAGATACGGCGAGACCTGAGGTTCATCCAGCAAATTCCTTCCAGCGAGAAGAGTAGGTTTTCACAGGGGACCAGGCTGAAGTTTCAAAGCTGGAGCCAAGTCCAGCTGAGTCAAAGTTCCCTACCGGCTTGCCAGCTGGATGCGATACACCCCGGTTTTACGGGAACGGCATCTGGCCAAGAGGCGTATGAAGCATTGCCCAGGTCAAGCTCTCCTCACCCGTCCACAACACAGGGCACCAGCTACGTGAATGGAGGCAGGTGCCTCCTCCATAGGACCAGCCTTCGCCATCAATCATAAATAAATCCAGAGATGCTCAGCTTAAAAATTTCCACAGGAAATTGGATGAAAGGGCACCACGAGGTCTCCTGGTTGTCCCTCCCTGGGGCTGGTGGGACAACAGGCAGAGAGCAGCTTCTGGAGTCTCCAAGGTGGCTCTGCTGCAGCACCTAGGTTCAGGATGGACTTTGGCCACAACTGCTGAGCGAGGTTACCCAACGCCACTGCCCAACACTGGCCTCAAAAGTCCAAGGACACATCCCAGGCTTTCTGGGTTAAACCAGCAAGACTGGCCTCTCCCAAAGCCCGGAGACAACTCCGTGTGGAGCTGCAGGTCTCCCAGCCCTGCTCTGTAGGGGTCATTGTCCTCCTCAGTTCAAGCCAAAGCTCTGACCTCGAGTTCTCCAATTTTTTGGTGGAGCTGCAATTCATTTTCCAGGGCCTCCTGCTCTCTCCTCTCCATGTGATGGTGTCCCCCACGTTTCCCATGGGAGCTGATGGTCTTTTCCCCCTCTATTCCCAAAGGCAACATGAAAGACCATCGCTCGGTGCCCTGAGAAGGACAACATTATGAAGCAGGATGTCTCTGGAGAGAACAAGTCACCCCAGTGGGCTGTGCCTCAGTTTCCCCAGCTATCAAAAAAGGATTAGTTCATTTCCAGGATGTCCTGAGGCTCAGAAATAAACATCCCTGGGGCAGGACCGAGCATCACGCAGGCAACAGCTTATCTGGGCTGCTCCCAGTGCCGCCCAGGAAGAGGAGATCCGGCGAAGCTTTGCCTCCCCAATTAGCCCAGTGACAAGCAGGGATGTCACAGGGGTGGACGCGTGGCGTGCTGGGTTTCCCTACACCCAGAAATTACTCCAGCTGCTGAGCTCCGGTTCTTCCAGTCTCCCCAGATATCCAGAGGGTAAATGCAGAGAGTCCCAGTGCCGTACCTGCCCTACAAGACGTGCCACCTGCACGTCGGGGTGGGAGGAGAGGTGAAGCCCTTTCCTGGCGTGACTTCCACCTTGCGAACGTGCTTCTGGGCTGGGAAATCTCCTGCTGGAGAGGGATCTGCAGGAGGATTTCATAGCAGCATGTCCTACATCATCCCACCTATGAAGCCCCAAGCCCACCCAAGAGCAAGGAAATTCCCTTCAAGGGCTTTCACCTGTGTTTCACACCTGGGGAAACTGAGGCACGGGGATGGGGCTTGGCCAGAGCGCTCCCAGCCGTTGTTTCTCTGCAAGCATTGGAGGATTTCGGGGTGCAGCTGGGATCTTGCATCTTCTCTCACTTTCTTGGCCCAGCTCGTCTCTACCTGGGTCATTGCACACTGATTTACCACCACGCGAGCAGTTTAATCCCTGGCGAGGAGCTAACCTTCTCCCATTACAGGGATGGCTCAGGGGAGATCACTTGGGATCGTTTCCCATGGAGCAGGGTAACGAGACATTTGAGATTCTCCCCCAGGTTCACATTGCAAATCCAGCTCTGACGCTTCCCACCGGCTCAATCATGAAATCCAAGTCCTTGTGTGACGCTGATGCCAACCTCCCGAAAAACCACCTGCTCTCCTCCATGGCTGGCCAGGGCCAGGGACGCCTTGCAGGAGCATTGTGGCTGTTGTCTACTGGTGGCGCGGGAAGTCCCTTCTCACCCAGCTTTGGGGCAAGAGAGTGGTGATGGTGCTGGGAGCTACAAACTCCCATCAGGGTGTAAATGCAGACCCAGAAGCTCAGTTCGGATGGTTGGGGTGACCATCTCCAAGAAGGCTCCAGGGAGACCTTCCAGCACCTTCCAGTGCTGAAAGGGGGCTACAGGAGAGCTGGGGGGGCTCTGGATCAGGGGGTGCAGAGACAGGACAAGGGGGAACGGTTTGAAGCTGCAAGAGGGGAGATTGAGCTGAGATCTTGGGAAGAAATGTTTTCCTGTGCGGGGGGTGAGGCAGTGGCCCAGGTTGCGCAGAGAAGCTGTGGATGCCCCATCCCTGGAGGGGTTCAAGACCAGGCTGGATGAGGCTTTGGGCAACCTGGGCTAGTGGGAGGTGTCCCTGCCCATGGCAGGGGGTGGGACTGGGTGATCTGGAAGGTCCCTTCCAACCCAAACCGTTCTGTGATTCTATGATCTCACCAGGGTGCTTTGGTGTCTAGGTCCAACAAGGAGGTTCAGCAAGAGAAAAACCAGTTAGAAGTGACCCGTGGCCAAAATTCACTGACCCAGCAAGTCTTTGGCTCCCTCCTCGCACGCCAGGCAGGAGAGCAGCCGGAGCTGGAAGGTGCTCAGGGCAGGGACTGCACCCTCCTATAAACAGAGGCAAAATTTCCCATTAACCACAAGCTCTGAGAACAGCCAAGACCCACAACCCCCAAAAAAACCCTTTGGAAGGCGAGCATTGGAGGAAGGGTTAGAGCAGGAGCCATCTCAGGTGGCCTCTGATGATGATGCACCCGACGTTTCCTCCTTCCCGCTCTCCGACCAGGCTCGGCCGGCTCCGCGGGAAGCTTTGCCGGCTCCCCGTGTTTACCGGCATGCGATGCTATCAGGAGCCACGGCTCTGCCTGGGCTTGCAGGAGGTAAATCTGCATTCGGTACGAAGGGTGGGGACTTTCCTCACTCCTGACTTAAAGGCAACTTCAGAGGAGCAGCATCTGCCTCCCATCAGCACGCAACAAGAGCTGGCGTTTGATGACCACTTCGACGGATTTTTTCAGATGTGGAAGAGGCAAGTTAATGGGCTCCTCTGGCTTGGGGCCAGTGGTGGCCATGAGAATGGGCCTGGAGATGTCACTTCTTGCAGAGGCTCTAAGGGGTTTGTTTTCCTTTTTTTTTTTTAATTAATTCAGGATGGAAATGCTGATTTGCTCTGTGTTTGCGTTTGCTACCCAAAGCTCACACCGCGCAAGACTGAGGAAAAATCTTCACGTGAAGCAGGAGGGTCACCAAAAAGAGGGTGATGCCTCCCAAATTCAGTGTCTTCAGCTCCAAAAGTATTCAGCAATGAGAAGAGCTCTGGTCATCCCATCTGCTGGATGCTGTAGATCCAGAGACCCTTGACGTTGTCCATCGCATGAGCTCCCCTCCGATTTCTCCCAAATTCTCTTACATGAGGCAGCATCCCCATCTCCTATGGCCTGCCATGGGACAGGGGACATCCCACACCCCTGCCCGCCTGTGTCCCCACTTATTTCTGATGCCACAAGCCAGGTAGCACCCCCCCACCTCCATGCACAAGTGCATCTCCTCTGATTTTCACGTGCTGGGAAATTGTCCCCCCACGTAAAAGTTGTCCCCTGCTTTACCCAGGAGCTCCCCTCCCTGCGGATGCTCCTGCAAGGTGTTTCCTAAATTGGAGTCAGTCCTAGCTGATGAAGTGTGGTCCCAAATTGAAGCATCACCACAAGGATCTGAGGAAGGGACACTAGTAAAGATGCTCTGAGCTCTCTGCTCCCCTCCTCCTGCTTTCATTGCAAGATCCCTATTTCCACCAAAAAAAAAAAAAAAATTCCAAAAAGCAAACGGCCCTTGAAACCCCCAGGGTGGTAATGAATTTTGTCCCGTCACTCCACCTTAGAGATAATTAACATGTTAGAGGGAAGCATCCGCTCCCGTTAGGGTGGGAATCGCCTTCTCTTTCCTACAAAGCTGCTTGGAGGCTGTAAAATCCCCAAAACTGCCCAGTCTCGGGGGGCTGCTGGGGAGACGGAGCAGGCAGCAGAACCCAGGAGTTGCGAACTCCAGCTCTCACATAGACTTGCAACGGAGCGCACCCCAAAAATCAGCCTGGGATGGATCCCATTGCAAACCCCAAACACTCCTGGATGGGATGCACCTATTGCAAAATCCCAACCGAAAAAAAAACCCAAAAACCTTGCAGAGCTTCGGGGTGAGACACTGTGTGTGTGTGCGTGCGGGACCGTCTGGGTCTGCAAAGGGCGATTTGGCCCCGTTCCCAGTTCGGAGCATTCCTGTCTCTTTCTGGCTGATGTTCTCCAGATGTTTCGTATTGCAGCCTCATGTGGAAACCCACTGGCGCAGGGCTGGATCCTGCTCAGCTCTCCGCGTTACACCCAGCAGAGAGGAGGAGGGTGATTTTACATCCCTGAATGAATGACATTCATTAGATTTAAAACATATTTAAAGCAGCCCTGGGGCTGAACCACGGCGGCACAAAAGTGCCTCCTCCAGCTCTCGCTCTTTTGAACTCTTTTTCCCAAGGAAACACCACGCACATGATCACCCATCCTCCACGAGTCCATCAAACGCTCTTAAACAGAAAGATACGGATACAACCTCTGGCTCAGGAAGTCCCAAAGCAGCAAATTGCCGGAAACTGAGAGAATATGATGTGGAAAGCATTACCCCGGCTTGGCCCTCGCCTTGCATTCCTCTGGAGCAGCTCCCCTTGGTCCCCGCCGGTGGATGGATAACAGCAGAGACGGACTGTGGCTCGGAGCCAGGACAAGCTCTTGTCCCACCTTGTGTGCGTGTCCCTTGCCCGTCTTGTCTGGTTTGGGTGGATTTTGTTGAATGAGAAGAGTTTGTAACCAAAGATCCCGGCTGGTTTCACTCTCTGCCTTGAGTCTTCCATAGGTGGGATGATGTGCTTGGAGCACTCCGAAGGGATACGGGGGAATTTGGTTCCCCTCCTTCAGCTCTCAGCTCTGGTTTGGTCCCTGCAGGCCATGAGCGTGGCAGTTCTCAGCTCAGCTCCTGCTGGCAAATATCCCATCCCCAACAGGGACATGGTGGGTCCCCATTCACGGGACAAGGCTGTGGTGGCCCTGGCAGCATCGATTTTCTGTGCGTTAGTCACCATGCAGTCCCATCTCGGACAAACCGGTTCAACCTCCGTTTAGGGAACTTTCTCATTTACTATTTATAGATGATTTTTCTTTTCTTTCCAGTGACATCCCTAACCCCATCCTTCCCAGTCCTCATCCCTCCATGGTCCGTACATGACCAAGGGTATGGAGCTGTCCTGGACATCCACCCTGGAGAGATGCCATTATGGGGGGTTTGTAGGCGTTGCAGGCTTTGCTTTGCCCCTCCATCCTTGCGCCGGTGCTGGATCACGGACAAGGGCTCTCCGACTCCATGAGGGTCTTTTTCTGGGAGTGGGATGGGAGAATTCAGGCAGAGTCTGTCGGTGCTAAGGGGGTGAGGGAGGGACTGGCTGCCTGACGGGAATTCCCGAGTGTTTCCTCGCATCTCAGGAAACCACCTGCATCCACCAGCAAACGGTCCCTGCTCCGGAAGAAGGCACTTGAAAAGTTTTCCTGACCTCAGTGGTAGGAAAATACTCATGACAACCGGCTCAGCACATTTTTTGCATCGTCTGGGGCAGAGCAAGAGGATGGGGCTGTGCCGTGCCACCTCCAAGCACCCGAAAGCTGGCACCAACTCTTTTTGCTTCCCAGCACGGATGCCAGCCGTGATTACCCAAATTCCCCATTCCTACTGGGACTGGCAGGATCCTGCTCTGCAGCTGAGCCCCACGGCACATCGATGGAGAGGAAGAGCCACGGGGCTGGGGTTGCCACCCAGGAGCAATACCGGCTCTGCTCGTTCAGCTGGATGAGATGCTCAGAGCGAGATCGCCCTGGGTGGGTGCAAGGATGGAGGAGGTGGGTCACCCTTGGGCAAGCCCTGCAAAAGCAGCGTTGTTCCTTGACTCACAAAGTCATCCATGAGTCAAAGCTCGCAGGTAATCCTACTACAAGGAAGAGGAAGAGTCTGCCTTGCTCCACCCCGCTCCACATCGGTCTGGCCAGGGGCAAAAGCAAAGTCCTGCTGACACCGTGGAAGGGGTGGAGGAGAGGTCTGAGAAAGCAATCCTGCACCCCAATGCCTGCGCTACCGGCTGAGCAACACTGCCGCAGCCGGGATGGAGGGAGGGAGGTTTCCCACATCCCGCTTTGAGGGAAGAGAGGGTGGGCACGCTCTGCAAAGGTCTGATTTTCACCAACCAGTGTCCTTTGCTGGCCATGCTCCCTCTTGGATCGGTCAACCAGGCCACCCCATAGACATCCAGTGAAAGGATGGAGAAGGGGAGTCAAGGAGTGGGAAGACCAAATCATAGAATCACAGGATGGTTTGGGTTGGAAGGGACCTTCAAGACCATCAAGTTCCAACCCTCTGCCATGGGCAGGGACACCTCCCACTAGCCCAGGTTGCCCAAAGCCTCATCCAGCCTGGCCTTGAACCCCTCCAGGGATGGAGCATCCACAACTTTAAAAGGTAACAGTGGATGAAAATGGAAAAAAAAGGGGAGAGTGAGGGGGACTGTTTCCAACAAAGGAGCTGGAGGAGGACACTGGAACCATGACGGTGTCCAAGACCTGACAGCAGTATGCTATGAGTGCTGGGACCAAAGAGGATGGTCTGCAAGAGCCCATCTCTTCCTCTGCAAGACCCACAACACCTGTAGGATTGGCTTGGACAGGCTGGGGAGGATGAAGGTCCCTTTGACCAAAATATGGAGACAAATGGTCCGAGTGGTCTGTTTCTAGGTCCTACCACTGACACATTCAAAGATGACCAAAGCCCATTTCTGCTGGCAGAGCTGAGCCCACACCACATCTTCTGCTGCTGTCAGATGAGCTGAGGTTTGAGATTTCAGCAGCGGAGGCTTCACCAATAACATGGCTCAGGAAAAAACCTGAAATCCTCCTGTGAGACCCACCAACACCTTCTTCTGCCTCATTTCACTGGGGCCTCAGCCAAGGACCAGCTCTTGATGAGCCCTGGGAAATCTCTGCTGAAGCCAGGGAAGGTTCTGCAGGGGCTACATGTCACCAGGCAGTGATCACACCACCGATCTACACCTGCCACCATCTCCTCCCTGCTGGCAGTCAGAAGGTGTCTCTACCCACAGCCACCTCCTTTAGTTTTCAGCCCAAAAGGGAAAACTACAGACAAGCCCTGCTGAGGTTGGGGTACTTCTCCCTGCTGGATAAATTCTGGGTTTTCTGCTCAAATGAGGACCCTTGGGCAGCACCAAGCTGGGTATCAGCGTTTGCTTTCAGAGGGCTTGAGAGCATCGAAAGTACAATTATCTCACTGGGTTCACCCAGTTCAGTTCTCCATTGGGACCACCATGGTTATCCTTGGGCTGCAGGGGTGGATGTGGATCAAACCCACCATGGGGAACCCAAAATTCTGCCACCACCCACAAGCAAGGCTGAAATGCCACCAGAAAAAAGCTTGTCCCTCTCCCAAAACTCAGTCATGATCCACCCAAGGCAACCCCAGAGGAGCAGGAGGTCCGGGCAGTCTGCAGGAGGTGGTGACTCAGGGCTGTTGCCACCACTCCAGCCTCCACCCACTTCACGGGGACATGGGTCCCATCCCTCAGCTTTTCACCCCATTTTGCCTTGGGATGACGGATCCTCAGGTCGCCCAGAGAAGCTGTGGATGCCCCATCCCTGGAGGGGTTCAAGGCCAGGCTGGATGAGGCTTTGGGCAACCTGGGCTAGTGGGAGGTGTCCCTGCCCGTGGCAGGGGGTGGCACTGGATGATTTCTAAGGTCCCTTCCAACCCGAACCATTCTGTGATTCTGTGATTCTGTGAACAACAGATCTGCTGTGGAATTTGTGGTCCAACACCGCCTGAACTCAGGACTGGGCTCAGAGGAGCTGGCTTGGTTTGCAACGGGGTGGAAAGTGGTGGAGATCCACCAGCTGGGCTGCGCGCCCTTCTACAACTACGGAGAAGTGATTATCACAATGCAAAAACGTCCTGGAGAGGAATAAGAGGAGAAAGGAGACATCTTCCACCTTCCCAACGAGACAGACCCACCCTCCCTTATCATCCCATCTCTCCGCTTTAAGGTCCGGGCACGCAGCCGTGCTGGATCTCAGCTGCCTTCACTCAGCGAGTAGGAAAAACTGGATCTTCCCCTACATCAAAGTGGGGTGTCATTAGCAGGAGCGGGGAGAAAGTGAGCAGCGCGGTTTCCTCCACAGTTGGGATGGTGAATCAGAGCTCAGAGACACGTCCCTGCTCCCTGAGATGAGCTGGCTTTGGTGTCCCTGTCCCACAAGCCTCACATCCCATCCTTCTCCCATCCTTCATGGCCACATTCCCATAAAGGCAGCAGCGCTTCCCAAAGGGGAAACTGAGGCAGGGAGGACAGTACGTCGCTAGGTTGGCTGTAACTGGCAGCAGAGCCCGGGGGTAGGGCTGTGTCCAGGAGCCCTGTGCTGGCACTTGGGTCCCAACGGCCACCCCACCGTCCTGGCCACGAGACAGGGAGCTGATGTCCAGAGGCAGAAGGTTCCTGGCTGTGGAGCCAATTTGTTTTGTTTTGGTTTTTTTTTTTTTTCTGTTTTCCAGGGAATATCTCCCTCCAGTGCAATTCACAGCCTGGTTTCCACTCCTTCCTGCCTGTGTTTGTCACCTCCTCAGGGTGCTGGAGGTCCCAGCAGCTCAGGAGAGATGGAGGAGGAGGTGGCAATAAGGAGGTGGCACACCAGTCCTCAGGTCCCTCTGGTCCCCAGTGGTCACACTGAGCTGAACCCCTACTGTCCCGCATGCAGACCCCCTCCCCAGTGAGCCCCCCATCCCTCAGCCATCAATCCTCGCAGACACCCTGCCCCGTGTGTCCCTGGACCGTGGCGACAGTGGAGCTGGTCTGGATCCGTGGAAGCCCGTGCCCATGCACGATCCAGCCAGCAGCACCCTCTGCCCAAACCCCGCTGATGAATTCGGGCTGGAGCAGTTTTCCCACTCCAGTCCCTTGTGTGAAGCCCAGTCTCTGCGCTAGCTGCACCAACCAGCTCAAGAATAATGATTTATTAATTAATGATTTATTAAATTCTTCCTTGAATACAGCTAAGAGAGGAGGCGTTGTGATCAGAGGCAGCACATCACTTGCCTTCATCCTTTGTCACATCCTGCTGTGTCCCAACACCAGCCAGCCACCGCCTGGGCTAGGAAAGGGAGGTGTTTCCATCCATCTCTGTGCCTTAAAAAAAAAAAGACGAGTTCCTTCCAGGCTGTGCCAAGGACGAGGGCTGCGTGCGTGGCCAGCACCTCTCCCCTCCACCGGCTGCGGCTCCAGCATCGCCCCGGGTTGCGAACATGGGGGGAATGGCAGAACCTGATCTCCGGGTGCATTTGCTTCCCAAATTCATCCCATCAGCTGCTGGTGGCAGGTCCCCAGCCCGGCAGACTCCTCATCGACACCAGGACTCCCAGCGCAAGGCAGCTCCAGCGTGTTTGGGCAAAACCCTCCCACGCGGAGTGGGGATTCCCACAGCGGGAGCGAGGCTTCGCTCGGGGAAAACATCCCACAGACCGGCTCCATCTCATCGCTCAGGCATCCCCAGCTCTGGGCCAGCATCGTCTTCAGAGATCACAGGGTCACAGGATGGTTTGGGTGGGAAGGGACCTTCAAGCCCATCCAGTGCCACCCCCTGCCATGGGCAGGGACACCTCCCACTAGCCCAGGTTGCCCAAAGCCTCATCCAGCCTGGCCTTGAACCCCTCCAGGGATGGGGCATCCACAGCTTCTCTGGGCAACCTGGGCCACTGCCT
>WKFP01014148.1:256208-271015 GCA_011057875.1 Pterocles orientalis
CCCTGGGGGGCCGGAGGACCGGGTACCCCCTCCCCGTGCAGCGCTCGGTGGGGCAGGGCCCCCTCTCTGCGCACCGCTGTGGGGGGCAGGACCCTGCCTCCAGCACCCCTGTGGGGCAGGGCCCCTCCCTGTGCCTTGTGTTATGGGGTGAGGCCCCTCCTGCAGCACCCCTGTGGGGCAGGGCCCCACCTGTGCCCTGCTTCATGGGGCAGGACCCCTCATCTGGCACTCCTGTGGGGCAGGGCCCCTCCTCTGTCACCCCTGTGGGGCTGGGTCCCACCTGTGCACCCTTCTGTGGGGCAGGACCCCTCCTCTGGCACCCCTGTGGGGCAGGGTCCCTCCTGTGCACCTTTCTGTGGGGCAGGACCCCTCCTCTGTCACCCCTGTGGGACAGGGTCCCTCCTGTGCCCTGCTCCATGGGGCAGAACCCCTCCTCTGGCACCGCTGTGGGGCAGGGGCACCCCTTCCTCAGCAGCCCCCCAGGGGACAGGCCACCTGCCCTCTCATCCCCACAGTTCCCTGTGGGGTAGGGACCCAGAGGGACATGGGAGTGCCCCCAGCTGTGCCCTGCAGGACAGGGCCTGTCCCTGCTGCCCCACATACAGACCCCTATAGGGCAGGCCCTTGTCTGGGTGACCGGGGTGGCTGGCAGCCCTATGGGGGTACCACAAGGCCCTCACTTGGGGGGCAGAGGGGACAGCCTGGAGGAGGTGGCAGTGCAAGCTGGACTGTGATCTGGGTCCACGTCGTCCAGGAGTCACAGCAGAGGGGGCTGGGGTGGCACAAAGGGACAAGGGACTTGTCCTCATCCCCCCCTTTACAAGGGGGAGCTCCTGGGTGTCCCACCCCATGCTCAGCTCAGGGTCCCCAGGTCACCCCTTTCCCAGTAGCCGCCAGTTTGGATGCAGGCACGTCCTGTGGCTTTGCTGGGGCTGAGACAGGACGCTGCGGGTTTGTTCAGCTTCAAAAAAAAAAAACACCAACCCACCCAGAAATGGGAAAAGCTGCTTCTCGGAGTTAGACGGGGTGACTGTTCCTGCCGCACAGTACAGGCACGTACGGAGCCCTCCCAGCATCTGCTGCTACGCCCGCTTTGGCAGGGGACACGCGCGAGTCCCACGGGACCGAGAACTGATGGGTAAAAATGCACCTCCCGCAGTTTTGGGGTTGGGTTTTTTTTTGTTTAGTTTAGCTTGTCTTTGTTTTGTGCTGGGTCTGTAGAGACGAGCATCTCGGTGGGTCCCACCGACGAGCAGTGCCGGATCCTTGGGCTGTGCCAGTGTGTGTGTCTGGGGGTTATTTCCCCCCTCCCTCGCGCACCTTTGGCAGGAGGTTTGGATGACATCTTGCTCTGGCACGCTCCTCGCCTTTGATCTCGAGTTTCCTGCCATGTATAACGTGTTCGGCAACACGCGAACCCCGCTCCGCGGCTGCTGGGGAGGGCGATGCTGGGGAGGGTGATGCGGGAGACTCCTCACCCCGGTTTTCCCCGGCCGGCTCCTGCCGACAGCTCCTGGCTTTCCTTTGTCTGGGCGGGATGCTCTGAACGGAGCAAAGACAAGCACAAAAAACCCCCCGTCCCTTTGTTTCCAGATGTTTGCAGGCTCAGCTGATTTTATGCTGCGTTTCGTGTGCCTAGGCAGATAAACCAACTACTCATGTCTCTCTTTTTTTATTATTATTATTTCTCTGGGTTATTTTGGGTGAAGTAGTTTGCAGGGAACGTATCCCAGCTGCAGGCTGTGCCGGAGGGATGCGGCAGCTTCCTAGAAACGGGGCGAATGAGCCAGAAGCGTAATTGGAGCATCTCGTGGTTGTCCTCTTGTGTCCTCCTCGCGTCTCCTCCGGTGAGCAGGGCCATCATCTCGCAGCACCACCTGCTAAAATCCAGGTTCACTGACCCCTCTCCTTGCTCGTAGAAGGAGAAGTTCGAGGAAGGTGAATGAAACTCACAACCAGGCTCAGACCTGACAGCCTTGATGTCTGAAATAAGGCTTTTTTTTCATGCTTGACTTGCAAGAAAGCAAAATACAAGTTCTAATATTATTATTATTTAGATTCCAGTGGTTGTTTCGGTTCCCATGGTTGTTCGGTTTGATAACGAGAGCGTAGCCTGGATTCACCTGAACGCTGCTTTTTTTATGACGGGTTTAAACAGAGCTGCCTTGAGCGTGTCAAACAGCCCCTGAGTAAATTGGGTTATTTGCTCTATTACTTCGTTCATCCAGGTTAGATGCTCCAGCTGATGCATCTAGAGTGCTGTGCCATCTGGAGCAAAAATTAAATACAAATTTGACCCTCCGCCTGGAAAGATAGCAAGCCTTTGCCTCCAGTAGCTGATGGCAGAAGAATACGGCGCCTGACAGAAGAAATGCTTGGGGGCAATGTGGTAGAAACCTAAAAAGCACTAATTGAGGTATTTAAAAAAGAAAAAAAGGAGGAAAATTAATCCTTTCACCCTTGCAGTATGTGCTGAAAGCAGCCAGGAGGGATGGTGTCATGGGGATGATGCCCACAGATGAAGGTCCTGGTCCTGAGTGTGTTGTGGAGCTGCTGGAGGTGAGGGTGGTGGCGACATCCTGGGTCTCCTGGTTTTGCTGTCAAAGGAAATCCCCTGCACAACCGTCCTGCTCAGCTCAGGTTGGCTTATTTTGTTGCTGCTCAGCCTGGTAAAAGTTCGTGTGGAGGTTGGCCCACTGTCCAGGACCTTCCTTCTCGTCTCCAGCTGGGTTTGGACGCTCTAGGTCTGCTGGTTGTGCCTCTGGCATTGTCACTGAGTCCAAGGCTGTCCCAGATTTGGGGAGACGAGCCATGGAGGTGGCTAAGCCATGGTGGCACCTCTGGCTTGTACAGCCCGGGCTCCAGGACACTCACCTCTGATCATGGCTGGAGATGCCTGTGATGGACCAGCTGTGAAGGACACCTTGGTCAACGTGCTCTGGACGTTGGTGGCATCTGTCCAAACCTCAGATAAGGAGGAGGTGTTTGCCAGATGGGAAATGAGATGATGACCGCTGGTTGTTACCACGGTTCATGGTCAGAGGGTGGTCCTGGCTGTGCCCTGGGGGAAAAGGTAGGGGAGGAAGAGGAGGAGGAGGAGGTTGAGGGTTACGTGGTGAGAAAGCTGCTGCTCATGGAATGTCTCCGGACTGTGAGACTGAATTGAGCCTGGAGGTTTTACCCAAGAAGGACCAATTTCCAGCTGATCTCCTGGTCGCCTAAACGGTATGTGAGATGATACAAGGACAGTACTGGGAGGGCTTTTGCACTCATGGACCGCCTCTCTGGATATTCCCTCTTCAGTCATAGCTCCCAGCGGCCCAGCCGTTGCCTCTGTGTTGGCCATACGGCAGAAAATGTGTTGCCGGTGATTAGCTCGTGGCCATAAAACACCACCTGGGTGTGGAAAAGGTGGACAGAGGCACAGCTGAGTGTGCTCAATTCCTCCTGCTCCCACCACTGCGACCTGAAACGCTTGTGAGACAGGGCTTGGCACGGCTGAGATGAGCTCCTCTCCCACCGGGTCAAACTCCTGCTGTCCCACCTGGCTGCACAGTAAACCCAGGCAACCCCCTCCCTCCGGCCAGGGCAGGAGGTACAGATGCTTCTGGTGGTCTTCAACCATCTCAGAACCATTGGTGTCAAAGCCTGGAGGATGGTTTGTTGGGTTTGAAGCTTCCCCTGGTCTTTGGGTGTCTTGGCCTTGGCTGTGGCCGGGTCGCTGAGCTGGGTTTCTGTTTATTTATGTTTCTTGCGATCATTCATCATAAAGCTGAGTGTTGTTGACACGTCAACCTTGCGTAGATGTCCCTCCTCTGTTCCTTTGTAGTGACTTTTCCCTGAAGCCTCTCAGACTTTGCGTCGGGAGCGGCTGTTCTGCCCATGTCCCTGCCCTGACTCATTGACAATGCTTTGAAATGACATCAGCAGTGATGTCATGTGGGGCTTATCTGCAAGAGGGCTCAGCCGTCGTCTGACCTTGGTGGTGCCTCTTGCTTGGTTGAGAAATGCAGGTGGTTCCGTCAAAAGCATGCTCCGGGAGAGGATGCAAAACCCCGGCGGTTTCACGATAGCAATGGGCAGAGGTAGAGCCATGGAATCACAGAACGGTTTGGGTGGGAAGGGACCTTCAGGATCATCCAGTTCCACCCCCTGCCATGGGCAGGGACACCTGCCACTAGCCCAGGTTGCCCAAAGCCTCATCCCGCCTGGCCTTGAACCCCTCCAGGGATGGGGCATCCAATTTCTTCCCAAGATCTCAGCTCCATCTCCCCTCTCTCAGCTTCAAACCATTCCCCCTCGTCCTGTCCCTGCACCCCCTGATCCAGAGCCCCCCCAGCTCTCCTGTAGCCCCCTTTCAGCACTGGAAGGTGCTGGAAGGTCCCCCCGGAGCCTTCTCTTCTCCAGGCTGCACACCCCCAACTCTCTCAGCCTGTCTCTGTGCATTGTTTGTTTCCTGTCCCGAGGAATGGGAAAACCTCGGCACCTCCTCAGCAGGGCACAGTGGGTTGGAGTGGTTCCCGGTTCCCCCCATCCCGGGATGCAGCGGTACCCAAGCGCTTGCTGGGCATGGAGATGCATTGGATGCTTTTCCCTCCCTGGAGTGATGACACAGGCCATCCATGTGATTTTTCTACCTCTGTGGCACATTTAATTTCCATCAAAGAAAAAAAAAAAACTAAAATTCTGACTAAGGGCTCCTGCATCCTGTCAATGAGCGGATTGCGGTGCTGGAGGGATTTTGATGGGAAAAAGGAGCAGCCATCCGAGGCACCTCGAAAGGATACCCGCACTAGCATCAGCGGTGAGGACAGAGCCTCCAAGGTAGGGATGAGTGGTGGCAGGAGAGAAGACACTCTTGGGGAGGATGGCCAGCCTTGCTGCTCTGAGATGGAAAAATCTGTGCGGACGGGTGATGGGAGCCGGACGCCAGAGCCCATGGACCAAATTAGCTGCGAGCAGCTGCCTCGGCATAACCGAAGGCTGCGAAGTCTCGGGTTGCTCCGACGCCGGAGCTAAAACTGGATTAGCCTTCGGAAAAAGCGGGCGAGATGCCCGATGAGCAGGAGGAGGAGCGAGGGCTGAGCTGCGGGAAGCCCAAGAAGGGAACTTCTTCGTCCACTTGATTGTTCTGCTCCAGCTCCGGAGCTGGGAATGTGAGAAGCAAGCAGGAATAACGACTGGGATTTTATTTTGGTTTTCATCCCCATGGAGGATTATTTTGGGTGCTAATACAGCTTTTAACTTGCAAAGCGCTTTAGAGGAAACCACACCAGGAGCGTGTTTGCAAGAGAGAAACTGAAAGTGCCGAGCGGGGCGAGCAGCCGCCCTCCTGATTGCAGCCGTCGGCTGGCTCGGGGCCATTCCCTTCTCCCTGCCTGCAAATAGCCGGGGAGTTTCCCGACTTCTTGACTTGGATGATTATTTACGGGAAAATATAGGAGCTCTGGGACTGAGCAGATTGCCGTCCTGGGAGGTAGGAGGTTTCGGCTCTTTGGTCGGACTGTTTGAAGCCAGAAGGAGCAGCCCAGCAGGTAAGAGGATGGGTGAAGCCAAATTACCCCAAAAAATTGGGTGGGAGGGAGCACGATCTCCCATCTGCCGGCTTCCAACTAAAGGAAATTCATCCCTTTTTCCCTCCCTGCGACCAGGCTCTTCATCCTTGCAGCCTGCACGAAATTAAATTGCCAGCATACCGTAAGGATTGAATTAAACTTCTCTCCGCACAGAGCTTTCTCACCAGCAGGCAAATATTTCCGCGGCGCTTTAAAGACTCTCATTTTTCTATTGTTCCATATAAAAACCCGTCGCCAGGCTGGGCTTCCCCCAGGGTGGTTTCCTGGTTCGTTTGTTGTTAATGCAGCTGTGGAGTTGGGTTTTTTTTTTCCTCCTCTTTGCTTTTTAGCTGAGAATTGCCAGATTAAGACCCAGCATCTCACTCCCTTGGCATCTGAAATAAAAGACGAGGCTTTTCGAGACGCGGTGACGGTGGTGGCCATCCAAAGCGGGGCTGGACTGTGCAGCGTTGGATGGTTTTGTGGCTGAATAAATAGCGATAATCTCACCCGAGAGCTGGCCGGAGCCCATCTGCTGGCGCTGGCGTAGGTTGGCTGGCTGTCAGCTGAGCCCTCCACCCTCCTCTCATTTTGCTTTCGCACCAAAAAAAACCCCACGACGCGCTGAGCATCGTTCGGGGGCGGCGCTTTGGGAGTAAAAACAGGAAAAATGGATCATTTGTGGCTTTGCCTGGGGAATGCTGAATTGTCGTGTGCTCCCGACCCCCCTCGGAGCTTCTCCCTTGTGTCTTCCCACTCGTGTCATCTCCTCTGGTGTCTTCTTCCCCCCTTGCCTCCTCTCCAGCATCATCTTCTTCCCCCCTCGCATCCTCTCCAGCATCTTCTTCCCCCCTCGCATCTCCTCCCGGCGTTGGGTGGTTTATTCCCGTCTGGAGGAGCTTTGGATGCTAAAGCTGGGAGCAGGAGCTTTGCAAGGAGTTAGGAGTTGGGCTGCACAGGGATGGCAAATGTTTTCCCAAAGCCAAAATTTTTTTATTTTTTTTTCTGTGCATGAGGAGGAGAAAAGCCATGGTGCCCCATGGGCTGGAGAAGAGGGGTTCTGCTGCTGTCCCATCAAGTGTCTACAAAAGAATTGGGTTTAAAGCAACTCCTGATGAGACTGAGTCCTGGTTTAAACTGAGGTTGAAACTTCAGTCTCTTTAGGTTTCTTGTTTGGGTGGAATTTAAAAGTCTACATTCTAGTTTTCTAACCAAAGAGGCGTTTCCTCCCTGCAGGATCACCTGAATCTTTTTTGCCCGAAGCCTCCTTTAGGTTTTGATTTATTTCAGCTGTTAACATTTCTCTGAAGAGCCAGCACATAAAACTCAGGAGCTAAGTATGGTTGTTACCAAAAACCAGGTTGCACGTTGCCTGCTTCGTCTTCTAAATGGAATAATTTATTCTTTAATATTGTGATTTATTCAGCTCAAGTGCAGCAGCAGGTGCTAGACTGTTCACACAAGGATGCTGTGTTGTATTTTTCCACCTTAATACCTGGGCAGAACTTGGGTTTTCTGTGAATTATCCAATTTGCTGCTTTGAAATTTGCCCTTTTTTTTTGTTTTACCATTAAAATAATGTTTTCATAGCCAGCGCAGAGCAAGTGGGGGTTCGGGGTTTTTTAGACTGGAGCATCTTTCCTGTAAGAGGAGGACCCCAAAAACAGGTTGCAGTGCCACGTCGGGATGCTTGTATGGGATCCCACCTTTCGGCTGCAGCTGTGCTCCTGGGCCAGGATTGCCTCAGATGCTGACATTGCTCCAGGTGTCCCTCCTCAGCCCTGGGATGGAAATTCCCCTTTTCCACCCCAAACCCAGCCCCACTGAGGATTTCCCAACGCGGTCTGGCTGTGTGGCAGCTGTCTCCACGGGCTGCTCTCCGCTTTTGTTTATATCTGGTAGAAAACTTCTGAAATTTACTGGCGAGGGAGTAATTCTAATCCTTCCCAATGAGATCAACGGATTAGTGTCTCAGACGCTTATAAAATTGCGAGGATTAGCCGAGCCTTTTTTTTCCCCCCTTTTTTTCCCTCTCTGTGCCGCATAACGTCATCGCGGCGTTTAAAAGAGGATCTCTGCGCTGTTACTAAGAACCGAACCAATTTCTAGGCTCCTTTGCAAATCAAAGCGCTCAAAGACAATATCTTCATCCTCTCCCTCACTCACTCTGACTTTTTGTGCAATATTAGGTTTGGGTGGGTTTTTTTCTTTTTTCTTTTTTTTTTTTCCAGCATCCCTGGCACCCAGCAGCTACGTTGGGTTTACGTGGCTTCGCACCCACGCGCGTAAGTGGGGTGCTGACCCCAAAGCTTTCCTTGAGACTTGCAAAATCACACCTTGAGATGAACAGATCCTGAAAATTATCTTATTTCATGACTTTGCTCCATATTCCAAAGGATTTGGGCTTTGTGCTCCATCCCCAGAGGGGAATAGTGCTGCTGGGTCGACGGGATGCTCTCATCTTGGCTGTCGGGAGCGATGGGAGCGGGATGAAACTCCCTACGTGCACCCAGCACCCTCTTAATTATAACCTGCGCCTTCATTAGGATCGTTAACGGGCTCGCACAGAGCAAATGTGGTACATACCCCGTGGGGTGTTGGTTTAATGCCTTTTCTCCCGGGTCGATGGCTGCGCGGTCGCTTGACCTGCCCGAGTGAGGCAATCCCGAACTGTCGAGTGGTAGGAGCTCCGAGCCAGGAATTTCTGGCGCCGACCCAATATACTTTCAGAAGCGAGCTTTTAAATATATACAAAGACAAGCTCATAATTTCCACTATACTAATGAGGCCGCGGCGTTTTCATTGAAATGTGCCAGTAGCCGCCGCGGTGGTATTTTAGCAGCCTTGTACTGTGAATCTAAATGGGATTTAACGTGGCAGCCCCTGTGGAGCGGAGGAAAACCGCCTTCTCCCGCTGAATTTCAATGATGCTTCTCGGCGGCGCTACCCGAAAATCCCCACGGCGGTGGGACTTTTCCTTGCGCTTCGTCTCGACGTGGGTTTTCCCCTCGAACGGTGAAGACGAGGAAGGGTAGGAATGCATTCAAAGAAGGAAAATGATATTTGAGGGGGAGGAAATCTTGGTTTTTGAAGGCTGGTTTTAAAAGACGTGTGAGTGCAATTTAATAACCGGACTTGCTGGAAGGATCTGTAACTCGTAGTAAAATCCGAACGCGAGGGCTCCCAGGCATCATGTGCTCTCTTGACCTTTAAAGAGACATCCGAGGCATCCTGCCTGCTCGTTGCTAAGCCGACTCTTTAGTGCTGCTCATATATTTTGCCTTCTAGTAGGCGATTCAGCACCCAGGAGTTTGTAAAAAGATCCGACAGCAAACTCTTCCGTGCCTGAAAGTCCCGTTGGTGGTTTTTAGCTTCGCTGCCTGAGGAGGCTCCAGTAGCCTTGAAATGAAAAATTTAAGTAGCTCTCTCAAAAGCTGTTTTGTTGGGTTTTTTTTTAATGAGTCCTGCATCAGCAGCACACCCGTAACTTGGGTTTTTTACTTATTTAGGGCTCAGTTTACGAGAAACTCATGTAAAAAGCAGCATCCCTGGGGTGCAGGTAGGTAATGCTGAAAATTCAGGTGTGGTTATCCTTCACCCCCCAGTACAGACCCTGTGCTGCAGGTAACCCTCAATTTTAGGGTCTGTTGACTTTCTCCATCCCACTAAAGCCAGACCATGATGCCGGGAAGGATGGGGAGAAGGATGGTACCCCACAGCATCGCCTTCAGCACCAAGACTCTGCGCCACAGCGGAGGAGATGCGTGCGTTAGGTTTAGCTGTATTTATCTCCATCAGCCACCTCGCTTGGCCATGCAAGCCCAGGAGTAGAAAAGTTCAGTTTTCCATTTCCCGCTGAATTTTGGGGGTTTTGCGACCCTTGCAGCCACGTCTGCTCGTGCCGATCCCGTGGGAGTGAAGCAGTTTGTGTCTGTATTTGTATGGCTCCAGGGAGGTCTTTTTTGCTGGACTCTGAAGTGTTGCGAAATTCCCCCCATCTCTGTTAGCAGAGCAGAAGGAATGATTTAAAAAAACAAAACAAAACTCTCCCAAACGCCAGTACTTCTGTTAAAACTCAGAGGAAGGGCAGGCTGACTGCACAGCTCGTTTTTCTGGAAGTATTAGGAAAAATAGCAAACGGCAGTGACGTGGCATGAGTGTAAATTCCCAGCAAGCTGAGGTTTGGGTTTGTTTGGCTTTTTCTGAAAGCTTTTTAATGCTGTCAGCATCTTAAAATACCAACCTTGCCGAACTGACATGGGCTTTGTGGGACGGCTCCTCGGGCGGATTTGGTTTAGTGACTTTTTTCCAGTATCCAGACACCAGCTTTTTCACTCTTCTGCGTCCAGCTCCCTCTTCTCGTGAATTTTTCCCGCAAATATAAATGATGCAATTAAAAATGTCCGCGGAGAACATTCCTGAGAGCTGAAATCCAGGATCCGGGAGCAGACGGCAGCGGCATAAAGAGGAATTCTTCCCTCTCTGGCCTCATGCTGTTTTTCCACCACGAGGCTTTACAGCCATCTGGATCCCCTTTCGGATTATGTCCCTAAAAAAAAAAAAAATCCATAACCTAGCAACCTTATTTAGTGTAAATGAGAGCATTATGCCTTCCTGCATCCCAAACCGTGCTTGGCTCCTCGTTCTGTCTTTATGGGATGGCTGCAGGCAGCTGTGATTCCCCTTCCCTGCACAGGGTGCCTACTCCCAGGAGGATTTTGGAGGGATTATTGATCCTTGCATGTTGCACTGATTTTTTTTAATTTTTATTTTTCCCCCTATTAAAGTTGATTAGAAAATGGGGAAAAGGGTTTCAGGAGATGGAGATCATTTTGTCCATCTTCTTTTCAATATATTCAGCCTGAAGATGACTTGGATAGAAGCAAGATGTTCTTCCAGGTGGGATTATTTTGGGAGCGTCCCTCCGGCTCTTGGTATCATCACTCAGGAAATTCCCCGGAGCGTTTATCACCAACTTCTCTGGTCTGGTCCTGCTCAGGCTGAGCGTTTCTAGCGGGCTTTCCAATCCGCTTTCCCCAAGGAACCCACTAATTGGGGAAAAATCTGCAAACAAGGAAAAGCAACTGCAAACGAAGAGCAGAAGTTTATTTCCAACAAATTAAGGGCAGGGGGGCTGCAGTGTGTGATGTGAAGGGCTGAAGTACTCCAGGTTTTAATTACATGTGTGTTATTAATTTTTTTTAGCCCCTGAGCTATGTGATACGGGATGATGCTGCTCCATCGAGTGCCACCGCAGCAGGCAGGGATGGAGGCAGCGATGGGCTGATGTGGTCCCATCATCGTGACCCCACTGGGGTACCGGGGGGCTGCTTCTTCTGGTTTCACCCCGTGAGTAGGAACGGGGCTGGGGGCAGGAGGAGGTGGCGGCGGATTCTTTCCCACCACGCTTTCGGGAGGAAGAGTGAGCTCAGCGCGGCGTGATGTTGGATCGGAGCTGGAGCTGCGTGCCGGGGGAAAAAAAAAATAGAAAAAATCCCCAGGGCCAAAGGGACAAAGATTCCTCCGGTGTTATTTCATCGCCGAGAAGCAAACTGAGCTGTACTCAGCCCGTGTGCGCCTTTCGAAGCGAGAAGCTGCCGACTCCGCTTCAAGCCCTCCTGAGAAGCGGTTTCCACTTCTCATTTCTGCTATCCGACGGGAGCCCAAGCAGGGCTCTCCTCCAAACTCCGCTTCCCCCCCCCTACAGACCGGATTAAAAAGCACTATTGATTTTTTTTTTTCCTGTTTATTTTTGCTTTATTTCCTGGAACTTGCAAAATCAGCCCTGAGCAAACCTCTGGTTTGCCTTTCCAACGGTGCTGGGTGAAAGCGTTCGACTTTAAACTCGGGCATGGGAGCTGTCGCTGACCCATTTTCTGCACGTTTCTCTGACAACAGCTGTAAAAACATTTTAACATTTAGAGGTGCTCTTTGGTCTTAAAATCATGGGATCACTTAAGTGCTTGCTGAAAATTGCTGTCGTACCGGTTGCACTACTGGGTATTTCTTTCGTTATAAAGACTCTTCTGTTTTTTTCCAGTGGCTGATGGCTTCGTGGTGTTGTCACGTCGCCCTGTCACTGTCCCCCTGCCCAAAGGCAGTGCAGAGGGTTAAGGGTTTGTGTTCTGTATCAACCAGTCGGGGCACGCAGCCAGGAAATTTCCTGATTCCAGTTCAAAAAAAGCATCGGATTCGCTCGTGGAACCTTTGATCCCTTCTCCCCGCGAGGTTCTTGGTTGGAGGTCAGTTTGGTTTTCGGTTATCCAGGCACACAACAGAAATCCACCGCCGCCCCCCAGAGCTGAACACAGCTGAAAGGGGTAAAATAAACAGATTTTGTTCCCTTTGAAACCCAAAAGTTTCCTCGTTTCCCAGCTGTGGCACAGCATCGCCCCAGACGAGCTTTGCTGGATCTTGGTGCAACTCTGCCCCGTGGTTAGGGGTCCGCGAGGGACCTGTTGGGATGCTTTCCGTTCGTTAATCTCGCTCATCAGCAACGCTGCTGAGATGCTCCTGCTCCTCTACTCGCTGCTCGGAGCCGGGACTGGATGCAGCCGGGTGCTGGCCTGACACCATCCCTGTAGAAGCACCGTAGCTCTACTAAAATCCCACCACACTGAGACATCTTTTTTTTCCCCGCTCTCAGTCCCGCTGTGCCCCATTTTTGGACATAGTTCCCAGAGTGGAGCGATCCCCAGCTCCATCCCAGGCGAAGGCGATGCATCCACGTGGCATCTCGGCGTCCCTCGGGCGACAGCGATGCTGGTTTCGGGGGCTGGCTCTGCAGCTGCTCGTGATTTTCCCACCGCCGCGCTGCCGATCCTCGCGCTGGACTGGCTCCAGAGGTGGAGCCGAGGGAAATTCCTTCCAGCTGCTTGAGGTCAGGGCTTCGCTTTTCTTTTGGGGTTCATGATGGGGGTTTTTCCCCTGTGAGTTAAAAGCGGGTATCTCTCACTGCTGCTTTTTAAACACCTGGAAAAAAAATTTTTTAAATATTATCCCATTAGACCTACTCATTGAATGACCTTTATGTTGTGGATTTATTGCATGGAAGAGTAGCTCACCTCGCAGTACAACTTGGGGTATTTCGGAAAGGTCTTGACAGCTGCTCACAGTTTAACTTTCAGCTGAGTTAATAACCATTTCGGTTAAACCTGTATAAAAACTCTTTGCGGACTTGCGTAACGCCTTTGAAACCCGAGACACCGTCTGCACCCGCTTGAAATCTTTCCCGTCGATAAAATATTTCAACTTGGAGCTTTGCCACGGCTGAGCATTTTCTCTTCCCTGAGATTCGTGCTTTCGGTCAGACAACAGGAACCTGCGTGTGTCTGGATCTGTTGAGTTTTTCAAGCTCAGTATTTCCTGGAGGTGGGTTGGTTTCGGGGGGATGCTGCAGGGGCTCGGACCACTGGCTCCATCCAGCTCCCCAGGTTGATGGTTCAGGAGGTTCAGACCAGCCTGGGTTTACTTTGAATCCCTGGGGAGGAAGTTGTCTCAAAAACATAAGGTAAATCCCTCTGAAAATGTTTTTTTTTATGACAGCAGAGGCAGAAGCCACCCTTCCGCCCCACGCATGGGCTATATTTAGGTATGATGCACAGCGCTTTCACAGCCCCTTTGTGTACTGCTTTGTGTATTATAAATAAATAACAATATTTTTTAAAAAATCATGAGCAGCGCCTTTCAATAAGGAGCGCACAATTCAAATCCACATGGCAAAGCAGCAAGAAAGAAAAAAATTTTGGGGCTTTCGGCTCATGAATGATGCTCGTGGACCGGCGGCATCCCTGGTGTCACCCCTGGCTTTGGGGACGGTGGCTCTCCTGCCTGGCTCCTCCTCCCTGCCTCAGTTTCCCTACCTGTAAGCAGATAATTGTCTCCTTTATTAATCCCTTTGAGCTCACCTGACGAGAGCTCTGGGTAAGAGGTTGCCCTTGATTATTAAGCGCATTAAGCGCTTGCCGTGATGATAACAGGGATTCATTCGGCTTGGTGGCTTATTTGGGTTTGCTTTTAACAGCCCAGCTTGTAATCAAAGTGCTGCAAAGCCGGGGAGTTAATGCTGGCGTGTAAAACTTGGCTTCCTGACTTCTCGATATGCCATTAACCGTAACTCAGCTTCTAGTTAAAGCTTGGTTTTGTAGCCATCAAAGAAACAGGGATGTGCTCAGCCCTGTGCTGCTGGTTCATGGGAGGGTGGAACAGAGGAGGAGGCTCGGAGCTCAGGTTCTCTTGGCGGCGTTGCCATCCCCGGCTCTCTCTGTGTCCCCACATACGGCCCCATGGCGAGGACACCACCATTCATTTGATCTTTGCAAGCTGGTAAATAAATATCCTCCGGTTCCTTCTGCGCTGCAGCCTGAGAAAATCACATTTTCTCTCCTTTGCTTTCTTCTAAGGTGGTTTTGTTTGCAATACATCTGTATTGCAGTATGTGTGATATATTGCAGACAATATATTGGAGGTACATACACACACACTTCTTTTTTTATGTGTACTCGGAATATTTTCTTCCAGCTAGCCTTTGAGACTCCCATAGAGCTTCCTTAGTTCAGGGCTTTTTCTCCCCACTTTTTCCCCAGATTTATCTTTCTTCAGCAAATATATCTCTTCTGCCCTGCACGCTGATGGCTGGCACCATTTTTCCCTTTTTTTTCCACCGTTTCCCTTTCCTCTCCCCATTTTTTTGTGCTCTGCAAGGACGTACAGACACACTGGATCCATTTGCAGCAGAGAATTTGGGGAAATGGGGCAGGTGCCTGCCCAAATTCCCCACTGCTTCGTCTCCTGCTCTCATACCAGGTTCATTTTTTTAGACAGAGACCAAATCGGCATCTTCCCCCTGCCATAACCTCATGCTGCAGAGAGGGTCTCATCCAGCCCTGGGGAAATCCTCCCCTCTGTAAGGTACTGACCCCCTTTCCTCCAAGCAGCTCATGTCCCCCATCCCGGGGGCTGCGGGGACCTGCCGGGACGGTGGGTGCCCCAGGAGGGGTGGTGGGTGCCCCAGGAGGGGTGGTGGGTGCCCCAGGAGGAGCATCTGCCTGCACTGAAGTGCTTTGGTTGGGGGGAGAGAGCAACAGGAAGGCTTTTGTTCCGCACCAGAAACTCTTCATCCTTCTTTACATCTCCTTTTTTTTTTATTTCTTTTGGCTGCGCTTTCACAAATCTGAAGCAGATTAAAATACAGTTCCTCCCCCACTACTCCCCTTAAAAAAAAAAAAAAAAAAAAAAAAAACAAACCTTGTC
>WKFP01014148.1:272023-292305 GCA_011057875.1 Pterocles orientalis
AAAAAAAAAAAAAAAAAAAAACAACCCCAAAGCTTGGCTGCTTAAAATCATCAGAGTTCAGTGAAGTCTTTTAAAGTTAACAGTTTCCTGGATCCTGTGCAGGCTAACTTATTTTTCCCCTCTAACCTCCGTGTTTTTTGCCGTAACGTTTCTTAGCGGTTGCAGCAGGAGGGAGGGAGCACCAGGATAGCTCCAGCGTGGAGAAGATTATTTCACACGAGGTTTGGATGAGTCTGGTTGGGGACGCTTGGACCTGCACCATAGGGGGCCGAAGGGAGCCCCCGCGAGGTCACAGCTGCATGGTGACATCCTTTTGGGGCAAAATATTAGGGAAGTGGTACGGTTGGAAGAAGAGAGTAGGATGCTGTGGGTGGGATGGAGCTCTGGTTTTATCGACCGTTTGTTCACTGGGGGTTGTGATGGCTTGTAGCTGCGGCCGTCGTCATGGGGAGTGGTGGAAGAGCTGCGTGGCTCGGCTGGACACCACCGTAAGGAGTTTTTCTGGCTCGGAAGGGATTTGCTGCCCTGGATTTTCCTCACCTGCTGTCTCTGCTGGTGTGCTCAGTCCGCTGCGGCATCTCCTGGGAGATGGGAAAAGTGAACCAAAGCCCCCAGCTTGGGTAAGAAGAGCATCAAGAGTTAAAGGAGTTGTCACGGAAAGAAAAATAGTAGTCTGGTGCGGGTTGGTTTTGTTGCATCTTCTCCAAGAGTTGCTTCTTCTCCTTCCTTGTGAAAAACGACCCAAAGCTTTCCCAAATGGAGGACGTTTGATTTTCTCTTGGGTGGTTGAGGAGCTGGAGCCGGCCAACCTTGGCCAACACCTTGGTCAGTGCCTTGGCCAATGCCTTGGCCAACGCTAGTGACTATCAACACAAGCCTGAGGGCGAGCGGGGACAGACAGAACCTTGTCCTCCAGCCAAAACACCCTCCGACGTGTGAGCGTGACCGAGGGGAGAGCCCCTGAACTGTCTAAAATCCCTTGGAGCCAGCAAACAACGTGGAGACAAAACCAAACCCAACCCTCCGCAGCGACATCAAGCTGCACGTTAACTCTGCTGGAGCTGGGAGCAAAGGTTCAGGGGTGGTTTTGTATTTTTTTTTAATTTATTTGCAAAGCAAAAGAGCTTGGCTGAGCAGAGCAAACGGTGGTGGAGGAGCGTGAGCTGCCGGGTGGTGGCTGTGCTGTAAAATCCCATCCCCACCAGCGCTCGCAGGGGGTGTGCCGGCTCCTGGAGCTCTTGTAGCATTTCCTCGTTGGCCGGGAGAGTTTCTGAACATGTGTGTCGGTCTCTGGAGGCTTTAATCACATCCAGGCTTTACAAGAAATCGAATTGAAACTCCCAGCGAGCTGAGAAAACCGAAAGCAGCCGGAGCGAGGAGGCTCTCAGGCGGCCGTTCGGTGGAGATGCTGCTTTCGGCAAGGGGTGCGAGGAGGGTGTGGGCGAGGGGCTAACGCCGGCGAAACAGCGGGATGAAAGGTGAGTCTGCTCCCTGCACGGCGTGGGGAGCGTGCAGTGTATATACGAGCAACTTATATGTGATGGGAGGGTAGAGGAAAACCCAGAGGGTTCAGCAAAAAAAGATTTCTCAGGGGGGAAAGGAGATGCAGGAGCGAGGATGCTGCTTGGAGAAGGAGCGGGACATTCAGAGGGTGCTTTGATTTTTTGTAGTGATGCTCTCCGGCATGTTTAGGGTTCAGGTTCTGTGGTTTCCCCGCCGTCTTCTCACCTCATGCAAAATCAGGAGCCGTGCAATTAGTGCGCCGTGGAAAACTCCCCGCTGCAGGGGAGGGTTTTGTTATCCCTCGGTAATTTTCTTTGGGAAACGGGGTTCAGACTGCAGGTACTTTCCCTGCTTGTTGTGAAATGTAATTGTGGGTCCAGCCCTCTCCCGTGGGCAGAAAGGAAAACAAGGCGTATTTTTAACTTCCTTTTTCCAAGCTGGGGGTGGGTGGACTTTATGCCTGGCCAGAGACGGTTGTGATCGTTCAGGGGTGAATGGTTTGGAGAATGATTGCCACAGAAAGGAATAATAAGAAGAAAAAATAAATATGTGCTTTCCAGTTAAGGGTTTTGAGTGTTAACGTGGCGTTAGGGCAGCGAGAGGGTTTTTTATGGCGATGAAGATTTTCTGCCTGGCTCCTGAAAAACCCTCTGTGCTGGTTATTGTAAAATATTGGTGTCCCGTGGGATGAAACTAAAATTACAGGAGAGATGATATGTGAAGTCATTATCCCAGACAGCTGCTCTGGTGTAATTGGGTCTCTCCGAGGGGGAGGGAGGTTTTGGTCACGCTACATCGACAGCCAAAATCGCTTCGTCTTCCTCTTCGCCGCCGCTCGCGGGTGCTTCGGGGTTTTGCTGGGGCTGCACCGAGGAATAAAACTGAAACCTGCCAAAATGAGCTGAAACCGCCCAACCTGCTTCTCACGTGGGGGAAGAAAACCAAACCAAGTTTCTTTCATGGCCTCTGTAATTTCCAGCGACGCTGCCGTATGGCACAGGGAGATTGTCGTCCTCTCCTCCTTACTGGGATGCGCTGGGAAGGTGTTGAACCCGGTTCATGTGCATGCTCGGTGGCTTTGGAGGGGGGATTTCTATGGAATGAGGAATGGGTCTTGGAAACTGCAGGAGGAGAAGGGAAGGAAAAGTTGCCTTGCTGCAAGGCTTTCTGGCTGCTTTCGATATTTTTGCCGAATTAATGAGGGTTTGGGGGGCGTTGGGTGCAGTCAAGGCTGCTCAGACACAAACTCCCGCTGTCCCTCGATGCGACTTAGTGGATGGTGTGTGTAAGGAAGAGGGGAAAATAGCTGGAGGAGAAGCTCACAGCAGGGGAAGAAAGATCCCAGCCCTGGCTCATCCTGCTTTGTTTTTAGGGTTACTGAGCTGGGAGCTCGGTTTTGGGCAAGCGTGCTGCCCTCTCCTTCCCCCACCTGCCTTTCGAAGGAGCAATGGTCTCCGAAGGGTATCCCGAGCTGCCGGAGGAGCCTCACATCCGTGTGTTTTCTCCCTTGTCTCCGCAGCCTACCCATGAGCTCGGATTTCCACCATTACAGTTTCAGGATGCCGAACATCGGGTTCCAGAACCTGCCTCTCAACATATACATCGTGGTTTTTGGCACGGCCATCTTCGTCTTCATCCTCAGTTTGCTCTTCTGTTGCTACTTGATCAGGTAAGGGAATTTCCCCCGGCTGCTTTCAAGAGCTGCCACGGTTCAGACCGAGCCCATCACCCAAACATCACCCAAAAAATCACATCCAAAACAAGGATGGCATCACTTTGTTTTTCCATGACACGTCTCGTGCCAACCTGATGTGACCCCTGAAATTGTTTAACTTTCCTCATCATCAGAGAATTTTCCCAGCCCAGTGTTTATCCCCAGTAGAACCAGTAAACCCAGCACGTACGCAGTGAGCACCGAACACCATCCGCCCAACACATCTTGGACCTACCAGCCCCACGAGGCAGTTATATTTTCTGCCCTAAAAACAGGAGATATATTCATATGTGTGCTCAAACAGGCAATAAAACACGGTGGGCTTTTCAAAAAAAAAAATGAAAGGGATGTTTTATGGTTGTTACTTTCTGCTTAATGTTTCAACACGTTTTCCTCTTTAATGAGTAACTTGGGTACTGTGTGCTTAAGGAATGTTTAATACCTCCTCCGTTCCTGATTGTACACAAATTGCTCATTCAACAACGCGGTTTAGAGATTAATGATGCAGGGAGTTGATTTGTTCATCCCAGCGATGGGAAGCGGGACGGGAGGGTTAAAGGTTGTTCTAGTTTGGGGCTTGTTTATAATTATTTTATAGGCCATAGGGGAGAGAGTTGGGCCACTAATTGAGAGGACAAACTCGTCCAGCTGGAGGAAGAGCAAGAGGCAGGTGGGGAAAAACACGGTGTTGGGAAATCGAGGCGGCGACGGGGGCAAATTATGCTGATAACCCCGATTATGGGGCTGGCTGCACCTCTTCCCATGGCCGGGAGCAGAGGACATCGCTCTGCCGGCAGCAGTCGCTGAAATCCTGCGTACCCAGAGCTCTCCTGCCAAGTTGCTGAAGAGCTTTTCCATCCCCTTTCCCTCCCCTCTGGGTTTTTGGATGGCCCCAGCTCCCTGTGAGCCGTACATCCATCACATCCCCTCCCTCCGTCCCCATCAGACATGTGCGTGGTGGTGTCTTGGACCGCGGAGGCTGCGTCTGGCTGGCTCACAGCAGCCGATCTCCCTGGGCTCTCTGTCCAGAGGGTGTTGAAAATGTTTTGTCCTGCTTTGGTAGGCCAGGAAAGCAAGATTTCAGCGTCACCTTCTAAATATTTTATAATTTCCACCTATTTTCCTCCCTGTACAAAGCAAAGCCTCATTCAGCTTGCAGGTGAGCCCAAACCCAGGCTCACCCAGGGGTGATTTGGGCTCTCTGGGCATCAGATCTTCACCTTCACCTGCAGTTATGCAGAAGAAAAAGGCGTTTGCAGGTGCAACGCATCTGTCCACCCCTGCAGCCAAGGCAGAAAGGGATGAAGGGGTCATCCCCGACCAGGCGGTTTGTATCTCGGTGCTCGATGTTCACAAGGTCTGTGCTGGGATATTGCGTCTGCATCCAGTGTTCCCATTTCAGCCGAGATGCCAGTGGGAGGGGACACCAAAAAAAAACCCAGACAAATGGTGTTCAGAAGGCTCAAGGACATGTTTTGCCCAGCTCGAGCTTGAATCTATATGGCTCGCTTGCAAAATGAAGAGGTGTTTGGATTTTCAGAGTTATTTTCCTGGGCACCGGGTCTTGGTTGGGTGTGTTCTGCCCCAAAGAAGAAATAACAAGTAGTAATGTCTGGAAGATCAAGCCAGAAAATCTTTATAAATTTAGAAATTAGGAGGCATGTTGTAAGAGAGAGGGCGAGTAACCATTGAAAGAAGCCAGCGAGGGAAGTGGCAAGTCTTCTGTCTCCTCGTGTCTTTAAATCAAGACAGAGGGCCTTTCTGGATGAGACCTTTTGGCTCCCAGTCCCAGGAGTAACGAAGTGCTATTTAACGACCTGTGATAGATGGGAGGTTGGATTAGATCATCTAATGATCCTTTTATAGCCCTAAACTCTATAGAGACTCGATGAATCGCTCTTCAAACCACCACCCCCAGCTCTAGTAGTGCCAAAACGGAGCCAAACAAGAATCCTCCGTCCCCTGTTTTGGAGGGTTTCACCGTACCGCGGGTTTTCGCTGTGCCGACGTGCCCCAGGAGCATCCGCGTCCTTTGAATTCGCTGTGAAATCTCAGCTTGTGCGGGGTGTCAAAGCTTGAGCTTTGGTGTAGAATCGTAGAATCCCAGGGTGGTTTGGGTTGGAGGGGACCTTAGAGATCATCCAGTTCCAACCCCCTGCCATGGGCAGGGACACCTCCCACTAGGTTTGGAAAGTCTTGTAGATGGACAGCAGGGATGAGGACCACGCGCCTGTGAGCACAGAGCATCCCAAATTATTGGTCTGGAAAGGGTTTGCCACGTCTCTCCCCTTCAGCACCACTTAACGCCGAAACGTTGCCGAGGCTTGGCTGCCTCACCAGCAGATATTCGTAGCCCTGCGGCAGGAGGATTTAATCCACAAAGATATTGAATTGAAATTGAATTTTTCCCCCTTGTCAACCAGCTGCTAAAGCCTCCTGGATTACCCCGTGCATTCCTGACCCCTTCTGCAATGAGATGTGTGGCTTTAATTTTACAGAACTGCATCTGGAGGCTGGATAAAAGAGAGGTGTTAATTTAAGGAGCAGATGCAGCGGGGATCACACCACATCGTTGCAGAGAAAGCCACCCAGGGCAGGGACAGTCCCCTCGGGAGCTCCGGGGCTCTGCTTGCACCCACAGGGGTTATTTGCAGGTAACAGCAGCTCGTGGCTTTGGTGCAGAAGCAACACAGCCCATCCTCTCCCTCCTCTCTCGTGACTCACACATCTGCAGATATTTGGCAAATAAGGCGCGGAGCTCGTGACACCGTCCTCCAGGCCCCTGCTTCTCACTGTCTGCTCCCCATCAGAGCATCCCGTGCAGCCCTCGGCTGCGTCCCCGGCTGTGGAGGCATCGGGAGCGTGGAAGAGCCCATTTCTGGTGTATTTTACTCCTAATCGCAGAGCTGACGGTATTAAATAAAGGATGAACCAGGGGAGGAGGGCACGGGGGTTGTGCTTCACGACTGTCTTCATACAGAGCACGCTGCCTGCTCCGACAGGAGGAAGAAGTGATGTTTTTAATCGTTTTGGCTCAAATTTGGCAATTCCAGGCAAAAGCAAGCAAAGATCATCATCTGTGCGCAGTCCAGGCAAATCTCGAGCTCTGCTGCCGCTGCGACACTCCGGTACAAAGCGCGGGTCCCACCCTCGTGGCTGCTGCCTCTGCTCGGAAAAATTAAAAAAAAAAAAAAGAAAAGGAAATTAAATTTTTCAGGCAGCTGTTTGTGTCTGATCTCTGCTGAATTATTGAAAGTAATAACCTGACGTTGCCTCTGGTGGGGCGAAGAGCCAGCGCCGGCATCTTTCTACTGTAAAATTCTCCGATAAGCAGATCTTAGAGGTAAACCTGCCAAAATTTCTTTCCTCTGCATTTTTATTCCTGTGGTCGTTCGCTTGCTATAGATGATTAGGAGTCACGCAGAGAAGCAGGGCTCTCCCTCGCCTTTGGGAGGTGTGGAAAGTTTGGGAAAAGATCATAAAATCTACGAGAGGCGGTTATTAAACTCAGGGATGGTGCACGCACTGTCCCCAGCCACGCTTTGGCTTTCAAGACACTGTGTGGTCCCTTATCTAAACTCACCATCTGCCAGAAACTCCTCCGGAGCTGCAGCTCTCGACACGAGATGGATGCAGCCGTGGGTCCGACGGGAATCAACGCCTGCCAGGATCCGGGGCCTCGCTGTGACAGCTGCGCTCCGTCCGACCGGGATCCATCTGGCCCAGGTTCCTGGCTTGGAAAGGAAAGTGTGGAGGAGCAGACGGAGCTCGCACGCTTTGGGACCAGATGTGCTTGTGCTGTTCCCCATCACCTCCAGGGAGGTTTGTTGTTTTTTTTTTAATTTTTTGCAAAATTTCCCTGTAGAGCTCAGCACCATCCCATGGCATCATAGCATCAGTGCTCTGACAGCGTAGGAGCTGCACAAATCCATGGCCAGGTCCTCGCTTCTTCCCCATCACTGGTCCAGATGTCACCACCACATCCTCAGACGCTTGAGCATCTCTTGTGACACCTTCCCTCCAGTGGCGTTGGCTCGGCGGGTCCAACATCTCAGCGGCTGCTCAGCGCTCCGTAAGACAGATGTTTTTTCCCCGTGCTGGGAGAATTTTTTCCCCCTCGTACGCGGTCTCCAGCCACGCATCTTGCTTTGCCCCATCTGTGTTTCATAACTGGTTTCCCAGCCGCCGGGATCCCTGCGGATCCGGGCTGGTTTTATCCTGTTTTCTCTATTGTTTGTGCATCTTCTGCTCGGGGTTCTGCTCGGGGTCGTTGGCGGAGGGATGCGACCCCAGTCTTCTCCTTCCTGCCTGCTGCAGTTTTGTCCGGGGCTCTGCGGGCAGGTTCCCAGCATCCTTAGAGGAGGGAAGATGCCTCCCCACTAAATTCGGGGCTCAGGAGCATCTCTGAGCTCTCTCTGCAACATTAAAGTGCATTTTGACCCATTCATCCTCTTAAAGCCCACGATATTTTGCAGGAGGTGTTTGCAAGCAGAAAGGACAGAGAAATATTTTTACATCTTGTTTTTAGGACTCACCCACCGCAGCCTTGCAGGACCAGAAAGCCTCCGAGAGACTGGGGTGAAAGAATTGGGGTTTGAGACAGCCCCCAGAATATTTTTTGGGAAGTGAAGTTCCAGGCACAGGGGTTCCCTAGCTGAAATCACGCTGGAGGGTGGCTGGGGAAAAATATTCTTGCGGCTGCCCGAGCCCTGCAGACACACACTGACAGCTTGTTAAAGTCCTTGGCCAACTCTTCAGCCTTGATGACTTCCCTCTTGAGGTTTCAGAGCTCTTCACTAAGTGCTGTGTCTTGGAATGGGAGACAATATTAGTTATTTTTTTTTTAAATATTTATTTTAGGAGCGCAATTGGCTTCTCCAGCCAGCTGATGCCCGCAGAGCGCTCTGCCGGGCTGTGGACGTGGGCTGCTGCTTGGAAAGAGGGTTTGTTATTAATCGTTTAAACTGAAGATGATGGAGGGATGTGGTGTGTGTGTGTTTGCTCTTTTGCTCCGTCCTCAGGAGTGGAGGCAAATGCTCCCGCCGGTGATTCCTGGAGAGGGAGGGGACGGGCTTGGCTCTTTGCTCGTGGTCTCAAATTCCTGCTGCCACGGGCTGGACTTTCCCTTCTGTTCCATTTTTGGAATAGATTCATCCCCTCTGTCTCCATCCCTTGATTTGCTCCAGGAATGGATGCTATTGGGGGAAAAAAAAAACAACCAAAAAACCAACATTGTGCTGAGCACAGTGGTGTGAAAGGTGGGTGGGAGGAAACGGCTCCGCCAGGTAGATGACCTCTTGTTGAACGCTTCTTCCTGAGAGTTTGGGAGGCAGGAGCAGCACGGTTGGTGTTATAACTGAAGATAAAGCTGTGTTTGAGGAACCCAGCATCGCCCAACGCGGTGGAAACCTCCTTCCTCATCCTCGTTCGGTGGGAGCAGAGCTTTCCCCGGGTCTAAACACCCATCGCTGGGAAGAAGGTCCCACATCCAGTCTGGAAATTGTTGGCAGCAGAAGGTGGTTGGAAACTGGGGGTGTTCATGGTGGCTCCTGGTTTACTCCCCAGCTTTTGCTGGTTTTAATGGTGCAGGTGATGTCTGGGTGGAAAGTCAGGGAGGTCAGGGTCAGGAGAGGGAAGTGGGAGGAGAGTGCGCGTTTTGGGGTGGCGGCGTTACCTCCCCAGCGCTGGGGAAAGCTGGCTGGTGCTTCAGTGTTTTGTGTGGCCATTCTCATTTCTGAAATGAAAAATTTAAAAAAATCTGTAAAGAAGGGAAATGAAATGTTTGAGTATTACCGTAATCCTGACTTTTTTGCCTATCTTCACGTTTCTTTTTCAATTTCAGGCTCCGACATCAAGCACACAAAGAGCTTTATGCCTACAAACAGGTGAGGTGATGCACAGTAAGTTGTCTTCTTCCCTTCTGCTTCGTGCCAGATCCACGTTGGAGCAGTCACTCCTGCAGGTTCCCGTTGTGCTGCTCTCCTTGGGAGGCTTTTGATCTTCAAAGAGAAGTTGCAAAGCCCAGGCAAACCTCTGTCCCTGCTGATTTAATTTTGTTTGTGCCGATTCGCCAGCGCAGGAGCATCTCTCACCCGTCAGTCTCTGAATTTTCAGCTGAGGTCCCTGTGGTTATTGCTGTGCCAGCACTGCCTTCCTCCTGTTCTGCCCAGGGGTGAGGACCTGGTGCGCTCCCTGGCTGTGCTGGTTTTACTGGGGGCTTCCAGTTCTCCTTGGGGGGGTCCCTCTTTACTGAGATTTTTCCTTCAAACGCTCGTGGCAGAAGCTGTGTCCTGACCCTGTTGCTTTGTCTTCCAGGTTATACTCAAGGAAAAGGTGAAGGAGCTGAACCTACATGAGGTGAGTACGGCAAAAACTCCCTCTCCCTCCGCTTCCTCCAGCTGGGGAGGGGATGGGGACAGGGGGACACTCGAATTTAACTCCTTCAGGAGCAAAACACACAGTCAGGAGTGCCGGCAGCAGCGGGTTTGCTCTGCAGCCTCGTACCCATTACGGGGACGGTGGTCGGGGCAGGTTAATGTCTGTGCCAGCAGCTCCGTCTCTTTTCTCTTTCAGAAAGTCTAATTCCTTGTTAACACAGATGGTAAAAGCACATCTGCAAAGGGACCTGGGTTAAACCATCTCCCTCCTCCTCCTGGGTCCCCTTTAGTTTTTACTGCCTCGTTATTATTTATTGCATTATTATAATTATATTTAATTATATAATAACATTTTTTATTTATTGCATTATTTTTATTGGGCTATTATTGCACTATTATTTATTGCACTATTATTTATTTCATGATTATTTATTGCACTGTTATTATTTACTAGATTATTATTATTGACTGCCTTATTATTTTTATTATTTATTATTATCATCACTGGGATAAAAACCGTGGATGAAAGAGGAGGCAGATGCAGGCTGGGCTGTGTATAAACAGTGTCCCTTGGCGTCCCCTCCAGCTCCACTCAGCTTCCCCACCGTCAGAGCCTGACAATATCCAGCCCATCTCTGCCGGCCGCGTTACTCGGGGAGAGAAAACTCCGCCGGGATTTAATTGAAATCAAAGATAAACACTCTCCCCCGCCTGCTGCCCCACGGTTGCAGCTCTGCAGAGAAGAGCTGGCTGGACGAGGCAGGCACAGGGGGGGGGTTTGCTTGGGTGTGTTAAGAGTTAAACCCCCTTTTTCCAGCCCCAAACCGTGGGGGTTTCCTCTCAGCTTCAGGAGGAAGGCAGAGTCCCTCTGTATTAACGAGGATTTCCAGAGGCTGAAACACGTCTTGGAGTAAGGATGTGACCCTGCTCCACCTCTACCCACTCGTCCCATCAGATTTCAAACCCGTTAGTTGCCCTCTGCACCTTTCCAGGCTGGTTTGGGGCTGAGGGTCCCTCTTCACACCCATTTTTTTGCTGAAGTTGAGCAGGAATCTGCCTGAACCGTGCTTCAACCAGGGGCTGGATTTATTGCCCCTAAAAACAACAAAAAAGCCCACCAGCATCCCAGCCCTGTGTCTGCTCCTCTCTTCAATCCCAGCTCCGTTTGTTCATTTTTTTTAATTCCCTGAGCAGAGCAAGAGCCCATCCCACGTCTCATCCTCGCCCTCCACCAAATCCCAAGGGCAGCAGGGCAGCAGAGGGACGGAGCGGTCCCTCCTTTTGGCCCCTATTTCTGATCCACTCACATTCAATTGACTCGCAGCAGGATTTTTTGCTGGCACACAGATTTCAAAAGCACTTCCAAGAGTGAGAAACTCCTCGCAGGAGGGATTTGGGAGCGTGGCGGAGCTGGGAACGGCAGCGATAACGCTCCATCCTCCTCCTCCATCCCCTCTGATCCCAGCTCTTGCTTTCGGGGAGGGCGAGGGCTCCCTGGGATTTAGGAAAGGCTGGAAGGGTTTTGCTCCAGCTCCCTCTAAAATATCCCTTTTTGGGCATTTGGATTTTGGCATTTCCAGGCAGCGCTTCTGGAAAGCAGAGCATGGAGGGGGGTGATGGATTTTGCAACATCCCGGGGCGGCTGCCAGGGCTCGCCTGGAGCCTCACAGAGGCGAAAGTCCCCCCGAGCTCTCTGGGTTTTTTTTTCTTTTTTTTTTTTTTTTTTTTTTCCATCACGCTGCCTCTCCCAGGCTTTCCTGGGGCTCAGGATGTGTGTGTTCCTCAGGGACTGACCCGAGCAGCTCCGCCAGCGTTTCCTCACTCAATAAAAAATGTCTGCGATGAGCTTTGGGTGGCTGGAGAGTATCGCCGGGCTCCGCATCCCATGGGAATGCCGGGAGCCTCCCGCGGCGCTTGCCGGCCGCCTGTCTCATCCCGAGGGATTTTGGCAGCGGGGCTGGACCTTGTTTCGGATCCGGAGAATCTCAGGCTGGGAGTGGGTGGGGAAAACCAGATGGGAATATCCAAAATTCCCAGGAATATCCAAAATCCCTGGGAATATCCAAAATAGGTCAGGAATAACCAACGACATGGGGGAAAAAGATTTTGGCTGGGTTTCTTGCCTGCTGGGAAAACAGCCATCGACATTCCCAGCCCTGGGATGGAGATGTGTCCTTTGCCTTTTCCCAGAGTTATCCCTGGGGATGCTCGCAGGGATCGAGCAGCACCGTGGATCCATCCCCTTGCACCCTGAAGCCTCCTGGCACGTCAAAACATGTCCCAGCCCTGTGGCTGTGGCTCTGGGGGGGTTTTGGGGTCCCCTCCACTGGCAAAGGGACCCCCCAGCCCCAGCCTGTGCTCCCAAAGCGCCGGCAGTGAAATCGGGGAATGCTTTAGGGGGGATTTCATCCCTCTGGGATGCAGAAACCTCCCAAATATTTCTTCTGCAGCACAGGGGGGAAAAAAAAAATAAAAAAGGTTCTTGGCCAAAATCAGAGGGTTTGTAGCCAAAGAGGAGTTTGCTTTCCTGGGTGCAGGGAGATATTTCTCTCCCCACTGGCATCAGAAGCCAAATTCACTTTTTTTTTCTCCCAACCAAAGGCGGGGTGAGGTGACCGCTGGGGAGAAGATGGAAACTCACTTAGGGAGACAGGTTTTTGGTTTTTGGGGTTTTTTTCCCCCACTTTCCAGCAGCTGACTGCCTTCTCTCCGTCCTCTCCTGCCTTCCAGATCTGCGCCGTGTGCTTGGAGGAGTTCAAGCCCAAGGACGAGCTGGGGATCTGTCCCTGTAAACATGCCTTCCACCGAAAGTAAGTGTGGGCTGCCCCCAATCCAGCCCGCAGAGCCCCGCGAGGCGCGAGGCGTGGGGTCTGGGGGTGCCGCCGCTCCCCCGCCGGGGGGGTTTCTCCCACCCCAATTCCAGGGGAAGGACGGGAATGGCAGGAAAAGCCCCTTATCAAAGGGATTGGGGCATTTGGAGGAGCTAAGGTGCTGTTGTGACCTGGCAAGAAACACTTCTCTCTTTATAGATATAGATTTATGTAGTCCAGAATGCGTATGTACCTTAATGTGTGTGTTTACATATAGATTATTTCTATAGATTTATAATATATACAGAAGCACTGGAAGGAGCTCCCCGAGGAGCAGTCACGGCCCCAGGGCCGGCGATGCTCAAGAAGCGTTTGGAGGATGCTCTTGGATCCGGGTTTAACTCGGAGGTTGCCCTGGGGCAAGTCCGGAGTTGACCTTGACCATCCTCGTGGAACCTTTCCAGCTCAGGATAATCTATAATTCTCTGAAAAAATGTATATATATAAATTTTATGTCTATACAGATATAAATTTTATATATATGTATTTTGTAAAAATGTAAAATGCGATGAATTTTATGTGTGTAATATATAGACATGATATATATGATGTATATAGATATAAATTTAACATTTATAAAATGTGTATTTTAATATGTATATAAATATATATTAAAATACATACAAATTTTATATGTTTATATTAATTTATACTTTCTGTATATATATTATATATATGTGTATATATTTTTATACACCTATATAAATTATATATAATATATGTACATAAAAACGCAAATATATACACACACACAACAATCCTAATAAAATATAAAGGCACCAAAATGGTGAATTAAAAATTCAGCAGCAGCATCAGTGCTCCGGGGGGAGGGTGACAATGCATCCAACCTGGCAAGTGGCCCCAGGGTCCCCTGCCAAGGAGGGGCATGGGGGGGTGCCCCCCTAAGGGATGTGCAAGGCACCAAGCTGGGTGAAGGGGGGGTTGCAGCAGCCCTGGAATGACCCCCCCTGTGTCTGTGTGTCCCCCCCCTCCCCAGGTGCCTCATCAAGTGGCTGGAGGTGCGGAAAGTCTGCCCGCTCTGCAACATGCCCGTGCTGCAGCTGGCCCAGCTGCACAGCAAGCAGGACCCCGGCCCCCCCCAGGGCCCCCTCCCCGGCGCCGAGAACATCGTATAGCTCCGCTGCCCATGGGGCTGCCCCCCAACCCCGAGGGACCCCGCTGCCAGCCCCCTGGACTTGGAGACAACCAAAGCACTACGGCACCAGCACGGAGGGACAGGTGACAGCGGCCGGGCGCGGAGCCCAGAGCACTTTATGGGGGGACACGTCCCCGCTCGCCCAAGCGGATGAACCCCGCGCCCCGAAAACCTGCCTCCGCGGAGCTGTGCGGGGATGAAGGGTCTCGGGTCATGGAGGGGACTCGGGGTCCCCCATGGGCGCCCCACACAACATCCTTCTTCCAGCGCATCGCTTCTCCAGCTCCGCGCCCGCCATGGGGCACGACGGAGAGGGATCAAGCCACCCCCCAGCACCCCACAGCCTCCTGCGACACCGTGACGGCCCCCCCAACACCCCGCTCTGCTCCCCAGCCCTGCGGACCCCCCCTGCTCCAACACCGTTGGAGATGATGCCCAAAATCCGGGGGGAGCTGGAGCATCACAGCTGCTCCCTGCCTCGTTTTCCATTGGTTTTTTTACGAGGTTGCCTTTGCCACCCCCACCTAGAAATCAGGTCTTGGCCCCCCAGGGCTGGGGGTTCGTGCCATGGGTGGGGGGTCTCATTGACACCCCACTGCTCCTCCGAAAGGGCTAACCGGGATGGGGGAACCGGCATCACCCTGGGGGGGGTCTCATGGGTTTTGGTTCCCAGGGGTGGCTGCCCCCCTCTTTGGCACGATGGGCTACCTCAGTGGGGCCATCAGCCCCCCCACGGGGCACGATCCTGGCGTGAACCAGCAGCAAACCTCCTCAAACCCGCACCAGGGGCTTCCTGGAGGGGGGGGGCAGGCAAAAATCCTGCCCTTGGGCTTCATCCCATCACTGTCAGCCTGTCCGGGGGGGGTGGTTCTGCGTGAGGGCAGCGTTTCGCCGTGCCAAAACCCCCCCAACCCAACCGTCAGCTGCTGGGGGGGCTGTGACACCCCCTCGCCTCTCTGGCCACCTCGGGGGGGTGAACTTGGGCACTGTAGCAACCGCCCCGGTGTCATCTTTGCAACTCTTATTCCCTTTTTTTTTTGGGGGGGGGAGGTTGGGGGGTGTCAGTATTACATGGCAGCGGCTTTCCCGGCCCCCCTCCCCGGGCGCAGGATGGGGCGTGGGGCTGGGAAGGCTCCGGGTGTCGTTCCCCCCCCGTCCTGTAAATACCCTGCGACTCCCGAGACTGTTTATGGAGCGTGGAGCCTCATAGACGTGTTTGTACACTACAAATTCTGCAGCAGAATATTTTTTAAAAAACGTTCGCTGGGGTTTTTTGTTTTGTTTTGTTTTGTTTGGTTGGGTTTGGTTTTTTTTGTAAGCTATATTTTTGTATATTTAATTGCTATTTTAAAATTCTAATAATGCGTCTTTTTTGCTAATCACACTATTCTTAAGGAAAAAAAAAAACGAGGAAAGAAAAAAAAAAACCAACACAACAGTTTTTGCATGTGATTTGACTTGAAATGTAAATAAAAGCAGGTTTTGGAAGCGGGGGTGTGTTTGCAGGGAGGGAGTTTGCACCTGGGAGGTCCCAGCTGTGGAAAAAGGAGCATCCCTCCGTCACCCCGGGGGTGTCCCCAGGGGTCTGGGACCTGCTGGGCCACCCTGAAGCTCCCCTCCAACCCAAACCCTTCCCCGAGTCTGTGATCTCTGCAGAAACCTGTCCTGGGGGAAACAGGGCTCGCAGCTTGCCCTGTCCCTGCTGTCCCCATGTCCCTGCTGTCCCCCTGTCCCTGCCCGGCGCAAGGGGCTGCTGCCCTCTAGTGCTGGCTGCACCCCAAGAGCGGGGTGCTGGGCACAGGTCCCACTGGGAGATTCTCTGCTTCACCTTCTCCAGAAGGAAACCCAAGGAATGACCTTCTCGCTGCCCTCCTGGTCACCTTCTGGAACAAAACAATTATTTTTTGTTACTTCTACCCCCCAGCTCCTGCTCGGGAGAGACGCTCTGATTTAATCTCCCATCCAGCCCCTATCATCCAGATAAATGCCCAAGAGCCTCCAAAGCACCGATCACCACCAAAGACATCTTTCATCAAACCCTAAAATGCTGCAAAAATAAGCCCAGACCCCGCTTGTGTTGTGCAGGAATCCATCCTCTCTCGTGCTGGTGTTCGGGTTTTAGTTAAGCCTGGGTGAGAAGCACCAAGAAGGGATCCTCACTGCAACAAGCAAATACTGATTTATTTTTTTTTTAGGCTTTTTTTTCCCCTCCATTAACATGTTTAGAAATACAACTAATTTCCAGAGAGCAGAACACACGCAGGGAGTGAGAAATAATCCAGGACAAGGAGCAAAGAGTTTCAAGTATATAAAAATTAACTGTAAAATTTTATTGCAAGAAAAAAAAAATTTACAAAAAAAATACACAATAGACCATGGACTTTGGTGCTGGACATCAGACCGTGCAGGATCGACTCAAAATCCACAGAAAAAGGAGTTACAGACGCAAGCGTGCAGAACAAACTCCAAAAAAGCAGCAGGACACTGTCTCCAGGGACACCAGCCTGGCACCTACTCCGGCGCCTCGGGGCAGGGACTTCTCATCGGCTGCAGGGCTGCCGCAGAGGTTTCTCGGCTCTCTGCATCAGAAAATTTCAAGGTAACTTCTTCCTTCCATCAGCCTTCAGCTCCCAAAAGCCTCCTGCTATTAAAAAATAGTCAGGTCTAGGAAGCCTACAACCAGCAATTCGGGAGGAGTTGGTTGTAATACACCTACGTGGGGCATCATCTGTGTGACTTCACAAGAAATGAAGAATACATGAGGTCTCAGCTGCCAGAGGTCCCAAACTGGTTGCGAGTCATCCCTGGAGGGGTTCAAGGCCAGGCTGGATGAGGCTTTGGGCAACCTGGGCTAGTGGGAGGTGTCCCTGCCCATGGCAGGGGGTAGAACTGGATGATTTTGAAGGTCCCTTCCCACCCAAAGCATCCTGTGATTCCGTATCATCCTCCCCAACCCTGACCTCGGGCAGTACCACGTTCTATCGAACACAGAGCGGGATACAACTGACACCTGCACTATACTGGAAGAAAAGCACAAAATTTTTCTTCTGCAGACAGGGGACAGCAAAGGTTACCATCCATATGAACACTGCTCTCTTTTTTTCCCCGTTTTATCGTTGTTGTGAAATTACTGGATGTATTTAGGAAGCTCCAGGCCCACAGTGAGCTGAAGTTTAGCAAACGCCTCGCTTTACGCTGTGCCTGCTGTCTGAAACACCCGGCAGAGCTGAGGGGACGGGCTTTAAGAGAAATATCACACAGCATCTGATCTAGCAGAGAGGACATCTTCCAGATCCGGAATTTCTTCCCTTTTCAGACCCAGAAGAGAGGCAGGTACCGTGCAGGGAGCCCAGCGCCCTGCAGAGCATCCTGCAGGTACCCAGATCTGGGGCTGCTCCGAGCTGCTGCACCTCTGCTGCAGCCAAACCGCAAGCTCCCGCCCCGGCACGGGCGGTCAGGAACACAAACACCCTCCTTGATAACCAGCTTCCTCATTTCCTAACGCCAGAGCCGAGTCTGGGCAGAATTTCTGCAAAGAGCAGGGCGAGACGGTGTGCGTGCTGCTTTGAACTGCCGTCAATGAGATCATTTATCCGGTGTGCCGTAAGACATTTCCACCTCCACATCCCCGGACCTTTCGGGGTGCTGAGCTGCAGCAGCCCCATCCACAGGCTGTACACAAGAGGGTGTGCACAGAAAAACTGGAGAAGAGTCCAGCATGCACGTGGGAAGGAGAGCTTTCCCGGAAACTACATTAATTTAGCAATTAATAAACACAAAATTAAACACTACGGACGAGATCCCAAGCGTATGATTGCGAAAAAATAATCTCTTTGGTATAGTTATACACAGCCAAGTTTTACAACAGAGAAAAAAAAGCAAACAACCAAACCCGAGTGTTGAATCTTCAGTTTTGCTGTTAGCAGATCCCAGGGTCGGAGGGTGATGGATGCTCCCAACCAGCGCTGCGGCGAACACCAAAAGGTTTCTGTGGGCTGCACAGAGGGTTACAGGCTGAGGGCACCTGAGACAGGATTTGTGCCTTGCCTTTGTCTCTAACCATCAGCACACAGAGCAGAATCAGCGGCAGCAGCAATGAAGCCTCACCGATATCGCGACAGTGTCCGACAGGCTTCCGCGCGGCTCCGAGGAGACGGGAGCGGTCCGGACGGGTTTTACGTGCCAGGGCCGCACTGGTGTTCTTTCCCCCTTACAGGCAGCGTACGGCCTAACGAGAACACGATTCATTTGCAGAACATAAAACCGCTGCAGCTGAGCTCTATCAACTGGGAACTGGGCAGACACTCAGCACTCGGAGGAATCTCGACGGAGGGAATCGAGCGCGAGGCTTCCATTAAACACGCAGAAGCTACAGAAAACGGGCTGGTTGGTGTCAGCGACTAAAGCCCCACAAATATTCCAGATACAACCACCACCAGCGGATTTGCAGATACCCTTCTGAACAAACCTGCCTTCTAATTCAAGATTGGTTTCAACTGGTTACAGACAGAAACGCGACAGTCCTTTCCTTTCCCCATCAGGTCACGCACAATGAGTTTAACAATCAGCGAAACACGGGCTCGGTGACCCAGGAAACCCCCTGACTCCGTAGGTCCGACGTCCTGCAGGGAGTCAGGCGGAGTCCAGGAGTTCCAGGAGAGCACCGACTGCACCGAAATAACCCTGAGGAGCAGACAGGAACATCTAGTGAAAATGCAAGTAAAGGCACACGAGTGATAAAAGAACAAGAATATTACACGTACAGTGTCATTGTCACAATTTATAAAAGATGGTGGGAAGAAATAACGAGGGGTAGGTGTGTTATAGAATAGATTCTAACTGGGATTGCGACGTGGGAAAGCAGAGCTGCACAGAATCATGCCCACCGTCAACAGTCTTAAAGATCACACATAAGATGAGCTTGGTAGAGAATAATTTTTACCCTGGGAACCTGCTGCACACTGTGTCCCATCCACCCCACACGGCTGTTTCACAAAGGATTGGAAATTTGACATGAGACAAAATAAATTTGAAAAAGTAATTTCACCTCATGTTCCAAGAAAAGTGCTTTTAACTGTCCCTTCGACCAGTAGTCCAAAGCGTACGCCAGAAGCCTCATGGAGATGGTATTGATCCGAAGGAAGTTGCCAACAAACACCACTCGATTGATGTTCTGCGAGTATTAAGGAAAAAAAAAAAAACAACGGAACACGAGGGCTGAATTCCATTTTCCGTTTGCAGTGAAGATTACCCCACCTTAAGAAAAAATTTTACACTTCTAGTGCTTTTAAAAAATGCCAGAAGCAGCTTTGGAAATCCATTTTCCAGTGAGACCAGCTGAGAGCAGAGGGAAAGGACTGATCAACACTAAAGCAACGAGATCCAGAGAAACTGCGTCACCCCAAAGAGCTGAGTGCACTGGGAAGGGCCAGAGGCTACGTCAAAAGGCCAAAAAAAAGAATTCAGTGACCTCTGAAAGTGTCGGGTGGGATGTGCAGAACGTTACAAACGCTCACAACTCCATCACCCGCCCGGGCACGGTCAGACAGGAGCTTTTTCACTCTTCCACACTTTGCAGATACCCACAGGTGTAGCTACAGCCTTTCTAGCTTAGGAATTGGAATAGAATGGCTGGGTTTTGGCTCTGAGATCCTTATTCTGGCTAGAAACACTGATCACCAAGTGCCATCCCTCTCCTGCCAACTCCAGCCTTTGACTTACTAAGAAATCTGAATGGCTCTCTACTGTTCATCTGAAGGAAAAAAAAATATTTAAAACTCCAAAACAATTCTGAAAGAAAAAGACCAACCAATGAGTGATAATTGGGATTTAAATCAGATTTCCAGCCAAACTTTTCAATCCCAAAATCATTTTTCTGAGCCAAGTGATGAACTCTGAAGCTTTCTCATTTTCCAAGAAAATAATTTTCAGTTCCTCCTCTTACCAAGGAATCAGGATCAAGTCCTTTCTGCTCCTTCACTCACATCCTTCTGTGGAATTTTCCTTCCATCCCCACGTTCATTAACACTTTCCACTAACTATTCAGCATCCTCTTTGCATTCAGCCGCGTGCTCTAGAGCGAGGACTAGATCAGAGTGGGCGAGACTCTTTAAAATAAGTCTTGCCCAGTTTCAGCAGTGAACGAAGGTAAATAACGAGCACCGGGAGTCAGGAACGGGTTCAGAGCGGAGTGGAGAGCAGGTCTCTGTTCTTTCATAGCCCTGTACAATGCTGCTTGACATGAATGCAACAAGGCAGCACTGTAAAGAAGCTGAAAGCGCAAAGATGCAGGAACGGTTGTGAAAGCAGCAGGGTCTGACCAAGAAATGGACAGCAACTCGTAAAAACCACACGCAAAGGTAGCCAGCCTCTATGCCCTGCCAGCCCACCCTTCCTGCTCTCTCAGGTCCTAAGAGCTGGGGCTCATCACATGACTACCGCTCCTCAAACCACCACTGAGAAGCTGGTTCACTCCTGAGCAAGCAGAGAACCTGATGAGACCAACGCCAACCCCGAGTTGGGAGACCCAACGCCAACCCCGAGTTGGGAGACCCAACGCCAACCCCGAGTTGGGAGACCCAACGCCAACCCCGAGTTGGGAGACCCAACGCCAACCCCGAGTTGGGAGACCCAACGCCAACCCCGAGTTGGGAGACCCAACG
>WKFP01014149.1:10827-31741 GCA_011057875.1 Pterocles orientalis
CCCTGTGAGGGGAGGGGGGGGGAGTGTCACTGTCTCCCCTGTGAGGGGTAGCTGGAGGACGTCAGTGGCGTCCTCTGTGGGGGGTGCTGGGGAGGGTCAGTGGTGTCCCCTACAGCAGTGCCTGCATGGGGGTCAGCAGTGTCCCACAGAGCAATGTCCCCTGTGCTCTGCCTGGGCCCCAGGGATCGGTAGTGTCCCCCGGGGCTGTGCTGAGGGTGCTGGGGTCCCACAGGTCAGGGCTGGGGTCAGCTGTGGCTGTGCTGGGGGTCAGCAGTGCCACCCGTAGCAGTGCATAGGGGCTTTACCCTATAGCGGTGGCATAGGGGGTCAGAGGTGGCCCCTGTGGCTTTGCTAGGGATCTGTGGTGTCCCCTATAGCTGTGCCTGAGGTCTGCGGGGAGGGGTGGGTCAGCAGGATGCCCTGTTAGCAGGTTCTGGAGTGCTGCCACCACTCATCTGCTGAGGCTTTGGTAGGATCTCTCCTCTCCTGGACAGGGGCTTTGAGACCTCCCTGTCACTGGGATGGGCCATGGGGATTGCTGTGTGACAGCCTGGAGGGCCCTGCTCTGGTGTGGAAGCTGGCGTGCTGGATGGCCCTAAACTGGCCTTGCGCAGTCCTCTCTGGGGTAGGGGTGCCTCCCGTCCCACTGTCCCGACCCCAGAGCAGGGCCACAGCCTGTGCCAGACCCAGCTGGGGTGGTCAGGGCTCAGCCCGGGGCAGGGGAGTGGTGCTGGGCTGCAGTTGGAGGAGTAAGACAGAGTAAATTTGTACTGCGGTTGCACTGCATACCTGAGATGTCAGTTGTTTATCTTGCTCTTCTGCTGTGTGGGATCTTTTACAGAGGAGCTCAGCTCTGACTTTTACCCTGACACAGACTCATTTGTGGTGGGGATTTGTTGCTGAACCCTTTGGTTTGTCCGTCCAGAGCTGCGGGCAGAAATACAGGGCAATTCCCATGAGCCTGGTTTACGTCCTTAATAGCAAGGACAAAGAAAACAGTGAGGAGTTTGGAAGTCTGTAGGAAAATGTTACATCAAAGTTTCTCCTTCTCTGGGGGAGGTATGTTTCTGATTTTACACGCCTGTGGCCCTCCTGAATCTCCTGCCTGCAGTGAGGACCAGGAGTAAGGTAACCCTGGAGCATCTGCAGCCAGAGGTGAACTTCTGTGTTTCTTTGGCTGGAGCAGGTTGTGGTGCTGCTGCTTGTGGCTTTGTGAGTTGCTGCCAGTGCTGTGTGGTGTTTGTGGGCTGGATTTGACAAGTGAGTTTTTGGTAGGCTTGTCCTTCCCTTTCTTGGGTGTTTAAAATCACAAAAAAAATTTTTGGCCTTTTTGTCACGTGTTCCTTTCTGTCTGTAAGCAGGGCAGACTGGCAACCGCCTGACATTTGTGAGGAGCGTTTTGGTCTCAGACTTGGCCTCCTTTTTTTCCCCACAAGGTTTTAGCCAAAGACTTCAGCATGTGTTGCAGATCTGACCTGTGTTCTTTTACTGAGTCAGACAGGATTGCCTTGAGGCCAGCCTGAGGCTGGATGGGTATTGGGATGTTTTAAATGTAGATCACAAGAAGACAACTTGCAGTCTGGCCTTGATGTCAGATTTCTTTGTTTCTTTCTTGGATTTGGTGGGGTTTTAATTGGACAGAAGGGATTAATGTAGTCACATGGTTCATTTGGTAATGGGGTTAACTCATTATAATGTATTGGCTTTGTCCTGCAGTGTCTTGTGCCTAGATGTAGTTGATCTGCTGACCTCCTTCACAGGACTGTTGTCCAAACAGGCGACTGCTTTCTGAAGGTGTGTTGCTTACGTCCTTTCAGAGCTTCTACAGTCCCATGGCGACGTACCTGGAGTTTATCCAGCAAAATGAGGAGCGTGACGGAGTGCGTTTCAGCTGGAACGTGTGGCCTTCCAGCAGGCTGGAGGCCACAAGGATGGTTGTCCCCCTGGCCTGTCTTCTGACCCCACTGAAGGAGCGTCTTGACTTGCCACCTGTGCAGTATGAACCAGTGCTTTGTAGCAGGCCGACTTGCAAAGCAGTGCTCAACCCACTCTGGTATGAATTTCTTGTCCGGGATGTTAAGAGAGGCTGGATAGTACTTGTTTTTATCTGAACTTCACTTCTTCCTTGTTCTCCTTTTTCTCTGTGCAGTGCCTGGCAGCCTCTTTCATTTAGATGTAATGGGGCTTTTAAAATCCATGTCTGTCTAATGAGAGATGCTGAATGCCAGTCCATTACTAGAGCTGCCAGAAACAGAGTAGAGAGGATATGGAAATGGCCAGTCCTCTTACCATCCCAGAGAATTTTATGGTGAATGATGAAACTTAAACAAAGATGCCAATTGTAGCGATATTGTCCTCTGGACTGTGGTGTTCACTTGGTTTCCTGCTTCCTACAAGTCCTACTGCTTGTAAGTCTGTTCTGGTGTGAGCATAAAAGGCTTTCTTTGAAGTTTTGCTAAGATTTTAAGAGGAATAATCTCGGTCCCAAAATCATGTGATGATCGTACATACGCGGAGCATAGCATTGGGCTGAGAAAAAGCAGGGAAGGGCAGGGAGAGGAGGTAAGAAGAGATCAAGCCCATTAAATAAGAATATGGCCAGGCTTTAGTGCACCAGCAGTTACAGGATGTGGTAACAGGCTGAGGGAAGTGAACTCTTTGGGGCAGGGAACAGCGTATTTGTTCAGTGTTTGCACAGGATCTAGGTGAATGGCTTCTGCTGCTGGGTGACTGGAGTACTTGTGTGCTACAGCTGTACAAACAATCAGATGGCTGAGATAAGCCAAAATGTAGTGAAGGAATGATTAAACCCAAGTCTTTGTCTGACAAAGGCTTAAGCTCTGGAGATCTGTCAGTGGTCTGTTGGGCTAACAAGCCTGAAAGTGGCAGGGCTGGATGAGCTAATGGACTTTCTGGCAATAGAGCGAGAGTCTGAATCCCTAAAACTGTTGTCTTTTAAGTTGGAGTGACTGATATTGTGTTTTTGCTTTAGTGCTGTTCAGCCAGCATAGATAATTGTGAAGCTGTGCTGCAAAATTCTTCCTTTAGTTATACTAATGCCTTATCTTTCTCTTGCAGCCAAGTTGACTATCGGGCCAAGCTCTGGGCTTGTAACTTCTGTTTTCAGAGAAATCAGGTAAATTGGACAAAGCATCAGCCCTTCCATCTTTTCAGTGAAGATTTCATTGATGTCCTTTCCTGGCAAAGGATGTCAAGCATTCTAGATTCCTTCCCTTAGCCTTTTTCTCTTTCTGAACCCAGGCCAGAGCACTTGTTAATGGGTCTGTTTCACCTGACATCTTGTCTATTTTCAGTTCAGTTTTGCCAGTGATTTTACTAACATGCAGGGCACAGGAGTGAGATAAAAATGCTGTTTTGTCCCATGTGTTTCCGGTGTGGTTTTTGCACTTGATGTTTCCTGTTCTTGTCGAGTATGAAATGAATTAGATTTGAGTAGACTTTTGCCATCAGAAATGGTTGTGTGTGTGGTTATGTGAATAGATTTCAGCTAATGCATAGTCTCTACCTTTTGTTTACACTGAATTGAGCAGCTATCCCTACTGCTGGCCAGTTGTCTGTGCTTAGGAAAACAGCAGTATGGGTCTCTTGTAATGAATTAATCAGGTTGGTGCAGTGGCAGTAAATAAAGAGTTGAATAACCACATCATGAGCAGGGCAGCCTCTGTACTGCAGAGGATGGCCCTGCATTTCTGTCTTGCAACTTCCTTGTCCTAATTTTTTGTTCTCTTTTTCAGTTCCCTCCAGCATATGCAGGCATATCTGAAGTCAATCAACCAGCAGAGCTTATGCCTCAGTTTTCAACAATTGAATATATAGTGCAGGTAAATGGATCGTAGGCGAGTTTGAAGCCCCCATAATTGTCTTGGTTGTGACAGCTTGTGTATGTATTATATTTACTTAAGATAATGCAAATAAACGATATTTCTACAGGGTGCTTAAGATAGGGCTCATTTTATTCCTTGGCCGGAGCCGTGATAAAGCATCACCTGGCGTATGCATGTGCTTAGTAAATCCATCTCTTTCCCCATTAGCGAGATCCGCAGACACCATTGATCTTCCTTTATGTTGTCGACACGTGCTTGGAAGAGGAAGACTTGCAGGCGCTGAAGGAGTCCCTCCAGATGTCCCTGAGTCTGCTGCCCGCCGATGCTCTGGTGGGGCTTATCACTTTCGGCAGAATGGTCCAGGTTCACGAGCTGAGCTGTGAAGGGATTTCCAAGAGCTATGTGTTTAGGGGCACAAAGGACCTGACAGCTAAGCAAATACAGGTGTGTTCTGCCATTTCTTAGGCCAGTGACTTGCTTCTTTTAGCTCTGTTGATACCGCCGCTGGTTTTTCAAGCTCTGGGCTCTTGAGGAGGAAGGAGGGTTCAGTGCTCTTACCTGTTAGCCTCTTTCCCTCCCAATATCTTTCCTGTCCTTTTGCCTTTGTAAAGTCCTTGGAAGCTTGTTCGAGATAGAGTTTATCTTGCATAATGGACCCATTGATCCATTCCTAATAGGAAGTTCAAAGGTTAATAATTTCACAGATTTTAATGTATTTAATGCTACAGTATTGCAGGCCTCAAAGTATATTGCTTGCCAGCAAATAATACATTTAGCCTCTTAACAGTACATCTCCTCTGTGTCATCTTTACCATTCTCTAGGATATGCTTGGGCTTTCAAGGCCAGCTGTCCCCGTTCCACAGGGAAGACCTCTTCAAACTCCGGAGCAACCTGTTGTTTCAAGCAGGTGAGTTGCACCAGTGCAGAGGAAGAGCAGGGCAGATGTTTTATGCCCTGTTGGCATTTTGCTTCTAAACCTGGGTTTCACAAGAGGAGTCTTTGTAAGAAAATTTAAATGGCTTTGTCTTGTCACAGTGATTTCCCTACCTCAAGCGATACGTATGGATGGGATTTACTAGAGCTGCAGGCTCTAGTAAATGTATTAGATTTCTGTAGGATCTTGATTTGGCAGTTGCAAGTGCATGATTACCATTCAGGCTGGATTTCTACTTGAAAAACATCGAGGAGTTGTCTTTGACTAGCCATAACAATCCTACATACCACCTCCTACCCACTGACCTAGCAAGTCCAAAAAACGATTGACAGGCAAGCAGTGACCCACAACAGTAAAGCTGTGTTTGCCTCTGTTTAAGAAAATTCTCTCTTTCTCAGCTCTTCTTTTCCTGTGGCAGCTCTTGTGTGGTTTGGCAGACCAAATCACCATTGAAGTTGTTTCCTGTGCTTCATGTTACTTCGTCTTCTTGTCAGTTCCTGATGTCTTGCTTTCAACAAATTTTTTTCTTTTTCACAGGCCTGTTATCTTGGAAAGTTTGGATGTAAGCAGGGAATGTGCCATGTGACTTTTTGCTTTTGATAACTATCTCAATGCCATTTATTTGTGCCAGCAACAGAGGCACTTTCTTTCTTCTCTAAACTGAAAGAACTTATAAGCAGGAAAACATTTTATTTGAATTTTTGTAGGTTTCTGCAGCCAGTACATAAGATTGACATGAATTTAACAGATCTGCTTGGAGAACTGCAAAGGGACCCATGGCCAGTGACCCAGGGAAAGAGGCCTTTACGTTCCACTGGAGTAGCTCTTTCGATTGCTGTTGGCTTATTGGAGGTACTCTTAGTGCTGTTGTTTGAGATGAGCTGGTCAAAGTAAGCACCTGGCAGTCTGCAGGTGTCAGTCCAGCTTGGTCTGTGGCCCAGTACTTGGGCTGCAGAAGTGGAATTTGTCTCTGCTGACATTTGACATGAATTAGCACCAGCTATTATAGAGTGGGCTGGGAGTTCACACCTGAATGGTAAAATCTGCGGGTGTTTCAAGGTCTCTGATTCTTGTGTGTATTGCCACGTGGAGGTGATACTATGCACTGGGTTTATCAGAGGATTATCCAAGATGTAAGTAAAAGGAACAGAAACTGCCTTCTTCCTGTTATGAAGACATGAAGCTTGATGTAGTTTGAGCCTAAACTTGGGAGTGCTGTGACTGTCAGGAAATGCATTGCTATTTATCTGTCTGGCATCTAGCAGCGACAGCTTCCTAATGACATTGCAGAAACACATGAAGATACTTCTCTAAAGAAAACATTGTTGCCATTTAATCAGTCTCTCCTTTTTTTTTTTTTCCCCCCCTCACTCTCTCTCTGATATGTCTTTATTTTTATTCTAGGGCACATTTCCAAACACAGGGGCCAGAATAATGTTGTTTGCAGGTGGGCCACCAACACAAGGACCAGGCATGGTGGTAGGAGATGAGCTGAAAACACCCATCCGTTCTTGGCACGACATAGAGAAAGACAATGCAAGGTTTATGAAGAAGGCCACCAAAGTAGGTGCTAGTGCTGGCTGGTCGTGTTTATAAACAAAAGCTGAATATTGTGTCAGAACTCTAAATGTGGGGAAAGGACAGCACAAACCTACATCCACTGCTATGTTGACAGCTGCCCAATGTCCTTTCCCAGGGAACAAACATATTCCATTCTCTTGATGTGGGAACAGTATGTCCAGATATTTGCATGGTTATCCTTGAAGTGCCTGAGCCTTTTGTGTATGTTAAATTGTGAGAATGGTCAAGGGAAGGGTAAAAAAGACTTCCTCCTAGTTACTTCTCCAGCATGGTCTTATGCCTTCTCAGAGAAAGAAGTATTTCAGCGTTGTTTCTTAGTTGATGGTGGGTGGAGAGTTTGTTCATCAACATCATTGTAGCTCCTTCTGGGGAGGAAAAAACCCTGTCTTCCGAGAAGCAGTCACTTCCAGAAAGCCTCATTTGTCTTCCTGGCTTATAAAATAACAGTTAAAGTAGTTAAAATGTAAGGCATGAAATGTGCCTGTCAGCTTAGAGGAAGCAATATGACACCTGTTCTCTTAACTACCACCTGGAAATCTTTGGGTTTCCACTAAGTTATCACGGATAAAGATACCATGCAATTCATGTACTGTCTGTATTTGTGACATGGAAGTCCAGCTCATCCAAATATAAACATCCTAGGAGGGAGAAGCATGTTTCAGCAGAGCAGGAAGAGCAAACAGCTGTTTAGATAGTACAGCATTGGTAATTGCTTCATTTTACCTTGTGCGTCATGTGTTGGCCTCAGCTGGAGAGCAGCAGAAAAATTGACCGCTGCAGCATCCTAAACGCTGTGTATGTTTTCCCCAGCACTATGAAACTCTGGCTAATCGCTCTGCAGCCAACGGGCATTGCATTGACATTTATGCCTGCGCCCTGGACCAGACTGGACTGCTAGAGATGAAGTGTTGTACAAACCTCACCGGGTATGTTTCTAGCAGGAGAGCACAAAGTTGGCACCTGTATTTTTTTTTTGTTGTTGTTCAGAAAGCAGTTAAGTTTGTTGTCAGAGCAAAAGGGTGAGATTTTTATCGTTCTGTTCTAAACTGTGGTTTGAATTTGTCAGGAATTAGATGGCAAACCACCCCCTCATCCCAGTCCACATTTCTGAAGTCTCAAAACAGCATGTGAATTAGCACTGCTGGTAGAAAACTTGATGTCCTGATTTGAGAAAGGTATTCTAAAGCATGGTGCAACATGTCTTTTGCAAATGCCTTCTGCCTCCTTGGGAGATAGCAAAGTATCCTTTCTAGAATTTATGGGATAGAGATGCTGTGCTTTTTGGTGTGTGCATGACTGAAGTGCCATCAGAAGAGCAGAGTGTCAGGCATGGTGGGTAGAAACTTTCCTTGGGTGGGCCAGATTTTCTCTGCTTAGCAACTCACTTGCGCTTTCTCCAGAGATTCTTGTATTCCCTGGATCTAGTTTTAAGTGACATCTCTTTAAGTGACAGGGTGGGGAGGGTGAGCAAACGGTGTTGTGGTGTTTGGCTGCCAGCCAGGGTCAAAACTGTGAGAGGAGTAAATACCTGTGTTCCATATTGCTGAAAACCTTATGGACTCTGTGGGGAAGGCTGCGTCCTAAACCAGGCCTTTCGAGAACTCGGCGTGTTTTATCGGCCTTTTAAAATCTCCAGCGTCTGGGGAGCCAAGGGAGGGTTGGAGCAAAGGCAAGGTATTTGTAAATAATCACGTAAGACTCAGAATAGAAATTGTTTGACTCTTTGGTTGTGTTACTAAGCTCCATCTGATCAGGCCTGGGTTTACCAAGGCGCTTGGGTACGGACCCATGCGCCCATCCTCGTGCTTCAGTGGTGTAGCCATCCCGCCGGATGGGTGGTTGCAGTCCTGCTCAGGGAAAGCAGGCTGAGCAAAGCTCTTTCTTGGATTGAGATATTTCTAACTGGTGGAACATGAGCATTTTTAAGGCAGCTAGAGGGATGGTAAGAAATATAGTTGAGAAAGCAAGCTGTCAAAGATGGAGCATTAACTTGTCTGGCTTTGGAGGTGTCCCTGAATCTGTGTTCCTTGATGCGAATTCTACCTATGCAAAGGCATGCTTTAAAACAGTTTGTGCATGTGTTTGCGTGCATGAGAGATGGAGGGATGTATCCTTTGTGCTTTACTTCTAGTTCCCAGTTGCTTCAGTTCCCTTGTATGTAATTGTTTCTTTCTCAGAGGACACATGGTGATGGGAGACTCCTTCAACACTTCTCTCTTCAAGCAGACCTTCCAACGGGTATTTAACAAAGGGTTCAACGGGGAATTTCAGATGGCCTTTGGTGCAAGTTTGGATGTGAAGGTGAGCGATTAGTTTCACTGGATGACATTAACTGGGAAATACAAGTGTTGTTCATTCCAAAGTTGATTTAAGTGTCTGGGGTGCAGAAAATCCTAGATGTTTGAGGTCAGCCTTAGTGCCTCTTTAGGGAGAAGCACCATACTGGAGTGGGTGTTTTTGTTTAGAAGCTTATTAAGTTTGTATTTGTTTATTTGTTTTTGTAAAAGAAGCAGCTGAGCTCAGCCTCTCCTGACTCAGCAAGGAACATTTCATACACTCTCATGGTCACTGTAAATATGTCTTCATTATTAAAATGTGACTATGTAGATTCTCTTGTGTTCACGAATTGGAGCAGTAGGTCATCTGAGAAAGTACTCAAGAGATGCTTTCCCCAATAGCCATGTGTACACATCATCTGATCAGAGCTGAGCAACTGATTTAGTCTGTGTGTATTCTATTTGACTGACTTGATTTAAAAAACAAACCGAAAACCAACAACTTTTTTTTTACATTGTTCTAGACCTCTAGGGAGCTGAAAATTGCAGGAGCTATTGGACCATGTATATCCCTGAATGCTAAAGGACCATGTGTCTCTGAAAACGTGAGTTTCTGACATGGAAAAATCTTTAATAAGGAAGTAAACAAACGGTGCAAAGTTTCTGTCTAGACCTACGGCTCAGCTAGAATGTCAGAGTCTTCCATGAGAAGAACAATTTTGAGACAGCCTAGGAAAAGGCAGTCTTTCCTAGACTAAATTCTTGCCCTGTAAGGCTTTCTTTTAGCTGTATGTCCTTCAGTAACTTCATTCACACTCAAAAAAGTAAGAAATCTAGAAGGCCTGCTGTAACTTGTACCTCTCGTCAGAATTTAACGAAGATTGCCTTATGTGCTGCTAGAGACAAAAATGCTGCTTCCTTTTCAATTCTGTGCAGGAGCTTGGGATTGGAGGAACATCTCAGTGGAAAATTTGTAGTCTGGATCCCAGCACAACTCTGGCCATTTACTTTGAAGTGGTAAATCAGGTCCGTCCTGCCTTCTCTTTCTTTTTGTTGTCTTTTTTTTGCACACCAAACTATTTGTTTGTAACAGGGCCAGGAAATGCAATGACATCCCCTGTGTTGCAGATGGATGGTTGCAAAGCAACCAAGTGTTTTTTGCAAAAGAAACAGGTTTTCATATGCATAAACTGCCTAATGTTTTTGTTCTGTACAACACCTGCTTTCTTTCCTTGTCTTCTTCCTATCGTATTTATTTAACAAAGAAGAAATTGTTGTTTTGCCAGAAGGTGCTGTGGAGAATAAAAGTATGAATACCTTCAAGTTCTTGGAGAGTTGGTCTCCAAGACCTTTAACAACTTGATGGCTCAGAAGCAGCTTTTGTCTGGGGAAGTTTCTGAGCATGTGGCAGCTAGAAGCTAGGAAGACCACCCAAAAAGGAATTCTATTCCACGTGTCTGTCTGTCTTTTCTGCTGTGTGGGCTTGTTACTGTTGGGAATAGGATGGTGGACTTGGAGGACCTTTTCTCAGACTTTGTACTGCTGTTTTTATGTTCATTGCTATGGAAATGATAAGTCGCTGCCATCCTTCAAGGGACAAGCTGAGGAAGTGTGGCGCACAATATTGGGCCCAGCACCATTCGACTCTGAGTGCTGCTGGAAAACAACACTGTCAGATGTGTCTCTCTTCTCTGGTCCATCTCTAGCCTGTGCTTGTTCTCTGATTGCTCAAATGATGCCCTGGAGTTCTCTGTAGTGTACAGGGTTATGGAAAAGCCAGCCCGTTTCGAAGGCTTACCTTGTTTCATTTGCAGCACAACGCACCAATACCTCAGGGAGGCAGAGGGGCAGTGCAGTTCGTCACTCACTATCAACACTCCAGTACACAGAAACGCATTCGTGTCACCACTGTAGCCAGAAAGTGAGTATCTCCTGCCAGTTCTTTGGCAAAATGGCAGAAATGTAAGTTGCACTCTGTGCTGGAATTTTTCTAGCTTTCTGTTGCATACATTGGCCACAGAGTACTTGGCACAGAGAGGCTGGATTGGGTTTGGGTTTTGCTGAAGGGGAATGCACGTAGCACTAAGCCTTTACTACCCCTACAGCTGGGCAGATGCACAGAGTCAGCTCCAGCATATAGAAGCTGCGTTTGACCAGGAAGCAGCTGCTGTGTTGATGGCACGACTGGGAGTGTACAGAGCTGAATCTGAGGAGGGACCTGATGTTCTGCGGTGGCTGGACAGACAGCTGATCAAACTGGTAAGACCACTAGAGTGCAGTTAGGTGCGTTCTTGATTTTAGTAAAACTGGTCTCTGGAAATTAAAACACCATTCTTTTTCCAGATTGACTGAACACGGTCACGTAGTTGTAGTACGTGATAACTCAGAAGCTAGTATGATCAGGATAGGTAAACATCCCATCATGCTGAAAAGCTTAAATCTGCAATTAAAGAAGTGATAGTGAAACACAGAATGATACAGGTGAGAAGGGATCTCTACTTCAATCCCACTGCTCAAAGTAGGGCCAGCGTGAAGTTAGAGCAGGTTGCTCCAGGTCTTGTTCGGTTGGTTTTTTAAAATCTCCAAAGATGGAGTTTCTCTTGCTTCTCTTGTTCCAATGTTTGATCACAGTCACTGTGATTTTTTTTTTTCTTCTTTTTTTCTTTTCTCCCACCCCCATCAGAATTTCTATTTCCCCAGCTCCCTGTCAGGTAGCTGTAGACAGCAATGTGACTCCCTGATTGCATTCTTCACCAGACTGAACGATCCCAGCTGCAGCCTCTCTTTCTGCATGAGGTGCTCCAGCCCTTGACAGGCTTGGTGACCTCTGCTAAACTCACTCCAGTATGTCCATGTCTGTCTTGCACTGGGGAGCCCAAAACTGGACACAGCATTCAGATGTGGGCTCGCTGGTGCCAAGTCCAGGGCAGTAATCACTTCCACAACTTCATACCATTTCTTTCTTTGAATTTCACAAGCCTGAGCTGCTTAAACTGGCTCTGGCTTTGTCCAAACATCCATGTAGAGTTGATACTAACAGATGTAGGACATCAGACGCTGGAAAAACAGGGCCAGTATCAAATAATTGAAACACACATGAGCATGCTGCATGCTGCTATGATTGTGGAGTCATTTATAGTTAAATTGCTAAAACCATCGATGCTGCTTATTTTCATCGAAACAGTTAATGAAACGCCAGTCTGCTGCTGCTCCAAAAGGAATTAGAGTTGCTGCAGAAGTGTTTTATAGCGGAGAAAGCAGCTTAGGTATAACATAGTATTCCTGATTTAATGGAAAAAAATGAGTAGTACTAGAAGCACTGTTTCTTTCATTCTTAGAGAATTTCAAATCTAGATTTAATATATGTGTAAAAATAGATAAATAGATTGAATCGTCATTCCAGTAAGATACCGAAACCACTGACTTAAAGAAAAATAGCCTGTAAATTTTATATTACTTGTTATTGTCACATTCATGCCTTGGTTGCTCTGTTGAAAAACAAACAAAAGAACACCCTTTCAAAAAAAGTGTTAATTCAAAAAAAGGGGGGAAAAAAAAAGGAAAAAAATAAAAAGAAAAGAGATTGGGAGATAACCAAAGTATCCATTTTGCTTCCAACAGTGTCAGAAATTTGGACAGTACAACAAAGATGATCCCAACTCGTTCAGATTGTCAGAATCATTTTCTTTATATCCTCAGGTAAGAAGTTCACTTCCCACAGCCTTGGGAAAAGTGTGCAAGGGTGAGTGACAGTGATGATAATTGGTACAAGATGTTTTACATGTTCAGGAGGGGAAGAAGAGATGCTTTTTTGATTGGGTGGGCTGGTCCCGTAGTTCAGTGCTGCAAAAGACTGAGAAGGGAAGAATTCTGAGTCAGAGCTAATGAGGGGCAGACTTTTTTCAAAGAATTTGCTGTTCAGAAAGATTGGACTTGGGTGCAGAAATTTTGGCAGCTTGCTGACGTTTCTCGCTCATCTTTCTGGTGCAGTTCATGTTCCATCTGCGACGCTCCCCGTTCCTGCAAGTCTTCAATAACAGTCCAGATGAATCTTCTTATTACCGTCACCACTTTGCTAGGCAAGACCTGACCCAGTCTCTCATTATGATCCAACCCATCCTTTATGCTTATTCTTTCCATGGACCTCCTGAGGTGAGTCCCTGTTCACCAGGAAGAGGTGCATCAAGCCAAAATAATAAATACTTAGTTAGAGTAACACTATTTCAGCAAATAGGCCCCTATGTATTTTTTTTTTAATTAAGTTAATTATTAAAGGATGAGATGGGGAAATGTAAAATATGAATTGTGTTTACAGCTTTCATTTTTTAAAAAAGCAAAACCAAACCACCCAAAACCTCCCCAAAACCTGATCTCCTCACCCCTTCTCCTGCCAAGCCACAGCCCCTACCTCCCAACATCCGGTGAATATTACAGCCGTCAGTATCACTTCTGCTTCTCTGCCAGATGCTGCCATCTCCACTGCACAAGTCAGCAAGCCTCAGCCCTTCCAGGTCATAAACTCCCATCAGCTGCTTGTTTTCAGTTTTTTATGCAGCAGTGTTTTAACTGTGTGCAAGTATTCATGAGAAAACCATGAAGGTCAGTTCAGAGGGCTTAATGGCACCTGATTTTTCTTCTTTCTTTTCCCCAGCCTGTGCTTTTGGACAGCAGCAGTATTCTTCCGGACAGAATCCTACTGATGGATACTTTCTTCCAGATAGTTATCTACCTTGGTGAGGTACAGTGACATAAGTTCTCTTTCTGTGTTTGCATGCACTCCCTCCCTCCTGCCATGCAGAGAGATGCTGGCAAAGCCCACACTAGTACAATGACATAATATACATGCTGCCAGTTATAATACAATTACCACACAGTCCAAATTAAAAAAAAAAATCCTACTGGAGTCACTAAAGACATGTTCTGCACTGAGGAATAGCTGTCATGTTAGCATGGGAATGAAGATGGTCCCTTACTGTGCCTGGAAAAGGACAGAGAAAGTTGAAACTAAGCAGGGCAGAGAGCTGCAGTTTTATTTTCAGATCCGTGACATACTTGGTTGCTGGGTTTTTACACTTAAAGACTCCTGCTCTTAAAGAAATCCGTTACAATTTTTTTCACATTTTGCTTTTAAATATAGGACATTTTTAACCATTGTTCCTATATGTCTTCTGTCGTGACTGAAGTGTTTAGGTACTGGCTGCTTCTGAACATCTGGATTTATACCAATATCCAAAGCCTGGGCTTTCCAGTGCCTCTTTAGTATGCAGCCCTGTAGATCTGTATTTCAGTCCTGTCAGGTTTTGTAGGAGACTGGTATGCTACTGTTACTACAGAATGGAAATGCCTTACACCCTAAAGTAGTTATGGGGTAAGGAATGAAGAGGCTTTCCACTTTTTGCTCTGGAAATTGCCCTGTTCTTTGGTGCCTTTTTCCCCCTCATATCCTTTATGGGTTAGTTGGGGAGTGGCCCTCATCCAATTTCTTCTACCTAAACATGTCATCAGATTGGAGTAGTTTAAATAAACCCATCTTGGTTTATGGTCAAGGATTTTTATTAGTGAAAACTTTTTGGGAGGCATTTTAACTCTTCCTTTATTTTTGAACTAAGCTACTTCATTTAATGACTGGTGCTAGAATGCTTGAAGTTTGGCATGATACTTTGTGGCAACTACTTTATTAGCTCCCCACTTCACCCCAAATAGCATTTGTTCCCTTTAGAAGTGAGCAGGGATACCCAGTTGATGCGGATAGGAGCTGAACACTTGAGTCAACAATGACAGTAAGTCTTCCAGAGGTACCTTAAACAGTTTCTACCTACTGCTTCAGAGGAAGAAACTCAGCAACTGGGTAAAACTGAGACAACAGAAGAGCTAAGTGTGTGATTTATGCATCTACCGAGCAATTGTTAGGTACCTTGAAAATACTGTAAGGCAATGGCTGCTTCATTTAAGACCAAGTCAGATTAAAAATGTCAGTTAGACATCTCTACCTTTTTTTCATCTCCTCCCTGTCCCACCAATAGACCATTGCACAGTGGCAGAAAGCTGGTTACCAAGACATGCCTGAATATGAAAACTTCAAACAGCTACTGCAAGCCCCACTGGATGACGCCCAGGAAATCTTGCAGACTAGATTCCCCATGCCACGTTACATCCACACTGAACATGGGGGCAGTCAGGTAAGGAGGTTTATCAAGGAACTCTTTCTGTTGTTGAATAGAGCAAATGTCTGTAATTTTCTGCTTTACTGAAAGGATGGTTCTGTGAGTTAAATCCAGTGCTAATTTAGCTCTTTGAAGTATGGAGCTTGAGTGTTTTCTCATGAGTTCTTACTACAACATTGTCTTTTAATGTCAGTCACTTGCTGCGTATGTTTTTGTAATCTGAGGACAGAAGAAAAAAACCCCCACCAAACCAAAAAAGCCAGCTTAATTATCTTTTTATTCCCCAAAGAGGTGGGAAAGAAATGAGTTGGCTATGTATCTAAACTTACCCAAGACAGGGAGTGCAGTTAGCTTGCTAGGACCGTAAGTTATGCTGAATGATTGACCATCTGTTCCTTTATTCTCGGATGCCAAATGAGGATATAAAATAATTCCCATTTTTGCTCTTCCTGAAATTGCAGTTGTGCTGTGCTTGGCTGTGTCTGGCTTGTTTGTAGCAGGGAAGAGGCAGGAAGTGCTGCTCCAAAACAAAGATTGTGTTATTAATTTCTGATGTGACCACGTTACACTGGTTCTCCAGCTCCTCTTTTCTGAAGAACGGATTAGGGCACTTGAGGGACAGTGCTGGCGACATGCTAACGATGCACGGAACCAGAGCTGCCCTGCCAGGCAAGCGCCGCTTGCTGTAGCAGAGCACTCGGTGCCTCTTGGAAACAAGTTGTCTGTGAAGCAGGGCTGTTTCTGGACTTGAAACCTTTTTAAGTTAAATTAGAACCGTGCTTGCAAAACCCAAGGACCATCACTAGTCTAAGGTGGTAAGAAGTCTTGAGGGAGGTGACAGGTCTGTCATTTTACATAACTGCTTCTCTAATGTTTTGTCTTTATAGGCGCGGTTCCTCTTGTCTAAAGTGAACCCTTCTCAGACCCACAATAACCTCTACGCGTGGGGACAGGTAAGCAATAGAAGAGCTGCTGGTGTTTGGGAATGCAGTAAAATGTACATTTACATAGTTGTCTACGCAGTAGCCATGCTGTTGCAACACACGGCCACAAACTGTGAGCATGTTATATTTGTCCCTTATTTCTTGCCTAAGCTTTTTGTGACTGGATGTAAAAACCTTACAGTGCTTTGCAGTGCTAGGAAACAAGGTTATTTCTGTGTACCAAAGGATCTGATAATGGAATTAGCAGCTGAAACTGCAGTTAATTGTAGCATTTTACAAGACACAACTGATGTATTAGATTTGTCTCTAAGGCTTAGGCAGCTTAGATTTTTTTTTATTCAACCTGCGTATTCAAGTCCATGGTTGTTGATAAGATACAGTTCTGGTGGGGAGCACTAGATGACAAGATGATCAGAATACAGTTTTTGAGCCTGGATGACTAAACTTGTCTTCCTGTTCTTGTACTGAATCCCCCCAAATTTTCAGCAAAATCCAGTTGATTTGGGGGCATTTTCTCAATGGATCCAAGGAATGGCTGTCCAAATAGACGTGCTTCCACAGCAGCTCAGTCCCTCAGCAGCTTCATGGCAGTAGATGAATGGTGTCCGCAAGGAATGCTTTGCCCCTTTGATCTCCCTTCCTGTATGCCAGCTACACCTGGGGCACAGGCAGAGCAGGAGAATTTTCTGTGGTGGCTGCTGCTGAAGGAAGGAAGCAGCTAATTTGATGTAGCTGCTTTGTAGCTACATGTAGCTGCTGATGTAGCTAATTTGATGTTTCAGATGACCTGATGTAGAAATGTATCTTCAACCTTCTTTACAATTATGATTTAAAACTCTTTAGGTCACAGGGTATTTAGTATTCTGGAAAAAGTAACTATCACATGGATACATAATTTACCTGAGAATGCTAGGCTTTTATATCCTCTTTCTTTACCTTGATTGTGTAGAGCTTTGTACAGCAGCATTCCTAGTGCTTTAGAAAGAAGAGACTTAATTTTTTTCCAGTAGTTCAGATTGCACTAGTGTCTGTGTTGTTGCCAAAGAGTAGCATCTTTCCACTAGATCTGTCCTTTGGAAAAAAGGTGGTTGATTCAGCAGGCAGCGAGTTCAGAATGCTGACATCTGATCTGCTTTCTGTTAGTCCCCTGTGTTAACAACACTATTTTAGGCTCATTGTTTCTTTATTTTTCTGCAGGAATCTGGAGCTCCAATCTTGACAGATGATGTTAGTCTCCAGGTATTCATGGACCACCTAAAAAAGCTAGCAGTTTCCAGTGCATCATGACTTTGATCCGACCAAGAGGCAAGAACAGAACGAGTTACAGAGCTAGTGTTGGTGACAGAAATGGAGCAATTTATTTGTTTCCTTCTCTCTCTTTTAGACTAAGGTTTTTAAGTATTAAATAAATATTCAGGGAGAGTTTTTTACTTGGCTCTTCTAGATATTAATTTATTTGTATTCCTTTTGTCTGTTCTGTTTACTCTGTTTTCTTCATACCTTGTAATTAGACCTAAAGGAGCTTTTAGCCAATATAGATTTTACCAGCTTTACCTTAATTTTTAATGTATGTACCTAAAAGGTGTCTTTTACCAACCAGGGACTATACTAATGAAAAAATAAAACTGGGTAAGAGCATTACTATTTAGTGCTATCCCTAGTTCAGCTGTATGTCCTTTCCCTTTTTGAAAACAGTGCACTGGGGTACATCCACGCTACTGAACATAACTTCAGGGAGCTCCTAAGCCAAGCAGTAGATGGTGGAGGGACCTGGCCGGCGCAGGGAGGGGGGGATACCTACAACCCGTGCTGGGAGAACCATGGCGGCATGCTGAAGCGCTGCCGCGGGGCTCGAACACCAGCCCTCCCATCTCTCCCTTTAGCGCAGCAGTGACAGGCTTGAAAACTGACCGGAACAGCAGCCGTGCAGCCGGTGCCGCCTCGGCCGGGGGGGTCCAGCGCCGGCCTGCACCGCCTCACACGCCCTCAGCTGCGGAGCTCCCGCCCCAAGGCGGTTCTCAGCCGCGGCCGTGCACCGGCTCGGCCCTCTCTCTGCCGCCATCCTCTCCCCGCACCCAAGCGAAGCCTCCCCGCTATGGCGGCTGCGGACGCCCGCCCCCACCGCCGTCTTCCCGTTGCTCTCGCCCCGCAGCCAGCGCGCATGCGCGCAGCGGCGTTTTCCCCCCCTCCCCCGGAATAGTCTGGTGGCCGATTGGCGGCGGGGCCTGTCCAATGAGCGCGGGCGTTGCTGGCGGACGATGCGGGCGGCGGTGTGGCACGCGCGGGCGGCATTGCTGTACTCGCTGGGCGGCTGGACCTTGATGGGGGCTATGATCCACTACACCTCCACCAGCGGCGGCGCCGACAGCGACGGCGGGCCCGGTACGGGCTAGCGCGGCCACGGACCTGGGGACGCCACCTGCGGGTCACCGCGGCAGGGAGTGGTGGCGGCGTGGGCCTGAGGGGGCCGGGCTTGGCTGAGGGAGCTTGGCGGGGGCGGGGCCTGCCCGGGGGCGGGGCCTGGGCGCTGCCGGCGGTGGGGTCACCCAGGTCGCCGGTTCCCCCTGCCGGGTGCTGCCCGCGCTGAGGTGCCCTGCCGGCAGCCTGCTGCCCTCCTCTCGGGGCTCTTGGCGCTGTGCAAGGGCTCTGCGTGGGACGGGTGAGCCGTCGGGGCCCGGCAGGATGCCTGAGGCGGGCTCCTGTTGGCTCAGCGTGCACCCAGAGCCTCCCGGCATCCCGAGGAGGTTCAGTCTGAAGAAAGATAAAACTCGTGTTGATGGGAAAAGGAACGGGGTCTAGACCCTTTCCAGCTTGTTGCTTTTATTTGCACTCTAGGAATAGTTCAAAGCTGCACCAGGGGAGGTTCAGGCTGGACATTAGCAAGCATTTCTTTACCGAGAGGTTGGTCACACACTGGAACAGGCATCCTAGAGAGGTGGTCACACCCTAAGCCTGTTAGTATTTTGTCCTGTACTGTTAATAATATGCTTTGACTTATGGTCAGCCCTGAAGTGGTCAGGCAGTTGGACTAGATAATTGCGGGTCCATTGCAACTGAGATGGTCTAGTCTAGTCTATAGGCTCTCTGTGTTGCTCTTGCTCTTCCTCAGCAGCCTCCTGCTTGTGTAGCAGTGTGGAGCTAGCTGTAATGTGGATAAGTTGGAAACCAGTTATTGTGGCTGCTACTGTGGTATTGATACTAGTCTGGTACCATTCCAGCAACCTAACTTACCCTAGTAAATAACTTTTTCTGTCTACAGTCACCACATCTTTGCTATCTCTTTGTCAGAATTTGAGAAGAAGCAAAAAGACAACCAAATGCCTGTGTGGATGCTGTTATGCCATGATGAAGGGACAAAAACTTTTTATTACTGTGTTCTTTTTTTTTTCTCTCCTCCCTTATTCCCCCCTATTCCTTAGAAAATGAAAGTGATCCTCAGGCAAACCAAGCAACCCGCAAGGAAGTATTCACTAGAGAAACGGCATTAGGATTTAAAGTGACAACAACAGTAGTATACAAGGACGTTCAACCTCCTATGACTCGACTGCTCAGGCGTGTGAAATCATTCTTCGATTCTAATGATGGCCCTGCTTCTGAAAATTGAGTAGTCCGGAAGCTCCCTACTTTGTGCTGGAGCTGGCATGTCCGAGAAAGTCATCCTGGTGCCTGGCACCAGACTGTGGGTGGAAAACTTTCTCTTGCGTTGCTGAAATGACATCTCCGTCTCTGAACTAACGTTACAAAACTTGCAAAGCACCTTGTCTGCTTGGATCACTGCTGTTCTTTGCATGTGTATTCAAATTATTAAAACACGAACTGGGCTGTGAGACATTAATGAATCTGTGTGCTGCTGCGTGTCCTGTGTCCGACAGTCTGACCAGGTGGCCGTTGCAGGTTTTTTTTGTGGAGTTTCTTTCCCAGCTGGTGTGCAGGACATGCCTGCGTTACCCAGGACGTACCTGGAATGAATGGCTCCTCGACTGATCAGCTCTGGGGTGGATGCTGAGTAAATCGGAAGGAACGTGGTTTAATCTTTGGGGAACAAGAGCTGTTAATTGTCCTTCAAACAAAAGCTGTCAGAATATGAATTACAAGTGCAGAAATACTACTGTAAGGTGAAAAATTACTAAGTTTTCTGCTCCATGCTCTTGTTTCTATAGGGGTTTTCCTGATCCTTATATATGCTACCTCCCCTTGCAGGGTACTGCCCCCCAGCTGCTGTGGCTGGAACTTACTTTCATTCTATAGGGTTTTCCCTAGTCCTTGGGGGCATCATGCCCTTTCACAGGAAGCTGCTCCTGGATACTGTTTTCTATAGGTGTTTTCCCAGCTTCTGACACTGCTGATGCTTGTTGCATCCCCTGCAGCCACCACTTCCACTTCTAGAAGGCTGCCCTCAGCCCCTGCTTTCTACAGGGGCTTCCCCCAGCCCCTATAGACGCTGCCTGCCTTCAGAGGAACCTGATCCCACACCCTGCACAAGCAGGACTTCTCCCTGTTTGTATAGGGGCTGCCACCTTGCTCTATAGAAAGCCGCTTCCAGCCCGCACACACCTACACGGGCATTTATACCATCTGAGCCCCAGCCCATGCGCATACAGACCCACAGCCACCACCTCCTTTTCCAGAAGGCTACTCCCAGCCACTAGTTTCTGTGGGCACCCCCTTGCCCTACCCCTATAGCCATTCCTATGGAGGATACCACTCTGGTTACCTGCATTTACTCCTTTCTATAGGCAACCCACCCGTCCCTTACCCTATAGACACCAACTCCCTTCAGAGGAAGGGACCCTCTCCACACGCAAAACATTGGTAGACACCTTGCCTACCTCTACGCACACCTATAGAGCCTTCCTATAGGGGAAACCCCTCCAGAACACCGCTTGTGCTTATTCTATACGCACCCCTGTGGCGGGGAGGCCGCGGCAGCACCTCCAAGCGGCCAGGGGGCGCTGTGAGCTCCGCGGGCCGGCAGGGAGCGGCCGCCTCTGCCTAGCGCGGCTGCCTTCCCCCCCCCCTCCCCGCCTTCAGCGGCGCCGGGCCTTGCGCTGCGCGGCCCCGCCACCATGAAGGCCATCGTCCAGCGGGTGGCCCAGGCCAGTGTCACAGGTCAGTGTGTCGCCGCCGGGAGGGCTCAAACGGAGCCGGGGGAAGAGGGCGAGGCGGGGG
>WKFP01014149.1:42259-107392 GCA_011057875.1 Pterocles orientalis
GCGGGGGGGCGGGGCGGGGCCCCCCCCCCCCCCGCCTCGCCCTCTTCCCCCGGCTCCGCCGCCGCGGCCTCCACCGGCCCCTGCGCGGTTTCCCCTCAGCGCCGTCCGCTCCTCTGTGAGGGAGATAGCGCTGTGCGTAGCAGGAGGGACTTCTGAGCTAAAGGGCTCGTACCCAGGCTGGAGGGAAGGGAAGAGCTTCCCCTGCCCTGGTTTCGCTGGGGGCCTGCTCTCGGTTTGTTTGACAGGATGTTTGAGGCTTTTCCTCCCGGTTGTATGAGCTGAGGTGCAGGTTGAACAGCCAGGTGCTTATCTCAGTTTTGAGAGCTCTTTGAAGTCTTACTCCAGTCATCTCAGAGTCAACCGTGTTCAGATAATTTCAGACATTTCTTAGGAAGGTCTGCGATGGTTTGTGTTTTGTTATCAGTGACTTTAAAGAGCTGGTGTTCCCAACGAGGAGGGTAGAATTTTGCATGTTGTTCAAAGTCTTGTTTCAAAGCATGTAGGGAGTGGTGGAGTATAAAAAAGTTGAGTACACTTGCCAACCAAGTGGATAATTTTTACAAGGATTGGAGACAGTTCTGCCACTTCTCTGGTTAGCACTACTGATCCGGTTGTAGTAAAAAAAAAAATTTATACAGTGTTTTTTAGATGCTTGAGCTATCTTGAGCTAGTCCTTCACAAATAAGTCGTGATATTGGGAAGATTTTTGAAAGAGAGTTTCTACGTGATCTTTACTCTCTAACAAACTTAATACAGAGAGAAGGGTTCAGAATGATGTTTTCTTTGGTGGTTGTACAGTTGCCAGCTGAAATCAGTACTTACCTCTGTAATAAAACAAGACAGTGCATTTACCCTTCCTTTTCTTTTTTTCCCCCCTTCCCCAGTGGGTGGTGAACAAATAAGTTCAATAGGACGAGGTCTCTGTGTGCTGCTGGGCATTTCTTTGGAAGATACACAAAGAGAGCTGGAGCACATGTAAGTCACGTATTTCCTTTTGCCTTGTACTGTTTTATTTGTGTATTTCTGACGCTGGATCAGTGATACCTGTGCAGTAGCCAGAAAAATGAGGCACTCCTGTTGGGAAATTCATGTTTGCCTGTGAGTTCCTCTTCAAATTTTACCTTGAATTTCTTAGTTAGAGTTTTATCTTTATGTTCCATTGTGGAAAATGTGTCCGTTGCCTCTCTATGTGTTTTTTATCAAGAACAGACTCGAAGAATCAAGGTGCTGGGTTTTTCTGATCTCCCTTTTTAAAATGTCTGTCCTTTTTACTTTATGAATGTATCCCGAAGGACTCCATCCTTCAAGGATGGGACATACCAGAAATCTCAAACTTTTAGCTTGCACATGAGAAGTTTTGTTCTTCCAAAAGGCTGGATAGTTTCATCAGTTACTTTTCTGTAAAAGTGTATCTGTTTTGGCAGCCTGTAGGGCTGGCTCCGGCTCTCTGTTCCCTGACCGACCACAAAATATTGTGTTCAGCTGGCAAATGCATGCAGGAGAGAGTTTTCCAGGGGCTGCTTCTGACTCCTTCGGTCTTTTCATTGTTCTAGGGCTGACCTCAGTTCTTAGGAAGGCAAAGAAGAAACAGGTAATAAAGGTAACTGATGTCAAGAAGGCTTAAGCAGTGAAGAGAGGAGGCAGCAAGTGAGGGTGAAAACAATCCTTAACAGATGTGGAAGAGAAAGTAGAGAGTGGGGATGTGAACTAGAGGTCACCAAAGAGCTCACATAAACATGTGAAACTGTTTATTTATGAAAATTGCAGCAAAGCTAACAGTGTTTTTATTATGACGCGTTCAATTGGCTTGTGGTACTGTTTGCAACCTCAGTGTTCAACAATTGCTTAATCATTGTTTCTTATTCTTACCTTGGTGAACGTGAAAGATGCTTCTGAATATTGCAAGCGGGTGATCCATGGCGACTGTGCTCTCAGTGCCAGGTTGTTTGGATGACTGACACAGGAAAGGCAGGAAGCCAGCATCTGCAAAAAAGGAATGAAAGAAATCAGCTTAACCAGGCTCTTCATCTCCTATTAAAGGAAACTTTAATAATCCTGTAAATGAAATGACAAATATCTTTATCATTAGACCACAGTAGTGATGATGATTTAAGCCTGTGTGCTGGGGCCTTCCAAGGCTTTTAACCATCCACTTTATTCAGGAGTCAGTTCCATTTGTCTTTGACATGCACAAATGGGCAAGGATGGTTTCTGTGCCTGTGCCTCAGGGGGGCTGAACTTTAAAGGTCCCTTCCAACCCAAACTAATCTATATTCTGTGATTTTGTTCTATTCTATGCCCATACCAAAGTGTAAGCTTTATTTTATACCAACTGCCTCACCTGTGGTGAAGTCTGGCTGATGGCTGCAGTTGAACTGCTTTGCACTTGATATGCTCCCTTGTTTATAGATGCGGCAGATTTGTAGAAACTAAAAGAAGAAACCAAAGACAGGAGAGTGGTATGCATGCAATCTTGTTGTCAATCAAAGTCCAGCCATAAACTGAGTTGCAAGTCTGCTTGCTGCTTTTCAGGATCCATTTGTGAAAGTCTTCTTGTCCTCTCTGAGTATTCAGACCAGTCAGTTCTGCCCCCCAGATCCAAAAATCAGCCTTAATACAAATACAAACAAGTCCCAAGTCACCACTTTGCTTCCAGCTGCAGTTCTGCACTGTTCCCTGCCTTCCTTCTCTCATCGTGGCCAGCAGATCGACGGAGGTGATTCTGCCCCTCTACTCCTCTCTGGTGAGACCCCAGCTGCATTACTGCGTCCAGTTCTGGAGTCCTCAGTGCAAGAAGGACATGGACCTGTTGGAGCGGGTCCAGAGGAGAGCCACAAAAATGATCAGAGGGATCATGAAAAAAGGCCGAGAGAATTGGAGTTGTTTAGCCTGCAGAGGAGAAGGCTTCAGGGAGACCTTATTGCAGCCTTTCAATACTTAAGGGGGCTTGTAAGAGCGATAGGGACAGACTTTTTAGTCGGCCCTGTTGAGGGAGGACAATGGGTAATGGTTTTAAACTAAGAGAGGGTATATTTAGACTAAATGTAAGGAAGACATATGTACGTAAGGAAAGATCATCCAGTCCCACCCCCTGCCGTGGGCAGGGACACCTCCCACCAGCCCAGGTTGCTCAAAGCCTCATCCAGCCTGGCCTTGAACCCCTCCAGGGATGGGGCATCCACAGCTTCTCTGGGCAACCTGGGCCACTGCCTCACCCCCTCACACAGTAAAAAATTTCTTCCTAATGTCTAGTCTAAATCTGCCCTCTTTCAGCTTATACCCGTTACCCCTTGTCCTATCACTACACTCCCTGATGAAGAGTGTTTCCCCATCTCTCCTTCCAGCCTTCAGGTACTGGAAGCTGCTATTAAGTCTCCTTGGAGCCTTCTCTTCTCCAGGCTGAACAACCCCAACTCTTTCAGCCTGAAAAAAACGATGATGGTAATCAATGGTCTGACAATGTTATGTGTAAGGGCTTTCTTGGTTACAGCTCTGCTTAATGTGACAACATTCCTGTGGTTTAGAAAGGAGGGGACCAAGGGGTGTCTTGTTATGTGGAGGCAGAATGAATATTCATCTACCTTCTCTTTTATCTCATCCTGTGTGGTAGGTGTTAACTTGTACCTGTTGGTCCTACGTGGGAAAATTTAGGAATTATCTTTTTTTCCTCCTAGGGTTCGAAAGATCTTGAACTTGCGAGTATTTGAAGATGAAAGTGGGAAGCACTGGTCCAAAAGTGTGATGGATAAACAATATGAAGTGTTGTGTGTGAGCCAATTTACTCTCCAGTGCATCCTGAAAGGAAACAAGCCTGACTACCACATGGCAATGCCCACAGAGCAGGCGGAGTGTTTTTATAACAACTTCCTAGAGCAGCTAAGAAAAGCCTACAAGCCAGAGCTTATTAAAGGTAAGGGCAAAAGGCTGGTAAGGTCCTTGGTGTGGGTTGTGTTCTTCCCTGGTTGGATTGCTACTTTCTTTATTCTGTGATTTTTTCTGCCTGTGTTGACTTCGCAACGCAGTATTTTCACTAGCAGCCGGGCAGGGTGGATCACTACAGTCTTCCTCTAGCCAAGCTGTTTCCTGGCCTTCTTCAGAATAGTTTGATGTGTAGATGTTCTTGTGGTGTTACTGGCTGTACAACATGAGCAATGCCTGACAACATCACCCAGAGGGGCTGCAGCCGGGAGAACATCCTCTGGGGTCAGACTCCCTCAGAGCCTGGATGTTTTGTGCTGTGTAGCGGGATGAACCCAGGAGGAGCATTTTTTCTGAGGCATGTGTAGTTAGTCAGTCTCGAAGGTGTCACCAGTGTGTGCTGGACAGCATAGCTCCATCTGTCACTTGAGTTTTACGTTTTGTTAAATGGTAATGTTGACAGCAGGAGGTGTAATGTGCTACTTGAGAACAGCATTTGATTTAGACTATCTTTTCTCAACTCTATGTCATGTATGTAACAGGTTTCTCTACCAGAAAATGCCTGGCTTCCCTTTGCATTTGTGCTCTATCCACCCTTAATCTCTTCTGTTTGCTTTCTGGCCATTTTCATATTTAGACTTGAATTTTTGATACACTTGCCCAGAAGAAAAGTATCTAGAACAGACTTTTTAAAATGGGGGCTATGAATAGGTAATGGTCAGCCTTGCTTTCCTTACGAGGAAAAAATGACAGAAAATGGGTAGCTGAGGAAAGATCTAGAGGCTAATCTCCATATGGACAGTAGATGAAGGCAATTATCCCAGTACTTTCTGAGGAGGCGCAGTGAAATCATGGAATCATAGAATCATTAAGGTCGGAAAAGACCTCAAGGATCATCAAGTCCAACCGTCAACCCAACACCACCTAACCCACCAAACCGTGTCCCTGATTCTTCTCTCTCTTTGTATTTCGGTGGTTTTGCACTGTTTGCTACAGCAGTATGCAAGTGTCTGCAAACATTCACAAAATAAGCTTGAGCTCAAACAGTGACTGAAGATTTCCTTCCCAGCCTCACCGCAGGACGTGTGGCAGAGGTGGATGTCAAACCTTCCTCAGGACGTCCCTGGTGAAGCATGTTACCTCCAAAACTCATTGCTTTTTTGTTACGTTGTTGTCACTAAACAGTGATTTAAAGACCCACAAAAGGTCGTATGGTCATTGGTATGATTCTTTAGAAATCTTACAGATCTGTGACATTGCTCCCACGAATTGGAGAGGCTGAGAGACAAAGTCTGGAGGAAGCAGGGGTCTCACGGAGCAGATTATTCAGAATGACTATGCAGAAACTGCATCAGCGATAGTGTGGCCAGCAGGACTAGGGCAGGGATTGTGCCCCTATACTCGGTGCTGGTGAGGCCACGCCTTGAATCCTGGGGTCAGTTTTGGGCCCCTCACCACAAGAAGGACATTGAGGGGCTGGAGCAGGTCCAGAGAAGGGCAACGAAGCTCGGGAAGGGTCTGGAGCACAGGTTTTATGAACGTATAAAATGTCCATCTTGTGTCAGCTTTCCAGAAGCTTGATATATTCTTCTGACCAATGTTTGCCGATGATAAGGAATGCATTTCTGATACCCCTTCCCTGCGTGTTTCAGTCCGTAGCATAGAAAACTTCTGTTCTATGGAATTCAGATATGTGCTTTTTGAATCTTTATCTTTGTTGAGCTATGGGTAAGTTAGGACCCGTTCCTGTGCCTCTGAAACCAGTAGCAGAAATTCCTGGGAGGTAATTAGGAGTAAGATTTGCTCTGGTAAGATTTGATCGAGTTGGACCCTTATGTCCTGGTACACTAAAAGCAAGTGTGGACTTTCTTGTTTCACTTATTTGAGGCGTGGAGAAATTGATAAATCTCTGTATGTCTGCATCTTTATTCTTGGGCTTTGGAAAATGTTTTGTCTCCGAAATACTTTCGATCAGTTTATATTTTGACAGCAGCTTTTTCAACTGCTCTTTTCAGTGAACAGTTACACACCTGAAATGAATAGCCACTGCTGTCTGCCAACGCTTCCTGCAAAAAGAGCTTAACTTTTTTTTTTATTATTATTATTTTTTATTCAGAAAGCATAGATTTAGAAACCCAACAGTGATTTAGATTTAGCAACCCTGGGCTATCGTGTCAGATAACACATGCATTCGGAACTGCTGGCAGCACTGGAACCACCTGTTAATTTGTGATTTTGCTTTCTTTTTAGACTGTGCCAGTTGTGCTGCATCCGAGTCTGTTAGACTCCTACGATAGAAGTTTCTGTTGTGCCAATTGCTTTGTCAATGTGTTTTTGTTTGTTTGCTTGTTCTATCTATTTTTATTTTTTGTGTGAGCAAAGTTTCTGAAGCTTGGTGGTTTCCTGGATAGTAGGCTAAGTCCTGTGGTTGCATCAGCAGATTTTACAGTTTCCCTCAGCTGAGACAGATAAGAACACAGAGCCTTTACACACTGGCAGGCCCTATATGAGGAGGACTGCTTGAGTGTAAGTATAACTTTGTGAAATTGTAATACCTGGGCTGGGATTTAGTGTGGCACACAAACATGCTGAATTCTGCCCTGAAAAAGTTGTAAGGAAATTGGAACCTGACTTGTTGGGGGCTGTCTGATATGCTGCTGTGTTACAATGACATTCCTGATTTCAGAAGTGTATTCCTGTGAAGTAGGCAGGGTTGAGGGAGTAGACACTGTCTTTTTTTGCCGAAGTCTGACGAAGAATAGCCTAGGTTGCCATTCTACAGGAATGTAGAAATTACTGTAGCAACTTGGGACTGAGCTGTACACCAGTGCTCCCTGTTCTGGGGTATTCAATGTCAAATGCTTCAGAATAGGCTTGGAGTCTTTTTTGTTTTGCTCATATATAAGATTTCTTCAAAAGATCAACTAGTTAGCTGGGCTGGATCCCCAGGCTTAGCTGTTACGTCCTTTAAAATTTTGTCTCCTGCCTGTGAGAACTGAGTCCTGTCCATGCTAAACTGTAAGCACCTTGATTATCCGTAGAGTTTCTTTGTTTTGTATTTAGCTGCGTATTTATTGTCTCTGAATGTCAGACCTCAGAGCTGAGTGCATGCAGATAGTTTTTTTTTTTCTTAGTAGCTTTCTGCAGTTTGTTAATTGGCTGACCTTTTATGTTTTGTTTTGTCATTTTTTTTCTTTATAGTAGTACATTTGAGAAAGATTTTGGTATGTGTTGTCCTTTCAAGAGCCCTCAGCTCTTTTTGTCTCTCCTTTACAGATGGCAAGTTTGGTGCCTACATGCAGGTACACATCCAGAACGATGGTCCTGTAACAATAGAGTTGGAGTCCCCAGCTGCCACTGTCGACCCTAAACAGGTAAGTGAGCCAGAGCATCTGCCTGGAAAGGGTGGATGTATAATCTGTGCCTCCTCTGTGAATTTTATAGCATTCCTGTTATAAATTTTCTTAGGCACGAGGACCTTGTGCTTCCTGTGCAGTCTCTGAAAAGTTAAATAATTGCATTGTTTTCTTCAGTTCCCTGGTCTGTTGATAGCTGCCTGCTGTCCTGGTAAAGGTCGTGCGTGTGTAATACAAAACAACTTTTTACAGTTTATTCTTCCTGATCATTAAAGCTGCCGTTTAATAATGAGTCATTAACTATGTTTTTAATATGTCTGGACTCCCCCCACCCTTTCTTTTAGTGAAATTTCTTAACATTTAGAGACGTTTGTATGTGGGTGGCTGGATGGAACAATTAACTGTAGAGCTCCCTCTTTCTCAGAAACAAGAGAACAGCAAATCTAAGTCCTGAATTTTAGGTCTGGAGCGGAGAGGAGACTTAGCTCTGCTGAGGAACAGCACAGGCTATGCTGAAAACCAAACATGGTGATGAGGTTTTCTCATTCTCTAAACACAACAGTGACCAACTTTTCCAGGCTGAAAGAGAAGGAGGAGGGAGTGTTATTCCCAGCTGTGTTCTGGCGAGGCCACACCAACCCTATTTGCTGAACACTTCACTTAACCTTCTTAAAATTGTTATTCCAGTTTATAAGAAGGGATTGAGGGAAGACCCAGGAAACTACAGACCTGCTAGTCTAATCTCAGTACCTGGAAAAGTTATGGAGGAGATCATACTGAGTGCTATTGAAAGGCATTTAGAAATGAGAAAATGGAGAGATGTGTAATTCTTTTGTTGCCTGTGTAATAACTATGAGACTATTTTGAGTACAAAGAAATGCATTTTAATCTTTGCGTTTGAACTTTGGTTCGGAGACTGGTCCTGTTTTTTCTCCACCTATTAAAGGTGTTGCCCTGTGGGAAAGAGATGTAGTTGAGTAGTCATGAGTAGAGCTTTGGATCTGCTGCAGAGTCATGTGTGAAGATGGATCTGGATTTATCTCTGCATGTCTGCTGGTTTTTTGCCCTCCGCACTCCATTGTTCTCAAACTAATTAGTTACAGACCTGGGTAGCTTATAAGGTCCATCATGATAAATATACATGTTGCAACTTTGGAGGCCATCTATTGCATACTGTTTAGGATATGAATGCTATTATATCTGCAGAGAATATGGTCCCTTGTACATCAAACTATATGTATCAATAAAACTATATATACTTGATAAGTCTTAGCGAGCATGCTGTTTGCTCCAGACACCATGTTGGAAAATGGTCAGTGTAGGCATGTTTGAAATGGTCATATGCTATTGTCTATTGAGCCAGTTCTGCCTCTAGATGTAAATTGTATAAGAACAAATATACATTGTGCGCGTGGATTCCGTATTGCGTAACACAAGGTTCATGGCATGCATATCCTACTGTTTTTCATGTTTTGAAAATCAAGGGTCGGCTTTATTGGGTTAGCTCACAGCCTTCTCAAAGATAAACATAATTTAAACTGTCTTTTTCTTCTTTCAAGTAGTAAGAAATGCTAGTTAAGAGAAGAAGGGATATCATGTCATTCAGTAATCATACTGTTTACAGAAACAATGAAGTTTCATGGGGTTATAAGTTACGAAAGCATGAGGTAACAGAAATTTTTTTGGGCATCATTATTATCGAGAAAGGGTCACTGCTAGGAGCCTCAGTACTGCAGTAAAATAAAGGGGTACAGATCCCCACAGCTGTCTGTAGGCTTGTTGCATCGCGTTTGACTGTGGTTTGGCTTGGTGTTGGTGGGATACTTTGCAATTACTGACTGCTAGGTTGAGGGCCAGGGAGGAATGAGGAATATGCACAACCTGCTCACATCGTTATTGAAATGTCTACAGATCTCTATTTTGAAACCTAGGAACTGTGCTTTTGGGTGTCTGCAGCCCGCAGCTAATATAGCGTGCCTGCCTTCTTCCGGTACATTGTACCGTGAAGGTCGTTGAAACTCTGGTTCTAATTTCAGCGTGTGGATGACCTCAATACCATTTACAAAAATAAAACCCAACTACATAGACACCATGGGAGTACCATTAATTAAGGTCGAGTACCTTTAATTTTAAGGGCTCACAAACTTTTGTTTCCCTTCCCACAGATGCACTCTGTTTCTCATTTACCTCTGACATTTCTGTGCTGTGTATAGAGGCTTGTTGGCAGAAGAGTAGTGTGCACGTTGTCGGACATGAGTTAAAATGTTGCGGGTATCATACCCAACATGTTCGTTACTCTGTGCACGTGATGTGAGGACTAGATCATGCTAGACAGACAGAGCCATTGTACTCTGTTGTTTCGCATAGTAAAAATAAACTATTTTTAGTTTTGAAATAGCCAGCTAAGAATGTTCTGTGTTAGGCTAGAAGTCCATGTGTGCAGCTGTTCAAGGAGGGCGTGTGTACGTGGGATAACGTACGAGGGAATACTGTGCTGTCCTAAGGCACTGCGGTCTGAGCTCTTAGCTCTTACTGCTTTGGAGCTCAGATTTATGTCTTTGTATGCAGCATCCGTGAGTCCGTCTAATTCATCATCGACACAGGTAATGTGGCTTATTTTATTCTATGAAGATTTCACCTCAGAAGAGATCAAGCGTATGCTTTATCTTGGAGAAATTTTGGAAGCAGTAGAGAAAATCACTAGATTACAGAAATTATCCAAACGGATAAACTGCATAAAGTGGAGTGATTTAAGTAGCCATCAATATGTAGTGTCCCCAAAACTTACTGCAACGTGCTTCTCTGAAAAATGGGAAAGAGATGCAGAAGTGACAAATGTGTACGACTTAGTTTGACTTAGTTTAGCATTGCAAGCCTTTTTAGTGAGAGGTGGCAAGGCAGTGTTAGCCGAGGGTTTTGTCCAAGCTGATTTGAAAAAGTATTCTATATCCTAGGTGATGCTAAGGTTCATATTTCTTTCTCTGGATAAAAAAATGAAATAAATTTATTCTTGTGTGCTGGATGGCTGAACTTGGGATACCTCTGTTGTCAGCAACTTTGAAACTACAAAACTGCCACTTAAGACTCAAAACAAAAGAGGAGTTTGTTGGAATCCAGCTCCCCCTTTTGGTTCTTATGTTTTATTCTTTTCCACATTTTCAGATCACGTTGGGCGGTGAAAGAACCCTGGAAAGCAGAGGGATAGTCCTTTGAATATGTGCACTTCTCTTTTATACTCAGGGTGATCATGTTAGTGTATGATGATAATTCACTGTCTTCTCCAAATTTCTGAAAATCTAAGCCTTGGGCTTTTTTTTCTTTTCTGTTTTATTGATATATTTATTGGTGTTATGAATCTGAGTTGCAAGCTTTATACAAATGCTCACATCTATGATTTTTTAGAAATAGTCTTCTGAAATGATTTTATTCCATGAAGCCTTTTCTCACTTTCCTTATTTTGTGAATAGCTGACAAAACTTGAAAAACAGCAACAAAGAAAAGAGAAGACCAGAACCAAGGTGCCCTCTGAGTCAAGCAGAGAAAGAAATGTCCCCCGTAACAAGGATGACCCCAGCGCAAGCAGTGGAGCAGAAGGGGATGTGTCTTCGGAAAGAGAGCCTTAGCTCCTCCAAAGCAGGCCTCAGGTTTGGCTTTTCCACTCCTCTGTAAAGCTGTGTTCTCCTGCTTGACAGTCTCTAACCCTGGATGCGTTACTGAAGCAGCACATGCAGAGTGTTGTGTTAGAAGTGCTGAAATGTGAAATTCTGATCATCTTGCGGGTGGGTAGCCTCTGCTTCCATCTGCAGCCGGCACACCAGAATGTAGGAGTAGGTGAAAACCTCTTCCCAGCTGTGTGCTTGGGTGGACGTGTGTATCTGTGAGTCTGGCCCAGCAGGACTGTTCCTAGGTTGATTCAGGAAATCTCAGATTTTGGTCTCTACAGCAGTCAGTTAACTCAGAATCCAGCTTTGTATTCTTCAGAGCAGAGATTCGTGGTTGTGTTTCTCTCTCTGTCTTTACCTAGCAGGCAGGTTGCTCTGGAACAGCCTCCACCATTTGTAATACCCAAATAACACGTAGTCCCCAGGAATGGAAGTGGAAGACATCTCAGAAGTTGGAGCCAGGCCGGAACTGCAACTCCCTATCATGGTTCCTACTCCTCCCTCTTCAGTTTGTTCTTTCCCAGGATGACTTGATAACAGGCTGTTTCATGTACATTCACCATCTAATGAGAACGTTAGGCTAGGCGCTGAGAGCCAGCCTTAATGCTTGAATTCAGGATGAGAACTGGGATTTTCTATCCCTTCAGGCACTTGACCTGCGGGACGTGCCTGGACATGAGTGAATGGAATTAGGCTGAATATAGACCTGGATCCTTTGTTGTGGCTTAGGGCTTTTTTTTTTTTTTTCCTGGCCTCATGGAGAGCACCTTCAAGCCTGGTGTGAAATGGTTGTCTTCATTAGTTGGATTGCAGTCAAAAGTGGATTGTCATATCACACAACAGCTGGAATCACATGAGTTCTGCTCTTTTCAGCTTTATGCTCAGTGCACCGACCTGTTTTAATACTGGAGGTGAACTGGCACATTGGGGAGGAGAAAATAAAGTGAGGGTGTACTGTTTCTCAGCACCTATTGGCTTTGCTGCTATGCTAAAGGAATAGGGGGTTTCCCCCACTGTTTCTGGGTTGTGTGTTGAAATAAGAACACTTTAGAGAGCAGGAGTTTGCAAGCCTTCTAGAGTGCTTTGGTCAGTCTGACCTTTCCAATAATATTTGAAATTTTGAGGAGCTGAATATTTCTAACATGCATATGCTGATAACCTAACATATATGCTGATAATCTAGCATTAATTTTCATGCTGTGACAATAAGATAATTTTCTCTATGGAATTTGAAGGAATCCTGCTGTATTTCTACTCTACCTATAGTAATGTTCCTGTTTGTTTGCCTTCCAGTTTCTTGTACAAAAGCTACACTGGATTCGTGAAGAGAGACCCAACGTTCACCTCAGCACCACTCTTCAATGACTTTGGAAAAGAATGGAAAATGGGAAAACAGAACGAAGACATTAGAAACCTATATCATTCTGTTGTTGAAACAACCAAAGCAATGCTATCATATTCAGTTGTTCCTGTGTAGTGTCAGTAGTAAAAAGGACTCGTAACATTTTTGTGTATGTGTTTTCACATGACTGCCGAATAAAGGGGGACTGTAGGCAGATTGTAGCAGAACATTCACTCTCAGTACGTGAGCTCCATTTCAAAGATAAATCAGGGTTTTTCCTTAAACTTACACTTGAATTCTGGAAATTATCCAAGCAGGCTTGTATTTTGAGTCTCACTCTATGGTGTCATGTGCTACCTGTTTCCATGGAAGCGTGTAGATCTGTGTATATTTTGGTATATTGCTCAGCTGCGACATAACACACTGAGTCCAGTCTCTCTGCATGGATTAAGTTATTCAAAGGAAAGATCAGCTAGCTGCTAGTTGTTTATCATGTGGCACACATCTGTCTTGTAAACTTTTTTAAAAACAGAAAAGACTTTATTAAACAAATGATGCTAGCTGAGCGCCTGTTTGTGTTTGTGTGTTGCATTCCCTGAGATTCGGTGATGTGTGTGACAATGTGAGTGACACAGAGCAAAATTTACAAGCCAAGGAACTGGTATCCCCTGTGCGCTCATGGTTACTAACGTCATCTCTGCTTTGGAAGCCAGGCTGCTGTCCTGAAATCTTTGCTCTTTCCAATACACCTCAGTCCTTCAGTTACTTTATGGTGGGCATCAAAACGCCGCAGCAGCTGCTCCAGGTGCTGCATCATGTGCCTGCTGATGTTTCTGTCAGATTCATCAGACGCAGAACAGCATTTGGAAGCAAACGAGCTGAGAAGCACCAGCGAAACTGCTCTCCTCTGGGTGTTAAAGCCAGGGAGGTTTCAGGGGAGATGAAACGTTGCAATCATTACACCTTTGACTTCTTCCAGATGATGGTTCTTAATCCAAACGCATAGTGTCTTTACGATGGCGCAGAGTGTGCAACCACTGTGGGGTTTTGTTTTTGCTTTTTAAACTTTTCCCTTGTAGCTTTTTTTGCTTGGAACTGCTTGTTTAGTAAAGTATCAGTCAAACCAAGGCAGGAGAGTTTCAGAACTGCACCCTGGTGTGGCCTTTTAAAGGACGTGAAGCTTAAGTCAAGATTTGGCAAGCCACACGCCTAGCATTGAAACAAAACCGGTGAGTGGTCAGGGTGGGTTGAAATCTTAGGCTTAGTCTTGCCTTTAATAATGACATAATTTTTCACCTGGCTGTTCCATGCAGTTTAGCTTGCCTGAAGTCACAGCCTTGTCACAGGCAGTGTGATTTCACCTCCAGGTAGATGTGTTGTGCCTTGTCCTTTCGGAGTCTCCCTCATCTGGTGTCAGACTAGTGCTTAATTGGCTGCAAAGGGCAAATTCAGTCCGGAAGGTAGTGGGTGCCTACCTCTCAGGTGTTGATGGGGCTGTTAACCAACCAACCCTCAGCCAGATCTCACCTAACTTAAGTGTCCTGCTTGCTCCAGCGTATTTGAAATCTGGTCTTCTGCTTTGCAACCTGCTTTTCAGAAGGTAAGGGCATAAAGAAAGTCCTACTGCCTCTTTGCATCCTAAAAGGTGAGCTGGTAGAATCTAAACTAACTAGTAAAGGTTGAAAAGAAAAAGTAATATAAATATGTCTTGTGGGAGGCAGGAGAGGTAGTACAGCAAGAAGAGTTGCAGACGTGCGTGTGCTGTGATGTCATGGGCGTCACTGAGACGTGCTGGGATGGCTCTCGTGACTGGAGCACAGGAATAGATGGGTATAAACTCTTTAGGAAGGACAGGCAGGGGAGAAGGGGAGGGGGTGTTGCCCTCTATGGCAACACAATTCTTCACAATTCTCCGACAGCTTTTGATGTCTAATTTGTGTACACTCCGTGTGTGTTATCATTAATCTCCTAATCTTCATTAAAGGAACGCTTGGTAATGGTAATTAACACCAAGTGCTTACACGGGCCAGGCTGCAGCAGGGAACAGTCTTGGGGTTGCATTGCCAAGATATTTTAAAAAAAGGAAAAAGTGTGTGGTCGGGTTTTCCAGGCTGTAGCATGCCTCTGTGCTGGATGCCCAGCACTACGAGCCAGGGGTGCTTGCTGTGGGATCTGGTGCGCTGGGGCTCTGGAAGTGACATGGGCAGATGGTCGCAGCCCTCGTCACCACCCAGATGCTCACCTTCACACAAGAAATGTGGCTTGGTGGATTTGCTGTTTGCAAAACCCTGAGGATGAATCAGGATGTTATAGGAGGTGCCGTCAAGAAATGTGGTAAGGAAAAAAAATTAGTGTTCACATCAAAAAGTAAATTTGAGCTTGGTGAGCAAGGTTTGTGAATAACGTCAAGGTTTCTCATAGACCCTTATACTGCTGAAGTTTCAACAAGACTGCTGGATTGCAAGTGTGTGTTTTGTGGGCTGGAATGGTTTGTTGAGAATAGCAAAAAACACACCGCAAATATCCTGATAAAACGAGTCTTGAATAAATGTACTGTAGTGTTACTGAAGGCACTCGGGTACCAAGGAATTATTTTAACAAAATACTCATTTTATTTTTCCATGCTAATTTGTTTCGAAGGGCTTTTTCTGCTTTAATACATACTTTAATACTTGCAGTCAACATCATACCCACGATGCCCCATCCCTGGAGGGGTTCAAGGCCAGGCTGGATGAGGCTTTGGGCAACCTGGGCTAGTGGGAGGTGTCCCTGCCCATGGCAAAGGGTTGGAACTTGATGGTCTTTAAGGTCCCTTCCAACCCAAACCATTCTATAATTCTATGATTCTATGATGTTTTAGAGTTGCTCGGCTTGACTGCTTTGACAAAAAATAGTCCTGCTTGATGTATTGAAGATATTGTAACGCTGGTGTGGGGGGAATGTGGCTCAGCTGCGCCATAAGGAAAGGAGATTTGCTCTTTGGATGAGGGAGTACTTTACTGTCTGTGCCTATTTAGTAATTTTCCCCCTGTGTTTAGGTTATCTGGGGGTTGTTAACCAGTGCCAGCAGAGATGGCAAACTTTTTTTCCTATTAAGAACCAGGATTCATTTCATGTGGGTGGTTGAAAAGCTCATGGCTCTGCGGAGCGAATTTGTTAATCCTTTGGCACTGACACAGCTGTATGCAAAAGATCGATGTACCTGGGCGCCAATAGTTCGTATAGTAGGTGTGTTACTGTATCAAGGATGGATGGGTGAAAGACTTCCGTGGCAGCTCTTCTAAAACTTTGGGTAGATTGGCTTGCAGTAACAGAAATGCCCAGTGATTATTCAGAGAGGCTGAGGTGTGATGGAGCTGGGGAACAGGAATGTTTCTCGCTCCAGGACTCTTCTGCCTGTGTGCCACCCGGTGTCAGCAAAACCTAAGAAACCGAAAATCACTTGCAGGGGATGAAGACGGTTTTCATTAGCGTCTCCGTCCTTAAAGGAAAATAATTATTTTTGGCGATAATTGAGATACTTGTTTTCTTTAGAGTGCGTGTATTTTCCTACAAGCAGGATGAGTAACATCCTCCAGATAGCTGCTCTGTTCAAAAACTCTAGAATATAATTTTTTTTTTTTTGCATATTCACAATATGATCTGCATTATATTTGGACAAACCCTTCAACCTTGCAGAGAAGCCGCAGAGGGCTGAGCAGTAATGGGCTTGGTGGTGCCTGGTGCTACCCGTCACCATTAGTGACACTCCCGTCACGCCGGTGACAGTGTTTTCTCTGCCTTCCACTCTGGGTTGTCTTTGGTTTCAAGCTTTCGTCAGGATAGACAGTAAGGATTTTCGCACTGCCAATACTTATGGGATGGGTTTAAAGGCAGGACAGGGTTTGTCCTGGGATAAATTCAGTGCCTACTGTAACCACTCCTTATGAGTGACAAGTTACCTGCCTATGAAAACAGGAGTGTGCCTTTTGAATCAAAACGAGAACAGAATTATACCTAAATCTGTGTGTACAGGCAAGTTCCCTTTTAGGGGAGGAGGTTGCCTCTGGTGCAGGTAACCTCTGTACATTTTATATTCCCTCTGCTTGTGCAGATACATCGCAGCTTACATTAGGCTAGGAACACATCTGTCCTTCTGGCTCAAAAATCTGTTTGTTTGGGACACTATTTGTTGTACAAGGGATTTTTATTTGTACGTACGGAAGCTTGTGATAGATATTTAAACAAAAAATCATTTTGTTTGTTTGTTTGTTTGTGTGTTTGACCTGGGTTAGAAGGATACAAGATAGGAATGTAAACGGCAAACACATTTGTTGTTAATCCTGAAATATATTCATATTTTTAAAGTTATCATTCAGCTCTGGAGTCTTCAGCACAGGAAAGACCTGGACCCGTTGGAGGAAGTTCAGGTGGAAGGTGTGAAGATGATCCAAGGGCTGGAGCACCTCCCCTATGAGGACAGGCTGAGAGAGTTGGGGGTGTGCAGCCTGGAGAAGAGAAGGCTCCGGGGATAAGGTTAAATAATTCTTAAATAAATTGAATAATAAATTTAACACTAATTCTGACTGCTTTGCACAAAGTGGTTGCTTCTTTTTGTTTGCAGTAGCCTCCACATACAAATGTTGTGTGTTTTTAAAATAAACTGCCTTCATTCTGAGAGTAAGCAATCGGGAACTGGTAAATTTGCTTGGCTGGGACTGCTCTTGCTATGTCTCCTGAAGAAAGGGGAATGTCTTTATTCACTGACCGTACCTTAATTTTCATCTCAGAACCTGAAAAATTTTGTCTTGTTTCTAAGGAATGTAGCAAATAATTTGTTTTACATGAAACACAATAGAAGGCAGGGGGTGGATGACGCTGTTTGACTTTTTTTAGACCAGGCTACAAACATTCTGGTAACCCTCACTGCATGCTAGGACAAATTAGTTGTGGTTTTGAGAAGGGAGGGTAGAAGAAGAATTATGATTATTGCAGGAAAAAATTAGCGTTGAAACCATTGATTCTACGCAGGATTCTTTATCAATTACATCTCCTTCTCAGGAACGGTTATTTTTTCCCCGTGTTTCTGTTCCAACATGGAGCAACTATGAATGGACACCATCCTTGGTGGGGATGAAATTCTTTGCACCAAGCTTCATTGCAGGCAATCCGGAAGTCTCTCATTGCATTTCCATGGACTGCTCCATTCTGAATAATCATTTGTATACTCTTTGCGTCATCAGGTGATTTTTTTTTTTAATTATTTTTTCCTGAGCCTATCCTGACAGCTGTAAGGCAGTCTAGATGCTAATGGAGTAGAGATGTGCTAAAAGAACGTATTGAGACTTACATCAGCTGGTAGGAAGCAATAATTAAGCGTTATAAATATTGCATGTACTTAAGAGTTCATTTATTATATTTGGGAAGTGAATCTGTTATGAAATTTTTTTTTGAGAGTTCTGTTTAGTATCTCTTCATAAGTGAGATACACGACCTATTTCCAGAACAGAAATATATTAGCTTAATGGTTCTAATAAACTAATTCAATTTCCATTTCTATTTATTGGGTAAATGAGCAAATATGAAAAATTAGATTAAATTTGTCTGATTTGTTCCACCGTTAATTTTTCAGCTCATACTTAGAGTACTGAGTATGTTGCATTTTTTCTGGTTTCTGTTTTGCATGTGTGGGGGGAAAAATAGGCTTTGTCACTTCCCTCGTGTTTTTTAAGAGCAAAAGTATTTATTTAAGAATACACTGAAAAAATGAAAATATTCCTGGAGAAAGGAGCAAGCAAGGAGGATGATTGTGAATTGCACCTTTGTTTGTTGCTTCTCAAGCTGGAGAATTTAAAAAAGATTCTATCACATGATAACGGTCATCGTTTGTTTAGCTTGGCTTTTCAAACTTACACTGAATTGTCATCATGAACAGTTTTACAGTTTTGGTTCTACTCGTGGACATTGCAATGTCAAATGTCAATATTTCCAACTAAATTTTAGTTGCAAGCAGGTGTGTGAAGCAATTATTAGTTAATTAAATATTTTTGCTTCAGTGGTTTATTTTTCACTTAAGTAATAGCAAGAAGTAAGAGATCGAACCTGTGAATAGATTAAAAACCAAATTTCTTGGTATTATTAATATATTTATATAAGTATTTATTAATTATAAATAACGCTGACTACTCAAGAATTAAATTTTTTTTTTGCCACACTGCATTTTTTAGGATGTTATGATTAACTTGAAAAGAGGGTCATCAATATGGTGTGTCTCCAGCAGACCACTGTGCTAATGGTTAGCCTACTAATGGTTCCCTTATTACTCTGGACAAACTGCTGAACGTCACCACCCGGCAATTAAGGGCCATTTGTTGTGCATTTTGTGCTGTTTTGTCAGGTGCAAACATCAACTGCCAAGCCAAGGAAAAGCCACCACCCTACGGGCTGTGTGGCATGGGATGGCCGTGCCAAGGGGCAGATCCAGACCTCCCAGAGCCCTGCTGCATTTATAGATTTGCCCCATCCCGATGAAATAAGGAGCTTTTGCAGCAGAAAACCAAGAGCGGAAAGCCATTCCCAGGGCAGCTGGGATCTCCATGATTTGCACATGGCTGGCAGCACTGAGGAATTGATATTTAAGACAGCTAAAGATATTTAAAACTGCAAAATCGTCAGCAGATGCTTGATCTTAACCCTTAGGAAAAAGGGATCGTTGGCCCAACTGTTGTTGGAGCTGTGTGCCAGCCTGATTGTCCTTCTCAGGATGAGGAGGAGGTCAGGCTGCAGGAGGTCCTGAGAGGGCTGCTTTTTTTTTTCTTCAACTTTTCAGGAAAGAATTTTTTTTTTTTTTTGATGTGCAGAGTTATTCTGCCCTCCTTCCTTAACTCTTGAGATGCCATAGTTCCACCTCCAGTGCCGGGATGATGTGTGGGGTTGAGCTAAACCACCTTGCTGAAACCTTCTCTGGGAAGCTCAGCAATTTGAAGAGGACTCTGGTAGAACATAATTGCAGTGGAGTTCTTGTGCTTTCGAAAGGCCTTATCAGCCCATCTCTGTCTTCTGGGAACTTGGCTTGATGCTGCAATTGAATCAGACAGACGCTTAATTAGTTAGATTCTTCTCAGTAAGGATGAGTTATTGGAAAATACCGATTTCCTTCCTCTCCCTGTCAGGGTTGGAAAACAAAGCTACCTAAGTTCTAGGCATACTTGTATAACTAAAGTTTCCCCTGTACGTTTCATACCTTCCTTGTTTCATTATTCTTGCAACAAGACCACTGTGCCCTGCAAGCAGAATATCAGTTCGACACAATAGCTCTAACAATGGCTTAAAATGATTGAATGACAAATTCTTTTTGATCACAGACCAAACAATTTTTTTTTCATGGCGTGTGGTGCACACACCCCTGCTATACAGAAGAAAATAAAATAATGGTTGTTTTGTAATGTAACACCTATAGTTGCAGAGGAAAATTAATAGAATATGAAGACATTACTCCTGAATGTACGTACATTCAGCGAGTTGCCTTCATGTCCTTATCGCCGACTTTTCCTTTAATAATATAGATGCTCATTTGTAAATCGACAGGAATTAATTCATGTCATGTTACTGTCTCTGAGCTCTTCTCCTCCTACCATACAAGTTCAATGCACAAAATATTATTCAAAGGATAAATATTATCACAGCTCAGACCAAAATGCAGGATCAAATCGCAGCCACTTCTTGGAAGTTTGGATCTTTGTGTACTGTCTAGAGCTGTAGCGTCAGTGAGTTTACAGATTTTGATGGAGAATTGGGTCCATGTACCCAGCCTGGTTTATGCCGGAAAACAACAGAGAAACCCAGAACTTTCAAGTGGTAAAGAATACATTTGAAAAATAATTTCATTTGGTCTTTGGCTACTTGCTGTCTTTCATTTAATATTTTAGAATCATAGAATTTTGCCAGAATTCAATTTAGTTCACTCTGTACAGACAGTTCTCAGCGTTATGAAGTGGAGTAACGCAAGTGGCTAGTGTGCCTCATGAAGGAAAACATCTTCTAAAGTCTTCAAAATCTTCTTTAAACTCAAATTCTGACATTTTTGATAGCAATGAGTTTGGTTCATCTCTCTTTATCCACTTGATCCAAAACCAGCTCTTGGAGCTGGCTTACATTTGTGAGTCCTGATTTCAGTGTCTCTTTTTTTTTTTTTTCTTGTCTTCCACATGTGACTGGCTCTGATTTCCCTTATTTAAGGAAGAAAAAAATCAAATTATGCAACATTTTAGTTATTACTCGACTCCAGAACATTTTTTCACTTGCAAAGCTTCTTAGTGAAAATACTAAAATTTAGAGTAAGTGCTTCTTGCAACCTGGCTCCTATAACCAAGTGAGGTCTTAATGCCTTAGATGTGGAGAAATCACCTGGTATGAGAAAATCCTGTTCCCGTTAAAAATGGTGGTCTTGAGGTGGTGCACTTCTTTTCCCTGCGAAAAGTCATTGATATAATTAGTGGGGCTGGAAATAATCTTTGCTGAAGTTTCCAGTTGCTTTTGAAGTTTCTTTAGTGGATGTGGATATTGAGTATGTATTGATCTCAAATATTAAATGAGACAAAGCACTTATAAATAAATATTTTTGCAAAGTGACCACATTTCACACGGATATTCTTGAGAATTACCTGCTAGTAATTAATACGATTGCATTTTCCTACAGTTGGTTTAGGAAGTATTTTAAAAACGCCAGCAAATGTCGGCCATCAGTCTGGGGATGGTACCTGAATTCAATCAATAACCTGTCAATTTTGCAGTTTTCCTAAAGGGAAAGAGACTGAAGTAATATTCTGCTTGAATTCATCCTACTTCCACTAAAAAGGCTTATTTCAAGGCAGCAAATCAGCAAGGGGACAGCGTAGGGTTTTTTTACCACAAATCCTATAAATTATATCTAAGTTGTATGTTGAAGTGAAGGCTTAGGATTTATTGTTCGCAAATGCCTAGAAAGTGTCTTTAAACATCCCCGTAAAAATGTGCTATCGATGAGACAGGTAGCTTCCAAATCACTTCAGAGAAGTGATGAGCCATCAAATTATTAACTAAAAATGAGCACAAATTACTGGTGTTCACACAAATCCATCCATTATTGTATTGTCATTAATGCAGAATAATGAATACAATGTTGAAATATGATTTGCTGCTAATTGCAATGAAGGCAAAGGGAAGCGGAAAAATGTTGGCGACATCCTTCTGTCTTTTGTTGGGCGCAAAGGAAGGTGTTACTATGTGAGTTGAAACAGATTCTGGATTCAGTGGCCTTGTGGGTATGTACGTCCTTCTAGTCTGTAGGCCTGGTTATAAAATTGAGAGTAGAAGGAAATAATCCTTAGAATCAGCCTCTTGACTGACAGCCCTTAAGTGCTTAAACACCATCACTTTCATTGCATCCTGTCAAATTCTTCCAATTGGTTTTAAAAACTCAAAGGTGGAGGGGAGAAGAATGAATACATTCAATGGAGTTTGAAATTTGAAGCTGATGCTGTCTAGAAATAACGGCAGTCGTGAGGGCTGGGTGGGTTCTTCTGTGGTTTGGGGGGATCTTTGGTCAAGGAATCTGCCTTCTTGATGGTCGTTAGCAGACCTGAAGTGGTGAGTGCTGTCGGTGATGATAGAATCATGGAATCATTAAGGCTGGAAAAGACCTCAACTATCATCAAGTCCAACCCAACACCACCCAGCCCACTAACCCTTGTCCCTAAGCACCACATCTACACGTTTCTTGCACACCTCCAGGGCTGATGACTCCACCACCTCCCTGGGTAGCCTGTTCCAAATAGAATCATAGAATCATCAAGGTTGGAAAAGACAACCAAGTTGCACCAAGTTGATGCACCAAGTTGTTCCTTGTGTTTCTAGGTTTTTGATTTAATTAATAGACTTCATAGAGTCATAGAGGTGTCATTCATAGAGTCATTTATGGGTGAAGGCTAGATTCAGTAAAATGAATTTCTTCCCCCTTTCTTAGGAAGAAAAAAGGTTTTATTAATATGTTGTATTGCATAAAAAAGTTTTATTACATAGTTTTATTACTATGCTGGAGAAAAGCATTCTTTCTCTATTCTTACGTTGAACATCTTGTATTAGCGCCCAAACTTTGTTGAGCAACAGGAATAATTTCGAATGTGTAGAAAGAGGTCTGAAGAGACAGGAGATGACAGTTAAGCAAAGCTGCGACGAGGTTAGGACGGAAGGAAATGGGTACGGTTGGAGACTGTGTGAAACAAAACAACAAGGCAGAAATAGCAGTCTGATTTCTGTGTTTTTCCCTCACAGGAATAACTGCATGGTAATGTTTAGCTCTTAAGTAGGCCCTATAGAATTAAACTTGTATTTAAAATTACGGAGTATTTGTAGTTTCTTCTGGTTTTTGTTATATACAAAAAGATGCCTAGACTTCCATATTTATGAGCTTTTACCAAAATAATTTAAGAGGTATAATGTCATTAAAATTATTACTTAACTATATGAGAAGAGTAGGATTTTAAGATTTATGTTGTTTTAAATATGGATTTATCTTTCAAATACTGTTAGGATGTCAAAAAATATTTCAGTAAAAACTTTTTTAGCTAAAAGTAACATTTGACATGTTTATGACGTTGTGCTCTTCATAGTTTTCATTGCATTTAGTGAAATTCTGCCATTCATTGGCATTCACACCTTTCTAAGCGGTCGTTAGAGGAGCACAATTGAAGCTTGGTGTATCTGTGGCTCTGTAGATCGTATTTATACGTAGAAGACTCAGTGTAATTGCAAAAGTAAACATACCACACAATTGCAATTCCATGACAAACATACCTGGCTGCCCGTTCATATCATACATAACGCTTTGTAATAGTCTCTTGATGTTGAAAAAGGAAATAATTTTTAAAAACCACACCAAAAAGTGCATAAAATAACATTTGACAGGAATCTCTTGGAAAAAAAAAAAAAGCAAATTAGTAAAGATTTTCAGTCTGACATTTTTGTGCATTTGGAGCATTTAGTTTTCCATTGAGATGGAATGGATACATCTAGGCAGGAAGCTGTTCTGGGGAATTACACGGCTTTTTATCATGCACAATGCCATAAGATTTGCTCATACCTGCTGCGTTACCCACTTACCCAATTAAGCTGTGGTTAAAAGATTCACAAATTCTGAAATGTAAAATTCACAAAATCTGAAATGTAAATCACTCCGATTTCTGAATATGTACAAATGCAATCTCAAGTGGAAGGAGAATTAGTTCTATATTAAAAATACCCCAACAACCCAAATATACTTGATCTGGCTTTTTTTTTTTTTTTCCCCAAATGTAATGGAAACACTTTTGATGCCCCTTATAGGTGGAATAAAAAAATGCTACAGAGGAGAGTGCTGCCCACCACTGAGGTGTATACATTTTGTAACTTGCTTTTAAAAAGTCACAGAGGAAGATCTAATTATACTAGTAAGGGTTATGCTGTCAAAATTACTTTTGAATTGTCTTTGATGGTTTTCTGTCCTTAAGATGTAGATTGGTAAGGATTCAAAAATAGCAAAGATTTCTGCGTATTGTTCTCGTTATTATTTTTATGCTATTATGTAAAAAGTTACAATTTTAAGGGAGTGTTTTGTTATGGAGGGTTTACCCCACGAATGAGGATGGATGCCCTTAATTTCATTCTGGAGTTAATGAACTGGGAAGGACTTGGTCCAGCTGTGGAGCAAAACCTTTCAGGACACAAAGAGGTGCCCAGAAGCGGTACAACTACCGAAAATATCCCTCTGTATGCATTGGTTTCCGGAATCTAAGTGGGAATCAGCTCTTTGTGCTAACGCACGGTAGCAACAGAAAAATCAAATAGTCAATAGTAATTGCATGCCCAGAAATTGGACAGCAGAAATAGCAAGTTACCTTTTGTAGAAAAAAAAAGTATTTGAATGCATTTTGCTTATCACGGCGTTTAACTTGTATTTGGCACGTTTCAAGGAGTTACCTTTGATACCCAAAGGGAGGTGGGAGCTAGGTGGAAGAGTTCAGGTGGGAAAACCCAGCACAGGCAGGGAATGGAAATTATCACTGTGCCTTGCTAGCATGGTTTGTTCAGCCTCTTGGAAGATTTAAGAGAAGATCATGAATATTATTTGATTACGTTTTCTAGACAATATCCCACTGGCTTTGTTTATTTATTTAGAATTTGATTTGTGTTTGTAACAAAGCGTCTATCCTGCTATCTTAGAACTTGATAGTGATTAAAATACAAACCACAGAAATTATCATAATAGATATTTACAGCTTATTGTCAATTCTATAGTCAAAATGAGGTCAGCCAAAAAAGAATTCAGTCGCTGTTTGTCTGTAAATGCCACCCCCCCCCCCCGGAAAAACAGATTTCACATATAGAATTTCCCACACAACTTACGCATTGCAATTGAAAAATTGTGCTTAAATGCCTTTGGTACTGACTCATTTCTAACCAAATTCTTCTTTGAAAGGTGCTAAAATTGTGTTAATGTTGTTAAAGAAGAGTTTCTTTGGAGTACCATGTTTAATGCTAATTGCTAAGGTTTTCAGAGGGACAAAGGAGGTTTGCCTGGGGAAATCTAATTGGAGTTCTTTCTTTGTTTCCTTTGCTATTTGGAACTCTACATGTGAAAAGGGTGATCATTTACATTTCTTTTTTTGTGTGTGTGTGCAAGTTGCCCACTTCAAAGGGAAAAAACCAAGAGAAGGAGTCTGTAACTGTTGAAGGAAGGTGTTTGTCGTGGGTTAAGCAAAGGAGAGTTAATTTTTTTTTCTTTCTTCCTTCTCTTCATAAATAGTTAGCAAGAAGCTATGTTCTGAATTCCTGCTCAGAAGAAAACTGATAAGAAAAGAACGTTTATAGTTATTGCTAGGATACTCTCAAGGACAAATACGTTCAGCCTCTCTCCTCTCCCCAGACAGAGCGGGGCGGGGGGGGGAGAGACAGTCTGGCTTCTAGCTTGGGATTTGCTTTTAGGTCAAGATTGAGAAGCAGACTGACCAATTATTCCACCCCATGCACGTCATACCCAGTGTATAGATGAGGACCGTTCTGGGAGATAGCTCTTTTTCACTTCCTTTGGGCTGCGGATCATCTCGCTTCGGGTGCCTGCATTTGCTCTCCCAAGGCCTTTTCCCCCCCTCACAGAAGCCGTTAGCTCTCGGCCCGGGACGCTCGTTATCTCCCTTCCGTGAGTTTTGGGATCCTCCCTCTCCAGGGGGATTATTAGCTGTTTTTTTTCCCCTGCTTCGGTCAGCTCTCGGGCTGGGATGCTTTGGGCTGTTATCTCGGTTCCGTGAGTGCCTCCAGGAGCAGCGCACCACCCCCCACACCCCCTTTCTGGGGGGAATCGTGAGTGCTGTTTCTGGGGATCATTAGCTGGCAACAGGCTGAGCCTTTTGGGGGGGGGCAGTATAATTGTGTATCACCCATTCCCTCCCTCCTCCGGGGTCATTGGCCGGGAGTGGGCTGGGCCTTTGGTCATCAGGTGGGGAGGGGCAGAATCACTGTGTATCACATTGCATCTTTGTATATAGTATTATTTCCAATATTATTTTAGTTTGGTTATTAAATTGTCCTTATCTCAACCCACGAGTCCTCTTTGCCATCTACCTCTTTAATTCTCTCCCCTATCATTGGGTGGGGGCAGGGACTGTGTGAGCGGGTGTGTGTGGTTTGGCCCCTAGCCAAGGGCCAATCCGTCACATGTTCCATGAGAAACAAGCACGTGGTGGGCAGCTGGTATTACCCAGGCTTTTGGGAACCATCCTTGGGAGTCTTACTGGCTTGAGGTGTCCCTCTGCAATGTGAAGTGATCTTTGTTGTGGGGAGCATCACCATAGCGTGCCACTGAAGGTGCTCCTTCCGTGGGATGAGCTTTCCAATGGGCTTGATCATAGCAAGTGCCTCTGTAGCCTGAACCATATAGAAAGTTAACAAACTGAACTAGATTATTTTTCATAAGTAAGGCAGAAATTATTGCAGTAAAGATTTTTCAGTTTCTTTGGATAATCCAAGTGGGGAAGGAATTCTAAAAGGGTTCAGAGGCACTGGAGTGATTGTTAGTTCCCAGAAATATGTGATACGTAATGGTAGGTTCGTGCACAACAAAACCATATCTATATATATACATATACATATATATATACAGGAAACCAAGATGCCGTTTTCAAACAAGAATTTGCATTCAAGACTGGCAGTTTGTTCTTGATTCATAACATATGCTTTAGTTTTTGCTCAGATGTACAAGTTATTTGTCATGCCTGGAGCAGTATTTTAAGAATCAGTCTTCTTAATTTTAGATCGTTGTTTTGAAACATAATTTTGGGGAAAAATTGCTCAATAATTGCTAAATAAGATTTTGGTCTTAGGCGAACATTTGTGAGGGTGATGGCTCGTATACAGAGATCGGCACACTCCTTGGGGAACTGAGTGCAGTGACCTTCAGTGGCTGCTTCCCTCGCTCCTCCTCAGCCAGGTCCTTTTGAGTCTTGGCCGCTTGCTAGCGGCTCTGGTGAACAGAAAATACGTCCGCCGTCGCGGGACAAGGTGCTTTCCCCACCCAGGTAAGCAGGCGAACCAAGGGCCATCAACAAGGTGGTACATGTGCGTGACTCACGTTGAACTTGGGAAGAGAGAATAAAGGAAAAGGTGCAGCAAAGGGGAAAAGGGACCCCAGAGGCAAGATTATTCTGACTGTTTTACTTTCCTCTGCTGTGTGTTGGAGACAACAACAAGGACTTCCCACCCCCCGGCAGGAGTAGACTGAATCTGCTCAGAGATGGAAAGGACTTGGGGCTCATCCTGTCTGGGAGGAGGGGACGTACATAGTTTTGTTTTCCAATTACAGCTCTCAATTACATGCTTTGCTGTATTTTAGAAATGCTCTTGTTGCTCTGCTGCACTCCTGTTCTTGAAGTAAAGGTCAACCAATCACTCATGGAAACCACACGACGACGGACCAGGCATTTCGGGGAACAGATAGTGAAGATGCTCTGTGTGATCATCAGTTGCTAAATAGCCAAACAAGAAGATGAAATACCACCTTTTAATAGGGAAAAGGTTATATTAAACTCTGATCAGAAATTGGTTTTATTTTCCTGTCGACCAGCAGACATGAAGTAATGTCTGTTCCTGAGTATCTTGTCAATTAAATTAACCTTTTCTTCCACCACTTGCTCCTTTGTCCCTTCGCCAAAAAGGCAGAAGCTGTCCTATGCTACTTGTGATGCCTTCTCCTCTAGTTTCTTTCCTTCTTATTTGAACTTTTCTCCTATCCAGGCTCTCTTTTCCAAAAAATTTAGCCCCGACACCCTCTTCTGGCTCTGTTGCTCCCCTTTTTCTCTCTGCTATTGAATGCTGTCGGCAGAAAGCCCAGCGCAGATTCCTTTAATGCTTTTCAGCCTGCTTCAACTTTAGTTCAATCTTTGTTCTTTGTTATTGTATCACACTTATAACATCTAAAGAAATATAAATCTCCTTTGTAGGGAAGTTTTGAGCAAACCGTCCTTTTTAAATTAGACTTTTTTTCCCCCTCCTGCAGTCAAATTTAAATCAACTTTCTAAAAGTTCCGAGGCTTGACTGTGACATTACAAGGTACATTTCGAAAGAAGTTGGTATAAGCTCTTAGGTATGTATTCCTTTCAATATATTCATGTTATAAGTGGAAAAAAACCAAACAAACTTGGCTTAATATTTCTGATTTTGTTTAAACCTTCAGGTTATTAAAGGTGCAAAATATTAAAAGTGCACTGGCAGAGGGCTGCCAAAGGAGGGTCTCTAAATGGGAATGGGGGGGCAGGGATCGTTGGTCTCTAGTGGGAAACTCCATAAAAAGGCAGTGAGAAATGAAACCTCTGTGAAGAAGTCAAAGGTGCGAGTGGAAGAAGAGAAGTACTTCCCCCAGGCTGCAGCCTGGTGACGTTTTGCTAACTCTGCTGTCAGGTCTCTCTGACCATACCTAAGACAAAAATATCAGATTTGCATTAGGATATGTTACTCCAGAATACTGAGATTTGTTTTTGAGTGAATGCATGTTTATGGACATGTTTGTGTATTATTTTTTTTTTTAGCACACTGTGTATCCTTTCCCCAATTATTTATCATCATTAGACTCAATGAGAACATCTGGCATTATAGATCATAAAATTAAGAGGAAAAAAAAGTTTCCCAAAGGCTGGTTTCTCATTTCACCTTGAAGCATGCAAGCTAACGTGACTTATACACATTCTATACGAAAATGTTATTAGGAGCCTTGGCAGTTTTAATACATCGAGAGAAGTCAGGTCAAAATAATTTGAACAACAAAGATGACTCAGGCTATTATTTAATATTTATTTTAACAGTCTCCTTGCGCATGTTACTGATTTTTCTTGTTATCACTTGATTTCCTTCTTTCTAGATTTTACTTCTTTTTGATTTCTGGTACTGCGGCACGGGCATCTCTCTCCCCAGGGGACTGTGGCACGCTGGTTGGATGAAACTTTCTGATAAAGATGTTTCTTTCATTCCTTCCCTGTCTCGTCTTTCGTTACCTGGTCCGTTTTGGAGAGCGAGCACCTACCAGGTGACTGGTTTGCCTGGGAACTGCCATTCCCAGCTTGTCTGCAGGACTGCCTCCCTGCTGGCATCCACTGAGCACTGAGTTTTTTTTGGGGGATGGAGGTGGCTGTTCTTCCGAGCAGCCCTGATGGTGCAGAGGGGAGGGAAGCGTGTAAAGCTGGTGCATGAGGCGAGGACGCTGCCAGTGACCCAACCCTGGGGCTGCAGGTGTCATTATGGCAATTGGCAAACAGAGAGAGAAGAGCTCCTAGAAACAATTGTTTGTAGTAACACGTAGTTATGTATTCTGAAAGAAAGGATATTTAAATGCTTTTTGGAAGAGTGAAGCACCTAATGAGTCACCCTGGACATACACGTATTTTATACATGTATACGGGGGGGGGGAACCAACAAACCAACCCACAAGAGTGAATCTTTTGGATCTATTTTTTCCTTTCATTTCATAGCGATTGCAATGTGTGTTCTGAATGGTGATTAGGTTAATTTTTTTTTTTTATATCCCTGGCAAAGTGATGTCTGTTATTGCTTGTTTCACTCCACTACTGCTTTCTGTCAACATTTTTGTACTTACCAAAGAGCAAATCTTTTGTATTTGAACGTCATTAATAAATCAGCACGACTCCAAGTCAGGAGGTTTCATTGTCTCCGTTACTCAGTACCTAGTGTATCAACAGCATCATTCCTTCAGAACATTTACAGCTTTGCTTCGGAGTAATGACTTTATTGTGAATACGGTATATATACTGCCCCAAAGCTGGATTAGAAACCAAATCTGCATCTTCCTCTTCTTTAGAGAAAACAGAAGATCCAGACAATGGATTATTAAATTACCTGACAGCTAGGAACCAGGATCTGGGGGATGTTTGAGGCTCATCAAACACTGGGAGATGCACAATGAAAATATCCCAAGATAGATTTTATTCTGTTCAAAGGCTGTCCTAGAACAATAACTAACCGCATTTTGCCAGGCTTATGAAAGCAGTTTGTGTTTTACCTGTTACACAGACGGATTTACAAAGTGGTGCATTTCACAGCTTCACAGATTGCTATTCCTGTTTGGCTGGGGAAAGCAGTTCAGAGTTTCTGTTTCCTTCACAAGCAGAAGATGAATTATAGAATCAACGGGATCTTCTTCTCTATATAAATTCCTCCTTAAAATGTGGTTAGCTTGTGAATTTTGTATGTTTAAATATTTGCTTAAGTACTAAGCTGTACCAAACTGTGGATTTTCATTATTTGTGTATATTCCTCATTTTGCAATAGACAGCATTGCATTTTCATTGTGCTTACTCTCACTTTTCTTGATTAATAAACAGTGTCAGAGAAAAAAAAATTCATATTGGAGAGCTTTCATCAGCCTGACACTGTTTTTATTCTAATGTAGGTTTTTTCACTTTATGCTCTGCACAATTCTACCTGGAAAAGAGGCAGGTCTGCAACCTGTCCAACTGACCTGGGCTGGGAAGCTGCACGCTCTGTTCAAGCCACTTGCCTACATCTGTCCCCAGCAGGTGACAAACCCAAAGCCATCTCGGTTTAGGACTGACCAAAATGCTCCCTGTTCATGGTATTTCTTTTTAGTTGAAGGGATGCCTGACTACTAGATGCATGAAGTCAGGTGAAATATCCCTAGCAACGTAATTTTATAGATTGATTTATCTTCTTGCTCTGTTGTTTGAGCCTATGCTGTTATCCACACACGACATTGGAAAAGTGAGGGTAATTTCTTCTGGATGTTCCTAGTTACCCACAGCTGGTATGAGTTTTGCATGCACACGTAAGGGATGCCCACTGTGCCTCATGAGTGGAGAATCAGTGGGTGGGGGATACGAAGTGATGTTGTTTCTAAATCCTGAAGGTTCTCTGATGCTCCAAAATGTGAAGTTGTGGTAGTTAATAGTACTGTTATAAAATTACAAAAATATTAGGGATAAGGTAAAGAAGGAGACTGTGCAGGAAGGGAATCTCATGACAAAATGGTACTGCCATGACGGACTCTGCATATGCAGCCGGTAAAATGTGCCTCAGAATCGGAATAAAATGCATCTGTTGGAGAGAGATCTAATCTTGTTGTAACATCTCCCGTGAAAGGCTCTAAAGCTTCCCCTTACCATCTTTTCCAGTCCCTAATTACCATCGCACCATCAACGTCAGGAGCAGCTTTATTTCAAGGTTGAATGGGTGCGGTTTTGTCCTGATTCCAGCCACGGGACTTCACTGGTGCTTTGTGAGATCAAGAAGTCCCCTGCTACCCATTGCTGGTTCCGTACATAATTACCTATACACAATGACTGAGTCACCTCCCAACCTCCTTTTCAACAAGCTGAGTTGTTTCACTTTGTAAGTGACACCGTTTAAGGAAATCCCCGGAAACCTTTTTTACACATTTAACAACGTCAGCGCAGAAATTATTTGTCATTGATATGTTTTTCTTCTGTATATTCTTCCCAGCCAGTGTGTAATGCAGATAATAGAGAGGCTATTTAGCTTGTAGGAGCTTAATCCCCTGAACACTGCACTTGTTCTGGTTGGGACAGAGCTGGACCTTCCCTGCGATGACGGTGGCTTTAGAACCCGGCCATCGGCCACCCAGACTGAAAGCAGGGAGTGTCCTCTGTGGTTCCAGTGAAACTTTCCACCCAAAGAGAAGATTTTGGATTTACCACAGAAGGAAGGACCAGGCAGGTAAAGGTCTGTGACATGGATCCGAAGATTTCAGCCCCGCTTTTTGCAAATGTGAATAATGATGAGACTTAGTTTTGACTTCTTATGAAAAATCTTAAGAGAGTTACACTCAGACAAATGTATTGAAAATACTTGGGAGTGAAGGGAGTGAGAGAGTAAGATGGTAAAATCAAATATTCAAGATACTGGGAAGGGGTGGACCCTGTCTACCCTATGCCCAAGTCCTCCATAGTTTCTCAGCAGGTGGCAGGTTTCTTTTTCCACTCTAGGTTCTTCAGAGCTCAGTTCTCTCGCTGGCCATGGTTTGAACCCTGTGTATCGTCCTGAGGTTTCTTCCCCCATTATTAGAAAAGCCACAAAGCCAATCCAGGCAGCAGCACTGCAGAAACAATGCAACATGAACAAGAGACCCTACTGTAGACTCCCAAAACCAACATGCATATGTGCAGCTTTGGCAGCAGGTGTGAATAAAACCCCTAGTCAAATGACACAAGGAACAACGTCAACCTTATGGAGTTGACTAAAAGCAAAATCTATTTCTACTGATACCTCTTGGAGCAACTCCACCTGAGCCTGTTTTTAATCCTCATGAGTGTCCTGAGTTTTTAGTCTCTCAGTCTTCAGCTGTCTTCCTGCAGAAGATGAGTTGCATCTCAAACTAGCAGGGACTTTGCAACTACACAGCAGTCATCTTACAACAAAATATTACTCTGGGGAGGAATTGCAATGAGTGCAGCTTTACTCTAACGAGAGCATGGGCTTCAGGTTTGGGAAGAGGTGGGGAGACTGGAAGAATGGAGGAAAGGGTATGGGGAGAATTTTAACCTTCAGAGCATGTTGTGTTTAGAGTTTCCAGATGCTGCAGAAACTCTGATCTAAGTCTGACTTCCAAATAGAACAATTTTAAAGGGGGTGCCTTATGTACGTGGCAATGCGTAAACACATCGGTGAAAGTTTCAGGGTCAGAAAAGAGTAGAAACCACATTTATTTTGTCACTTGACGTTGACCGTTAGCTCATGTATTGTCTCCCTAGCTCCGAGGGACCGGTGGGTCTCTGGGAGTGTAGGGGGAAAGCGTGGGGTGGCACTGCTCGTTTAGTGCTGTACCAGGTTTCTGAATCAAAGCACAGTCTTTGGTTTTTTTCTTGTTTGCTGTCTACAAGGTCTTCACTGTGATCACTCCAACCCCAGGCAGCTCTCACTTATCAATCAGCAGAGACAGTAGACTTTGTGAGCAAGAGATGCTCTGCAGAGCATTTAAAGCTAATAAAAGTGTTATTACTGTCTCAGTAATAAAAATGATATGGTTTATTAACTGTTAAAATTGCATATTACAAAATTTATACGAGCCCATCCAGTTAGGGTGACAGGAAAAGGCCGGGGCTGTTCGGTGTGTAATCTCTCCTCGTACCAGGGCTTGCTTCAGCTCTGCTAACTTCACCGGGAGTCTCTCCTGCACCCCTAGCTGGAATCAAAATGGAAAAAAAGGAAGCCCACTGATGGTAACCTTCCCTCCTTAATAACCGACTGCTCCACAAGCTGAGCTCAGATGAAGACCATCAGATTGGACCCTTGCTCTCAGAGCAGATGCTGCAGTGCTCATATGAACGGCTATGGTTAGGGAGGGAAATGGTCATTGGCACTCTAGCGTCAAGCTGGGCTGGGCCACCTTCGGACAGCTTTGCTGTGCTTCTAACTGTCTCCTGTGAAGAGCTGGTGGGGGCAAAAGCTCGAATGGCTTTTATGCAACCGTGGTTATGAAGTAGAGCAGAGAGGATTAAAGATCCGCAGCGTTAACTCTAGGTAACTTTAATGAGCTCTGTTAATTGTAGGAACAGTGAGGAGCTCAGCATTGTTCCTTACTGGGGTAGACAGAATAATTGTGTTTGCAGAAAAAATGAGTACCTTCTCAGGCAGGAGGGGAAAAGGCTAAGGAGAACGGCTGTGCATCACTTTTGTTCCCCCTGCCTCTACATCTCATTCTTGTCCATGAAATCTGAAATGGCTTTGAATTCCCACTATTTCCTTTTTTTTTGAAATGCCAGGTTAACATTTTTCTGCCTCTCTTTCTTGACTTTTCGTACTTTCAGAGAAAGAAGAAGAACTTTTCTGAATTGGGGTGAAAACTGTGCTAGCCTACGCCAAACTTTTGGAAACCAGAGGGTGGTTGTGCCATGCCTACGCAGCAGAGAACGCCTCGAGCATTTAGCCCAGGGAACACATCTGATGGGGAAAAATTTTCTCCCTTCTCCGCTCGGTCAGCTTTGGTGTGAAGGATCACTCCTGCATAACTAGGAGGGTAATCTGTTTTCTAGGGTCTGAGGTGAACATGGGCAGGACCCTAGTGGTTTCTGCAGGAGCTGGAAGGGCTCATAGAGGCACCTTTGTAGACATAATTTGCTGCTCTCAGCTTGGCGGGCAGGGCATTTCCGATGGGGGGACCTGTGTGTTGTCAGGAGTCAAGGTACTACACTGCAATATGCTTGGGAGCAATTTGATGCTCTGGAGGGAAATCTGGGACCCTGCACCCACAGCCAAAGATGTACATTGCAGGAAGCAGTGGCACGCCTCCATTGTGCGGTGTTGTTCTTTGCACTGTGCTGCACGCAGGCTTTACCCCAAGGCAGAAATCTGTTTCTTCTCAGGTTGGCCAAGGAGAGGAGGGATGAGCTCAGCAGTTGAGGTGAGAGCATGTGCACCCCCTCTTTGAGCAATGTTCGTGAGTAGGAGAAGGGTTTGAAGGAGTGTGGCAGCTGCTGACAGAAGAAAACCATCCCTGCAAGATTGCAGGAAGTATCCCTGTTTTAGCTAATATTAGTGGGTCAGTCTTGTTGGAAGAAGCCAGCCAAGAGACATCACAGATGTTACTCCTCCAGAATAAGGAAGCAGCCCTCTACCCCAGAGCAGCAGCACCAGGGAGGGGCCCTGGTTTCTGAAGATGTATAGCTAGTTTTTAGCCCTTTTGTGTCACAAAGGTATTGCTATAGCTTTCCCCTTCCCTATGAAGATAGTCATGCTACTCACAGCTCTCGGAGCTAGGACCCTTCCTGCTGTCTTACATCACCTGTTAGTGAAATGGACGTTAAATATATAAACACACACAGCTGGGGTAGCTCTTATTTTCATGCACCTGCAAGCAGCATGTCTGGTGGCTGTTCTTACTAGAAGGGTGAGACAAGATGCCCTGGCCTGCGCTAAGTGCCTGATGTCTAGGGGACCTCCACATCTTGCCTTTCTAGGGGGTGAAGAGTGCTGTTAGCTTACGAGGCGCACCCATGAGCACTGGAAGTGAGTTTCCTACTACAGCGAGTAGCTGCTGCAAAGCACTCTGTAGCTGCAGGCTCCTTGGATGGAGCGGCTGGAGGAAGCTTTTTGCAACTGGAGTTAATGCTAAAGCTTAACTTATGTGGTCCTGAGAGACCAGCCTCACCTGTCTTGCTGGACACTTAAGCTGCACGGACCTTCTGGCTCTGTGAACATATCTGTGAACTTGGAAACTTTGCAGGATTCAAGGTTAACATAAGGTAAGACGCACGATTACTGAGTCTTGGAGGGAAAGCCCCTCAAATGTTGCTGTACTTTAAATGTGACTGTACAGCACCTGTGGTTATGGCTCTGGGTGTGCAGTTGCTCCGGGATATGAGTGTGGTTTTGACAGCTCTGTGTTGTATTGGGAAGAATTGCAGCGCGTGTATTATAGTTGGTTAGAAAACGCAGTGAATTTTTTAGGTTGTTTTATTAAGTTCTAACTATGTTACTCAGGGGAGAAGGAGGTAATTTTCTGATTTACGATACAGACTCATATAGACCTGGTACAACTTTCCTCTGTTCTCTGTGGGATAAAAAGGCAGCTACAAGCAAACCTGCACAGGTGACAAACATGACTTACCTTGTTCCAGCTGGACATAGGGGGATAAACACCAAGACCCCTCAAGAAGAGAAGTTAATGTTTATTCAATTTTTGTTCTGGTGAAAATCCTCCTCTGTGTAAATGGTTACTAGGCAGCCCCTGGGTAACCCCCCAGCCCCATAGTTGAGGTGCATGCTGGCAGTGAGGGTGCGGGTGTGCTATGGCTGAGGGTGATACAGCAGTGTTTGCAGCCTGTGCTCTATCCAGCTGCAGTAAGGGCTCCAGAATTTGCCTGAAAACTGCAGAAAACAACAGTTTCAATGGCATTTTTAATTACAAGCTTAAAGGGGAGGAAGGGCTGCAAAATATTTGGAGGGCTGATGGTAATGCAAAAAACAGAAGCTCTGCAGTTGGAGGGCTGTAGGCAGTTACCAGAGAATGGTGGCAGGTCCTTGGTTTTATTTCTTGGTGTTCATCTTCTAGGATTTGGTGAGGTATCAGTCATTGCATGGGTGTTGGCAACTTGGCTGGAGTGGTTAATGGACTTCATGGCTTTTAGCATTGAAATGTCACTAAGCTTGTATTAAATTAGTAAGGGGGGGGGGGTTACTTGCAATAATTTAAAAAAAACCCATGCCTTAGCAATGGGGATACAAAAGGAGTGGAAATAAGGTACCAAGTAAACTGAGAGGTTTTTTTTGACAGATAAGGCTCTTGGGAATCCTGGAAATTCAAATCTTTCCATGTGGGAAAAATTTCTCTCCTTTTACCAAGAAAAAACAAACCCCAAAGCAGCATGAGACTCCTGCCTCACCACCCGGGTTGACCCTAATCAGACAGTCCTTTGCAAGTACCCTCCCGCTGCTGCCAGCAGGGAAGAGCCTGCAGCTCCCCGCAGCTCAGGAGAACACATCGGACCCCCTGCTTGAACCCCTCTCAGTTTAGCCAGGCCCACTGTGGACTGAGCTTTAGGCAGACGTGTAAAGTCCTATTGAGGCTCCATATTGGCATCAGTGTAAGTACCACTGGGATTTTAGCCCATGATAAAACTGTTGCCGGAATGCTGGGTGTGATTGAATTGTGGCTTCTGAGCGTGTTTGTATAATGTGATATCCTGACTTATGGAAGGAAGGGACATAACACTTATCTGGGTACTGCTGGGGTCAGGTTAATCTCTGTGTATCCTTAAATTATTTTATGAATCTTTACAAGACTTTGGGCTGAGAGACTGTAAGAGTGCTGCAAAGTGAAGACAATAATCAGTGAAGACTTCTATTTATGTTAGGCAGGGAGTTCATTTAATAAAATTTAGAAAAGTAACAGAAAACTTAAATTCGTGCAGCATGGCAGTTTTGAAGCTAGCAGGCAGTCGAGATACAGCAGCAGTTACTTACGCCTGCGTTGAGGACTCATTAATATTTCACAAAACAATGGAATGTTTTCTATTAAAGTATTAAAATATAATGTTAGCAATTTAGTTGCTCTGCAATGGAAAATAAACCGTAAGAAAGCATCTTGTAGGAAAAAAACCCATCAGGATAGATTTGCAATTTACATTACGTACGAGGCTTTGTTGGTGTAAAAAGCCGTTAGGAAGGAGAAGGGAAGCAATTTTCAGGGTCTCTTTAGTTTTACAACCCTACACATTTTTAAACTGTACGTTATACCCTGGGATGAACCCACCCAGCTTATTTGTGTGTATTCGCACCGGCTCGAGCAGTCACGCTCGGAGGCCTGCTGCCAGCCTCCTGAAGGCAGCATCTCAGGCTCCTTTCAGAGCTGTCGGCTCCTCAAGCACATGTGGCTGCTCAGCAGCAGCAAGTGAAGATGCTTTAGTGGGATGCCGACACTCCAACTGCTGAGTAGTAACTGAAGCCAGCGGGGTTACTCGTGTGAAGGACGGCTCCCTGTGTGGAGCTTCGGGCAGGGAAGGCTGAGCAGTTTGTCTCTGTCCTTTATAAGACACCAGCTAGAGCATAAACCCTGAGCTTCATCCCCAGTGCAGCATCTCCTCCTCTCCCAATGGCAGAAAAAGTGACTGGGGAAAACATAAGGTTTCTTGCATATTTTTGCTTTACTGGTGATTCACAACTGGGATTTGCCAAGAAAGATTAAGCAAAAGCTGATAATGATTAATAAATGATTGATAATTATTAATAAATGATAGATAAGATAAATAAAAAGATAGAAAAGAGAAATTATTGTTATCTGTGGCACCTTGTCCTGCAATTAAACTTCTGATTTTAGAATTAGGGGGTTAGATTTAGGCTACTGACTTGGAAAATAGTGTTTTCTTCTGTCCTAGGCATATAAATAAGAGAAGAGCCTTTGCTGTATATTGTTATTAAATATGGGATCCCACCCCTACGGTCTTCAGGGGATTCAATGCCCAGATCTAATTCTTGCAGTATTGACCTGTATCTAATACCAATTCCTGTCACTTGCTCTTTTTCCCCAGTACTGATGGGGGAAGAATAATGAAATACTAAATGCTTCATTATGTTTTGGGCAACCTAGGGTTTTTAAATTTCTGTTTTTCTTAACCATTGATTCAATTCAAAGCTAATTGGGGATACTGACTGCATCGTACACGTGTGAGTGCCCCAGACAAATCCCCACTGTCCACACCCGAAGAGCAGAGAGAAATCAGCTGAGACCAACTGTTCTCATTTCATTCAGACACACTGAACTGCTTGGGTTTTTTACTATATGAAAAAAGTTCATCATTAACTTTTTTTATAGGTAGAGAAACTGAAGCGGTGCAACTCCACCTGCCAGTTGCATGTGTTGCTGGCTGCAGGGGTGAGGGACATGGTGACTGTTGGTCACTTGGCCGTCAGAAGGGAACTACACCAGGTCCCACAAACAAGAGCACTCTCTGCTGGTAAATTATTTGGATTTATGTTGGCAGTTAGAAATAAAAATAACAAAAAATAAAGCTAACCCCTCAACACAGAGAAATGATGGATTTGCTTAACTGTGGTACATTTCTGGTTTTACTGGGAAAAGCTACACTGACATCTAGGTAATACGTGTGTATGAAATTAGATGGATGCAGTGATGAGTAAGCCTTTAACAAAATAATTTTGGCAGGAGGGGGAACAGAGTATCTCAGGTTTTGGCAACGAGTTCCTTTGAAATGGTGGAAGTCTTTATATTATTTTGTTATTATAGCTCTTGTAAGGTGCTTTTTTTTTTTTTCAGTGACTGCATTCTAGGCAACTCGCTCTTAATTTGTTGTTGTTTTCATTTTGTAATAATGGAGATAAAGTTGCGTTGGATATAATATACTAGCATCTTGTGAGTAGTGGTCTGTTGTTTATATATGTGGAGGTATTGGAATTTTTTAAAATTTCACTTCATATAGCTTCTGAGCTAGCACCATGTATATGTATGTGCGCTTAAAGCCCAGTGTAGGTTGTGCTTAAAACTGCTACATAGACGAATGAGGATTTCAACATTTAGTTCTATAGAAGGTACCCCTCAAACACAATTAAAGCCGATCTCTCTTACTTGCAGACAAATGAATAATTCAGGGAGTTAAGGCATAATCAGTTTATGTGCTTTCTGAAATTCTCAGTTGCTGTGAAAAGGTTAATTTTTATATTAAAAAAAGAACCATCCAAGCTTTTCTATCTCCAACATGATAATTCAGGTTGCCTAGGATACCATATTAAAAGGTGCAGAAAGATTCAGGATATGTACACCTCCTCTTTACAGAGTCAAACACATCCTAGTATATATTTAATCCAATAGATGTATGGATTTTCATGTCTGAATAACTCGCCATTTTCTCTTGAAAACCCAGACGTACACTGAGGAGAAAGGGAATGGGGCTGAAGGGGGAAAGGAGAATGACAGACAATTGGAAGTGAAAAACGGAGACATGGAAAATGCCCAAGAAGGCAGAAGGAGAAAATAAGGCTGGGAGGAGTGGCAGCTGCCCGGCAGGGTTAAAGAAACCCGATGTAGAGAAAGAAGAAAACTGCTCAGTCCTATGCGCGGAGCGAACAAGAATTAGAAGGGCTGAGAGCGATTGCCTCTTTTCCCCGAGTCCCAGCCACATGTTTTGCGGGGTGTTCCCCCCTTCATCCCGGGCAGGGGTGGGGGGACGGACGCGGGGCGAGGAGGGGTGGCCGGCGGCAGCCTGGGGGAGCTCTCGGCACGTCGGAAAAGCGAAGCCACCGGGGCCAGGAGGCCGCAGGGAGCGAGTGGTGGCGGGGGAGGAGGCGGGGCAGGGTGTAGATCCGCAGCAGACATCGCAGCAGTGCCCGTGTGCTCTGTGCAGCCCGCAGCCTGAATTACCGGCTGGGCCCTGGCTCCACCGGAGCATCTTCGTTGTGCTGGGTCCCACCCAGCATTTTGGCTTCCTTTCGTTCTTCCCTTGCTGCTCCTAAAAACCCCATACACTTCGGAGAATCCCTTTCCACTGCGGACTAGGTTTTTGAAAACATTTGAGTCCCCTGTGAAGAAGAAATCAGTGAGTTTGCACAGCTAAACAAGAAATAGATCTTCCTTCTATTAGTAAAGCCTATTAAACATGAAAGAAATTATTCTGCCTTTTTGTTCCAGTGTATATTGCCTCTGGGATACTTGCTTGAAATAGCAGCTTGCTTAGTACGCTAACAGAAAGGGAAAGGGGCTTTGCAGTACTAAGTGTCAGCACACAGCTCAACTGTTGCCATGTGTTTGGAAAACGCCAGTTTTCTTTAATGTGCCAGAGTAATTTGCAGTTTTCCAGCAGCTGTGCCATGAGAACCACCAGGGCAGCCTATTCTGGCATCTCCAGTTATGCATGGGGACCCCAGCCTGAAATTAATCTGGCCTCATTTGTGTGCAGGAACATACAGGCATGTAATCCCTGAAGTGGGTGGTGGTCAGGCTTTCCCACCTGCTAGCTTTAGGGGGTTCCCTGTCCTGCACGCGGATGTTACGAGTGCCAACATGACATCCTTTCTTCCCCTGGCATCAACAGAGCAGGAGTAACAAGAGGCTGGAACTGAGATTGGTTTTAACCACCCACTCGCTAATATGGTTTTATGTAAATAATTAAATTTCTTTTTTTTTTTTTTTGGCTGCCTTCATCATTATGTTGGGTGTGTCCACCACCATCTTCTGTTTCAATCATAAACATGTTTTCAGGATAGTCTCTATCTCTGCCTGCAGACTCTTGCTACCTGGAGCTGGCAGCATCCAGCCATCCACAGAGCGCTTCTCACAGCACTCAGAGCTGCATTTGCACTTGGTATACCCGCCTGTTGGCTGGGCTCCACAGTGAGGAGTACTGTCATTCAGGGTCTGTCTTAATTTCTGTGAAATGCACCCGTACTGATTCAGTCTTTGTGACAGCTTCTTATTGAAAACTGGTGTCTCAAACTCCCTTTCTGACCGGATAATTTCGTGGGTGTATATTTGGCTAACACGAGGTCAAGGAAAGCACAACTGCCTGCATTCTAGTTTGGTGACTTAATTATTTTAATAGGCTTTTTAATTTCTTATGGCTTTTGAACTGCCTTTGGGTCACCTAAAACATCCTGTTTCCTGCTGGTCTGATGAGTCTTTTTATAATGAGACCTGATTCTTGAGCATGTATTGCTACTTGGAGTAAAGCTTAATGTTTTCATCCTGACCAAGCAGAGCTGTATGAGTGTTCAGTGTAATGTTGGTGCCTAGAGAAAAGAGAAGCGTTAGATGCATTTGTCATGGGCTTTTTTTTTTCTCTCTGGATGGGTGTTTCATGTTGGACAAATAAATACAAAATGCTGCGTCGTTAGACACGTGGCAGAACACTCCTCCATGAGATTTATCATCCACGTTAGCATTGCAGTTGCTTCTTTCTGACACAATGCCACCACATCTGCCAAAACCAGACCCTGAGCTTTTATCTTTCACATATGTGTGGGGATTTTTTGTTGTGTGGTTTTTTTTTTTTAATATTCATGATACCACTACTGAAGTGCAGCACATCTATTCTCTGAAATTATGGGCCTGAGTCTGACCCTGAGAAAGGCTAAGAGCTGACAAATCAGGATGAACACAGCTCCCATTCCTGTGAAACTTATTTTAATGATGGCTTGTGATGAGCACAGGAAACAGAGCCTATGCTCTGTCTCTCCTGCTTTGCATTGCACCATGTAACACTGAAACGGGATAAATCTTGTTTCATGATGTTGTCCCTTCCCTTATGGTAGGGCTAACAGCAGCCAGACCAAAACTCGTTTGATCGTTGATGGTGTTGCAGCAGGGGCATTTTGTGCACAGCCTCTCGTCCAGTGGGACTGCTTCCAGAGCATCTGCTTGTGCTGGGAGGGAGCGGCTGCGGTGGCACAGTACACGGTGGAGGGCTGGGAGATTGCAGGGTCCGTCAGACCAGTTGCTTGTCAGGGTGTTGTGGGTGTTGTGGAGCCTTGTTGTACTCTAACGAGCTGCACTGGAAATGTCTGTCCTTGTTCACAGTCTAATTTAGTTAGTTTAGTAGGGGCTGGTTTAAAATGAAAAAAAAAACAACAAACAAACAAAACCCCTCAACTCCTATTATGAGAGGAGAAACAGGCATTAAACTGCTCTCTTAAGTATCTTTTCAAAAGTTGATGTTTTTTAATAGGCTGGTGTTAGAACTGAAGCCTTTCTCCAGAGAGGTGGTGCAAGATAACAGTGAATTGCCTGGTGTTGCTAATCCAGGTGGCTGTCAGTCAACAGGTATGAAAGTTGTTGCATTGCATCATCCATGTGAGCAGTGTTGGTCTTATTATGTAGGATATATAAGACCACTCTTTTTCCTATTACCTGAAAATGCAAAGTGAAAATTATCCCCAACCAAACTGCTGATTTATTAGCCACTCAGGCTACGCAAATGAGAACAGCGGTTATCCAACACCGTATGGTACTAGACTATCTACTAGCTGAAGAAGGAGGAGTGTGTGGAAAATTAAATGAGTCAAAGATTGATGACAACAGAGAAATAGTAAAGAAAATTATACAAAATATGAGAAAATTAGCACATGTCCCAGTACAAACCTGGAAGGGATGGGACATCAACTGGTTCTTGTGGTTACCTGGCAGACCAGGAATTAAACGATGGTTATTTATGGTGATGTGTGTTATCATACCCTTGTTATTTACACCTTGTTTGATCCCATGTTTTGTTTGACTTATAGTGAACACCATCAATGGGATGATGATTACAACTGATGAGCGTGGATCGGCGGAAACAAATTTGCGTTCTCTTAACATCAACACCCCATGATGTAATTGTACATAACGATGTTTTGCGAAACCTTTTCCCCTTTCTTTTCTCTTTTTCTTTGCCCATAAAGTTTAAGCCATGGGGTGGAATTGTGGAGGTTTGTTTTGTCTTAAGCTTCACAGACAAGTGTTGCCTGGCGGACACCCAGTGGTGATATACCCCCTTTTCTTATCCCCCATTATCTACCTCTCTCTCTCTCTTTCCCTTTTTCCTTCTCCCTTTTCCCCCATTCAAAAACAGTTAATAAAGGTTAGTTCTGGGTGTTGCCGATATCTGGCCTTGCTTGTGCCTTCATTTCCCAATGGGTGTCTGATCCCCGGCGTCATGTCACTACCTGGTAGTAGGCTATGACACATCTGCATTGCTTTCATTTTCTAAACCTGGCTGCTTGTGCCTGGTCATTTCTTCCTGTAGCGTTTAGTGTGGTCCTTTTAAGAGCATGCTTATCATTACTAAGGACCCCTCATGCCCAAGTGGAAGTTCTGTGTTTTAATAGCCTGGTGCCTTACTGTCACTGCTCTTTTCATGACTGGATCGTTCTCCTGGCACAGCTCAGTGGCTGTGATGAATAAGGCATGTAAGGTGTTAGCCTGTCAGGAATCCCATACTATTGCAATAAATCATTTACTGCCTTGCATCCATGCTGCTGCTGCCTTCTGTAGCAGATGTGAAACCATAGGGAAGGCTGGAGATCAAAACTTTATTTCCCATTACATGTACGCCGAATAACATGAGCCTAATTTCTTGCACAAACAGGAGAAATCACCTCAAATGAAAACATTGTGTGACCTCTTTGTGTAGGCATGTGATAGGGTTATGACAGTAGAAAGAACTGAAAGCTTCCCTGCAGTAGAGGCTTTCCTATCAGTAGAGGTGTACCGCAAGTGAGCGTTCAGTCAGGGAACCTCTTTCCAATTTCTTTCTGGAGAGCAGTGTTACGTTTCTGCTTTGCATCATTTTTTTTCCTGACTGGCAGGAAAGATCTTTCTTCACGTAGAAAGCAAACACATCTCTATTACAGAATTAGATGGTGAGGGTCCAAAATGAAAAAACCTTTGAAGGCTGAATTAAGTTAGTACATCTTTCCCGAAGCTGCCATTTTTCGCGAATTGTTCTTTGGTAGGAAAGGGAATAGAGGGAGGAAAGCCAAGGATGCTGAAGGGAGGAAGCTTGACCTCACAGTCCTCATGTATCATGAAATGTTCTCTTATAGTCACAGTCTAATGAGAATGTTTGTCCTGTTCAATGGATGAATAATTTATTTTAATATTTCTTTCTGTTTTCAGTTGTGATTCAAGGCCTTTCTCTATTGCATGTCTGTCCCCTGACAGAAATAAGTTTACCCTAAGATGCTGCAGATAGAGTTGCACAGACGTTATCATCTGTGTCTTCAGTACAACCGTGTGAAGCAGCAAAGTCCTGTTTTGCATCCGGGAGGCTTGGGGGGGGCTGTTGTTGCTAGGTTTGGGTGCTGAGCTTCAGACATCTGGCATTAGAAATTGCGTTGAAAGCGTAGCACTAACAATCTGGAGTGCTTAACTGTTCCTCTGCCTTGTGGGCATCTAGACAGGGGTCAAATGAATCTCCTTCCCCATTTGTTAATGAATTTCTGAGTTGAGTTAGTGTGAGATAACAGAGCAACTCCTCAGTTATGCAGGAACCTTGTCGAAAAAAAGAGATTGATGTAATAAAAGCTGTGGTGTCATGCATATGCGCTAAGGGGCTTTGTTATCTTTTAATGCTGGACTTAAGCTCAGATGCTCATTTAAGTTAAGATTTTTATTATCTGGAGAGCATACTTTAAAAAAAACTCCAAACCAAAATAATCAAAGAACTGTGTTGGGTCAGAAGGTTCTTGCCCCTGTGGTCATACTGTATCTGAAGAGCTGTTTGCACAACAAATCATGGTAGCAGGTTATTGAATCACTATATTTGACTCCAGCTAGAGGAAGATAAAAATGTACTTCCTTCCTGCCAGTAGATTTCTTGTCAATTTATTCTCTGCAAAAGAAAGAGACTTAGTGGTCCTAAATTCAGCTGCAGACTTGGGAAAGGAGTGTGTCCAAGTTGTCAGACCTTCCTACATAGAAGTTCTCACATAGAATCACTAAGGTTGAAAAAGACCTCAAGGATCACCAAGTCCAACCCAACACCACCCAACCCACTAACCCATGTCCCCAAGCACCACATCTACATGTTTCTTGACCCCCTCCAGGGATGGTGACTTCACCACTGCCCTGGGCAGCCCAGCATCACAAGCTGTCCCTCCTTTGCATCCCATATCCCACAGCCCTCCAGGAGGTGGGGTGGTCACCATTTCCAAGTGTCACCTGGCGTGCAGCTCCATCTGAAGCTGCCCTTGACTTCTTTGCTGAGTCAGCTTCTGTCTCAGTGGCAAGAGTGTCTGTGGCCTTGCCCAGGAACTCGTATCCAGCTTACTGAGGGAGCACTCCATCCCCTCATCCAGGTCATCGATGAAGATGTTAAACAGGACAGGCCCCAAAACCCATCCCTGGGGAACACCACTGGTGACTGGCCACCACCTGGACTTAACTCTGTTCACCATGACTCTCTGGGCTTGGCCATCCAGCCAGTTTTTTATCCAGCCAAGAGTGTTCCTGTCCAAGCCATGAGCCACTAACTTTTCTAAGACAATACTGTGGGACACAGTCACTCCTCAGAGAAATCCCAGGGCCTCATAAGCACAGTGCTGCCTCCAGACTGTGATGGCATCATTTGCAGTGTCCAGCATACTGAATTCACATCTCTTGGGTTTGGTACCTTTTTATCTTCATTTTTTAGAATGCATCACTAGGGAGATACTGCCCTTATTTGTCTGTAGGGGCTGCTTTGTACCAAACTGCCTTTTTTATGTCTATTTTTAGCCCCAGATGAGTTGCGTACCTGGGGCACCCAATAAATGAATTGCCTGTTGCCTGCAGACAAAAGTACTGTAAAATAAAATTTTTGCTCTTCAACATTGTATACGAGATGTTTGTAAAAATCCATGTCTGCTTTTAGTTTTGTTTGGTTTTGTTTTTTTTTTTTCCCCTTTATCTCCCTTTAAAAGTTCAAGTGAAATTTATGACTACATTTTTAACCAGACATCCATCAAAGCCTGAAGATACTTTTCCTGTTAAGGAACACGATTAAAACTCTTTACATCCAAACCGATTTTAAAATTTTTAGACGTGCTAGGTTCACTTAGGGAAGGGGACTATGCTCTGCTTTCAATGTATCTGTCATATCTCTTGGTCAATGGAAGGGAGTCTTGCGATTTGCTGAAATTCTGAGGGAGGGCTGAAGCTGATTTTGAGCCCGAAAGCTTGGGCTGCTCGTGTCTGAGGCAGATGCTACCCTCTGCGGGTGATGGGGAGGGAGGAACGGAGGAGGGCAGGGAGAGGGAGCTGTGGAGGGCAATTCAGAGCCAGAGTCCACGTTAGATGTGCCAAAACAGAGCTGCTTGTTCTCTCTTCCTTCCCCCTCCTTTGGAAACTTTCCCTGGCTCCTTTATTTGACTTTGGTTCTTACAAGTTTTCTTCCAAATCCTGTGGAAAGCACTTGCAGTATTTCTGCATGGCAGCACCTCAATTTTTAGTCTTTCTCTGGGTCCTTCTGAAATTCCTCATCACACCAACATACCAGACTGTGCTCCTTTTACCCTAAAAATGGCTGTTTGCAGCACTGCCCTGTTAGGATGGTTTCTGGGCAATAGTATTGTGAAAGGTGATAAAAAAGATCTAGATTCTTTTTTTTTTCTTTTTTTTTTTTTTTTTTTTTTTTTTTCTCTCAGAGTGCTTGTTTAGGAAACTTGTGTTGTGGCTCTATAAATACAGAAAGCATAGTCTCACCTGGCAAAAAAACTGCATTCAAAATCTTCTCCTAGGTATCCAAGATAGGCAGATGTAAAAACTGGAGACAGTTTGTGGGTTTTTTTTTGCGCTTGCAAAGAAGAGAAGCAGACATTAAATTGGCATGTTATTTGTTTGCACTATCTAGGGTCTCTGTAGCAATTACCTTTGCATATGTTAGCAAGTCTGGAAGTCTTTCGGTTTGCATATTTACAGGGTAGAGGCAATAGCTGCAAGGTCTGATCCCTGAAGCAGCTGAATTACTACCAAATAGACAGGATGAGGCCTCTGCTGTTGCCTATAGGGAGCAGATATCTGCCACACTGAGCAGATTTTTTTTTTTACCATTAAAACCTACTTTACTTCCAGTGATGGTTCTTTCAGCTCATTTATATGCCAATAAGGCATGTGCATAAGTGTTGTCTACAGCAGCTCCTAGCAATTGAATTTAACTTGGGTAGTTTCACTGCCTGGGCTGGTAATACGTCGCTATAACTACAGCGACATTTTTCCCTTTGGTCCAGAGATTGTTCTGCTTTTTTTTTTCCCGGGCAATAAAAAATTGTTTTATTTTATAAGTGGCTGATAACAAAGTAGATATTGCATTCAGATGGTTATATATTATATCCCCTTCTGCCTGTTCTCATTTTTTCATCGCAGCACACAGCAGGCAGAGCATTTGTGCAGTGAAGGCAGTCCTAGGATTTAATTTTCTTGGAACTAGTGCTTGGTGTCTCCCGTTCTCAGTCAGTGCTCCTGGATGGAAGGCAGCAGTAGCTGAAGTGTGGGAGAAGTTGGATAATTCAATCTTTGATGTTTTAGTCTGTGGATTAAAAAAAAAATGAAAAGGGGGAAAAAATCCAATTTAGATAAAAAAAGGAATTGTAGGGAGGCCTTGTAAGCTTGTAGATGCTACAGCACTCAGATGGTTTCTGCCCTGCAACAGGGTCACCTGCCCTCATTTGAGATGATGGTCTGTAGTCAGAGTTTCAGATGGAATGAGCCAACTAGGAAGCAGTGTGCAATCAATGGAGAACAGATACAGGTGTGTTGTGCCCAGGCAAATATGTGGCCATCAATATCTCATTAAATCAAGACCAGTGTTTTTATGGACACTTTGTCTACAGACATTCAGTTTAAAGGGTTTTTTTCTGGGGGGGGGAGGGCAGAGGGGTCCTCTTAATGTTTGCTGGTGTGGGCACACATGAGCTTCCCCTCAGGAGAGGGAAGGAAGGTTTTTAGGAGCGTTCCTACAGTTATTTCAGTGTGCTACAGAAGTGAAGCAAAGCCTGGGGCAATGGAGAAGAAAGCTGTGAGGTACACTGTACCCTCCTGGAGATGCGACCCAGGTTCCTTCAGGCAGAGAAGGAGCACAAGGTACTTGCATTTCAGATTAAATGCAGGTGATAGCCTGACCTGAGTAAGGATTTATGGCTGCTGCTTCCCTCTGGTCTGGCGTTAATTCCTGTGCTCTGATCCTCCTGCCTCTTCTGGGTCTGTCTTGAACAGCCAAAGAAACTCACTACTTGTTTGACAAGTTTTGTGGATCCTACGTGAGACAACCAGCTTCCCACGTTCATTCAACACAGGATTTGGCATAAAAATTGGGATTTTTGTGGTACCTAAAAGTTAGGGGCTGCAGTTCCCCACTGGCAACCGAGCTTCTGGAGGGACAAAGCACTTCTACAAACGCAAAACTCCAAACGTACAGTGAAACCTTAGAGTTCTTCTGGGATTTAATTTTCTTTTAAAGCGTAGCTTTGTGCTTGTAAGTGTTGTGGACTGGACCCTAGAGCAATGATGTTCTCGATAAGCACGAAACAAGTTGAAGCCTCATCTCTCTGCAGCGTGTCTCACCAGCTCAGAGCCAGCTGTTCAGGGCAGCTGTAGCTACAACAGTTTGTGGCAAATGGGGAAACTGGAGCCTGCTGCAGTATGGTCTGCAGAGAGCAGGATGCTTTTTAGAGGTTCAACCAACACCTAAGTAGGGGGCCTATTTTTGTTGAAGCATGCCTTAAGACAAGAAGGGGGTGTTGAATGGGAATGCAAGAGATGCGGGATGTGCTGTGCATGGGGCCGTGATCTTACATCCATCCACCTGCTCTTACAGCCTGCTAGTAGCAGGGGAGACCATGGGGCGACTTTTTGGCAGAAAGAAAGTTAGTTTAGCTATATACCTACTTGTTGTGGTTTAGACCCAGCTGGCAGGAAAGCCCCAGACAGCCTCTCACTCACTTTCACCTGGAGGGATGGGGGAGAGAATTGGAAGAGTAAAAATGAGAAAACTCCTGGGTTGAGATAAAGACAGTTTAGTAGGTAAAGCGAAAAGCCCCACGTGCAAGCAAAGCAGAAGAAGGAATTCATTCACCTCTTCCTGCTGGCAGGCAGGTGTTCAGCCATCTCCAGGACAGCAGGGCTCCATCATGCGTAATGGTTACTTGGGAAGACAAACGGCATCACTCCAAATGTCCTTCCCTTCCTCCTTCTTCCCTCAGCTTTCTATGCTGAGCGTGACACCGTACGGTATGGAGTATCCCTTTGGTCAGCTGGGCTCAGCTGTCCCAGCTGTATCCCCTCCCAGCTTCTTGTGCACCACCAGCCTCCTTGCTGAGGGGTGGGGTGAGAAGCAGAAAAGCCCTTGACTCTGTGTAAGCACTGCTCAGCAGCAACTAAACCATCTCTGTACTATCAACACTGTTTCCAGCACGAATCCAAACCATAGCCCCATAGTAGCTACTATGAAGAAAATTAACTCTATCCCAGCCAAACCCAGCACACTACTTCTCCACAATTTTAGAGTAAAAACCACTTTTACTCTATTTGCTGATGAAAGCAGTAGAGAGAAGATGCTCTAACATGATAATGTTGGTCACTCGCTGCAGACAGTACCTGGCCAACTGGACTATCCAGTTTCTTGCTGAGGCAGCTGAAAATACAGGTGACCCTGGTGAAAGGTGCTCTGGAATGCAATGCCTGGAAGGGAAGCCAGTAGGAATTTGGATGAAACATTTAAAGCCATTTATGTCTGAGCCCAGAAAGCTGAGGCTCTGATATCAGCTAAGCCAGCCGAGTGACGAGACAGTTTAGCACCAAATCCCTGTGCTCTAATTTAATGCTGAACCCATCTCAGTATGAAGCCTGGCACCCACTTTGTTTTCAAGGAGCACAGAGGCGTTACTCAGGGTACCACCTCTGGGGTGATGGAGAGTGGGTTCACCAGGCATGAGCAGGTGAGCTGATCTCATTTGCTTCCTCTCTTCTCTCTGAGGATGCTGCTGCCATGTGCTGAATCAATTATTCAGGTTTCATGAATTAGTGATTGATTAACTGAAAGCCTTATTGACAGTCCAGGAGTTCACTAAAAACCACAGTCCTTGTGTGGCTGAAATACTTGCTTAAATGCCAATATAAGGATTGAAGTTTATTTTCTTAGCCATTTCTGCTGAAGAAGGCTTTCTTCCCTGCCTCTTTCTCCCCACTAAACCGGAGGTTTGGGATGGAAATGAAATGAAGCATAATCTCTGTTCTGCAGAAATCTTCCTATGACAGGCATGGAACAAAATTATTCTGATCTGTTGGCAAATGCAGCTGTGTCCTATACATTGTACAGGGTCATGTTTCCTTGTGTATTGAGAGAAGAAAAAAGAATAATTATCCATTAAATCCTGTTACTACAGTCTTTATGGACCATTTCTAAATGTGGCATAGTTAATAGACAATCTGAAATTCTTCCTTTTTATTACAACTCTCCTAATTTTAAAATGTGACCTTCACCATTTCACAGCTACAGCAGATACGGTGTTGTAGCTTGTTAGGAGGTATGTACCACTTCTACAGGTCCGAATGATGCTTAAGCCAAGTGTAACAGAGATGCAGATAATACTTAACGACCAGCCTGGAAGTTGTTCCGACACAATGAATTATTCGGAGGTGTGTTTTGCACTGTATCTCCCAGTGCGTTTGGTTTTGTATTATTCTGTGTGTGATTCAGCTGCAGTTGTTACTCTCTTAATGCGACGACAGTGCTGGGGTTTGACACAAGTGCAGTTTTGTGCGGCCCCTCTGGGCTCTCTCCGCTGTTCGGTCCCCACAAACGGAGCAACTGGAATGCTTTCTGCTCACATTGCAGGACTTTGTCTCGTAACATTACTGGCCTGGCTGGGGCGGTGGAGGGTGTGATGACTCCTAGCCGAGGCGAGACCAAGGAGGATGTATTTTGGGGCCGTTCCTTCCTTCTCTCTTGCAGGCTGTTACTGGGGGGCTGGCAGGGCTCAGACCACAACCCAGGGGCGTTTTGCTGCTGTTTCGACACCATCTATGCTTTGGAATTTTATTGTCTTTTGTTTTGTTTGCTTCAGAAACAGCTTTGTAGCTAACCTTCAGCTGGGAGCAGCCTTAGCGCAGGACAGACATCCCGCTGTTACCTATCTTTCCCATGTAACAATTCCTGAAACTGGATGTACGGTTTACAGCTTCTCCTCTGACTCAAGTACTCACAAGATAATTTTGACCAGAATCTTTCTACATCCTGAATAACAGGAGCAGAAAACTGCATCAAGGCCACATCTGCTTTCTGGAGCCCAGGGCTTGCTCTCTTGGACTGAATTTTAAACACATATAAATCAGCAATGCCTGTGGCGCATCACACTGACCATTTGTCTGAAGTGCAGAGTGGAATTGCCTCTGAGGAAAATAACTTTACAGAAGGGAAGCCAGGAGAAGCCGCAAATAATTTCTCGGCTATGTTTCTGGACTATATTTACTGTGTGACTGTGTTCTATGCTGAAAAGGAGTATGCAATAAATAACTTCTGCCAGTAAGTGCAAGTACTTCAAACCCAGCTCTTCTGCTGGTCCTCAAAAGTAGGAATATGCTTTCTTGTTCACACTAGCTTATTTCTTTAGATCTGTGTATGTTTACTGTGGTGACCAGCTATACGTAGCAAGAAATGTTTTGGGTTTTTTTTTTTTGTCTTGTCTTTTCTTCCTGGCCTCTTGGAGCTAGGATTTCACAACCCTTGTGCTCAGCAGGGTCTGGAATTTGTTCTGCTGCTTTTTGGAATCGCATTTTTAATACCTTGGCAGATGGTGCTCAAGCACTTACGAGGTTTCACCCACGGTTCCCCTGGTGCCAGTTGGGCATTTCTTCTGAGGAGCGTTTTTCTTCTCTAATTACACCACACTGCAGGGTTTTTTCCTCTCCTCCAGCAGTAGCATGTTTTGCAGTTTTGGGTATGTCAGTCCTATCTCACAGTTTGAAGGTCAGCGCTTTCCACCTTCCAAATTTGTTGCCCCTGTCCTCTCTCCCCCTTAGTTTCCACTAACGTAAAACTCTACTTCATTAATGTTTTACAGCCTGTGATGCATCTCCAAATGGTTCGCAGCTACAGTGGAGGGGAAGAGATTAGAGGTGCTGTAGCTGTGTTTTGTGGACAAAGTCTCAGTTGTATAGGTTGCTGACTGAATAAATAGGCCCACCATCTAAATCTATCATGTCATGTTTAAATACAAAATAAGTTGGACTATAAAGAATACAGAAACAAGGACATCGTTTTTCTAAATGTTAATGGGAGCCAGATAATGTCACTGTCATATTAAGGAGCTTTCATATAAAGACAAATGGATTTTCCTGTGCGTTGGCACACTAGGCAACAGTCTTGTGCTTGAGCCACCAAAGCACACCTCTAGGAAGTCTCTTCCCGTACCTGTTTGAAAGCCTGAAGCAGTGATTTGGCAGGTGGATAGGATAATCGCAGTGCTGTCCTGTGCTCTGATTTAGAAACAGGAAAGCAGAAGCTGCAGAGCAATCGCCTGGATTTTTCCATTGCCTGGCCCTTCCCTAGTCACTCCTACCTGTCAGTGCCTTTAACGCTCGCCTTGCCGTACTTGGCTGTAGATGACTACTGAGACTGCTAAGCAGTGCAGCACGCTTGAAAACAATCCCAGGTGACTTCAGACTACAAGAGCCAAATCCCACAAGGACCTGGGAGAGCATTTTAATTCTCAAGAAGTGGCTCTGGTCACTAGAGAAGTTGCAGACAACAATATGTGGATATCATCCAGGTGTTTCAAAAGTCAGTTATCTTTCCAAATAGCAGCTGTACATTTAAGGTCAGGGAGGAAACAACAGAGGAAATAAAATGCATGGGGACGGTTGGTGGGATGGTGCCGTCTTGAAGCAAGGCTGGAAGAGTAGCTGGATGAGGGATCTTGCTGGTTGCGCTCAGGTACCGTGTCTGTGAAGCAGCCTCATGCAGATGTCATGAGCTAGTTCCAAATGTCCTGGAACCACGTTGTTCAGTTGCATCAAGTAATTAGCTACAAAATGTCCCATCTCAGCACCAAGGGCTGCCTATCCATCAGGACCATCTCGGAGATGATGATGAGTGCAGTGCAAGGCCAGCTGGTGCTGTGTCTCCATGTAAAGCTTGTACGTGTCTCCTTCTCTGGTTCTTTGGGCTATGACCACAGAACCCAGGCGCCGGGCTGGGGCAGTAGATGCTCCTGCAGCAGAACTGTAGCCATAAGGGCATCTGTAATGGCTCTCTGGGAGCTCTGCTCTGCTGGTGAATATGCCCTTTCTTTTTAAATCAGCACCCCAGCTGTGTCTTCACATGAATATAAAAAGGCTGTGGATTATGTGTCCTTTGTAGATTAGGTGATAAACACAGTCAATTGTAAAATAACAGTTTTACAACAAACGGGAGAAAGCTGGAATCTATATACATGGGTTTTTCCCCTCCCTTGCAGTGTTTGCATTTTTTTATTACATCTTTTCTTCTGTATCTTCATTTAAGCCATTCCAAATAAGATTATGTGTGTTAGAAGTGGGAGGTTAAAGCTGTGCTGTGTTTGCTTGGTTTTATTTATTCTGGATTTAGATAAAACACCCCTTTGGATAAAGTCAGTATATCCAAGGCTCTCTGTTTTATATTATGAAATATGTTGCTATGCACAGTTTGTTCCATTAAAAACTTAAAATTCCAACATGGGATTGCTCAGAGGGAACTTTGGGAAACACTGCTTAAATTTCTTACTAACTGTACAACTTCTCTCCACAGCCTTGAACAATAGAACTGGGAGACTCAAGAGCTTTAAAAGCATCTAGGTGGAGTTATTTAGTGTTATGGTCATTTGTCTTTTGTCACATGTGTGCCTGTGCTCCTGTCTGGTTCTGGAACTGTGGTACCATTTCAGGGTCTGGGGGAGATCAAATAGCAACGATGGCTTCAGGGAGAGGATGTGCTTGTTTATTACGCGCAGTTTTTCTCTGAAGTGCTCTTCTAGCACCTCAGCGGTTATGAGTGAAGTAGGAGAAACACATGTTAATATGGGCACTGCCCAACTTAGATACAAAGCATGACCCACCCTTGCTGTAGCAGGGATTATGGAAAGTCCCTTTTTAAAGAACTGGTTAACATCATGCAGCATTTTCCTTCTCTGCATTGCAAAGATAGACTAAAGAGGCAAAACGGGGCAAAAGGGTCTTTGGCTTTTTTGTGTATGAATCTCTTTGAGGATGTTTAAAACCTTTGTTGCCTTGATCTAGTAGCTAAGATCTGTCACACAGAAATCTTAATGCTGTGACTCTTGTTCCTTGACTCTGCGTGTGAGTTGGTTTATCTCCCACATTCAGGTGGCACACTGATCGAATATGTGGTTTGAAGAAATACAAATTTTGATAGATTCAGAAAATTCTCCATAAGAGATGCAGCATCTGTGGGTATATGACTGCAGAAGTTTCACACTGAACAATCTGGGAGAATATGCCATTAGGGTGCCGACAACTTCATTTTTCTACTTGAAAGATGGTGTAAACTGTCCCAGTGAATTAGTGTGCCCCGTAAAGGGCTGATCCTGTAAGGTACTGAGCATTAAATCCTTACCCTACAGAAGCAAGTGCTTGGCTTTTCGCCTGTGGTCAGCACCTGTGAAGTCAACTAGTGCATGTGCTGAGAGCTCAGCACACACTTGGCTGGGCTGTATCCAAACCAAGTCTGAATCCCTCGGTCTAGGACATGACATCTGTAGCATTGGGTGTACGAAGGTCCACTTTAGTATAGACAGCTCTTGCTTGGAGCAGATCAAAAAATCAAGTGCATGGCTGAGATCCTAATCCTCGGAACCTTGTAGCGCTTTGCAGATTAGGTCTTGCCTCTAGGTTGTATTGAACCTCGTAATTCATACTGTTTCTGAACAGCTACAGTAGTGTAGGACCGAGCTGTCACTACTGTCTGAGGCATGATCTTGCAAAGAATACGGATAGAAAAATGTGGTATTATGGACATGATGTTTGTATCAAACAACATTTGATGACAATCCAGTTAAATTTGTAGTGGGAAACCTCTTTCCTACATGATGGCTTCCCTTCTTGCCTCAAGTGGAAGTTGGAGTTGTGTTGTTTATCTCTGTGCTATTTTGACCTGCTTTCAACTGCGCTGCTCGTTTTAACAATACTGTAAAGTACTTGCTATCAATATTTCCATTTTATAAGAGTCTTGTGGTTTTATCACACCAGACAACTTTTGTGAAAATCAGCAGGAAACTGAACAGGATCTCAACACACTTTTTTTCATCGCTAAGGATGTTAGTTCTCCTTTTCAGTCAAAGATCACGCCTCTTCAGAACTTGGCAGTGACTTCTCAATCTTCCTTTTGAAGATGCTTTTCCTGCTAGAGAACTCATCAACAGATCCTGACTTACATCGATTTCCTAAAGGAAGCAGTGACTTCTGAGCCGTAGGGTACGTGTTCCAGTGCGTATCTGTCCTAAGCAGCTGGGAGTTAGTTGCACCATGGCCTGTCCTACCATGACCTTAGTGTCTTCATTCCTGTTAATGTGGGGGATAATTTATATCAATGCTGAGAAGTGGGCCTTCTGTGTGACTCCTCTGATTTTTACTGCTGACAGTTATTCAGTTAGTTATCATTTTATGTTGACATTTTAGCAGCTAGAGCGCAGGAACTTCAGTGAAGTCTATGTCAAGAAGGATTAGAAGGTAATTAAAAAGAAGGTGATGCAGAGGAACAGGACAGGAATGGGAAGGAGGAGATGACAGTAGGGAAACTTCTCCCAGTTGGGATCATGATAGCCTCATTGAATCTTGCTGACGGTGATGCTCAGCTATGGAGCCAGCATGTGAAGTGAATAAAAGGGTTAAAGTTCTCCATTGTTACCACACAGTTTCTGCTCAGACCATGTATAGCTGGTTGCTAAGGTTCCTTAACAATTTGAAAGTGGTCTATGACCCTAAGCTTCAAGCCAGACTCATTGGCTGTTATAGAGAGATTTTTGGCCTCTGAGCGAGTTACCACATATTGTCTGTTAAGAGTGATTTGAATCCTTGAGTATGATCTAGGATGGAGGTATGAGAGGAAAGGAGGGTGCATTGTCAACACTAGACCATCCAGCACCTGCTGCCTGATAGGACTTATCCTATATAAAATGCAAAGCTTAGGAAAAAAAAATTAGTAGCACTTGATTGAGAGTTCAAGCTGAATTACTTAAAGGCATGTCCAAGTAGATGTGGTCAGGGTACTGGTGTGTGGCTGCTATTTGTACCGGGGAAGAAAAGATAAACTTGAGTGAGCAGTCAGCATTTCAGCAAATCTCTTCACCTGTGAAATGTCACTGCTAAATATGCTTGCCAGTGCTCCCTTTGTGATCTTTTAAATACCAGGCTGCTAAGTTAGAGGGGAATTTTTTTGACTGAAGGAGAGACACTCTGGAGATGGGCTTTCATGCTTTGTAGCTTCACAACTTCCTAATCTGCTCCCAGGAAAGGACACTGATACCAGGTATAATTTAAGATTTTTTTTTTTTACTGATCCCCCCATCCCCATCTGTTTTATTGCTTTCTAGTTCTGTACTTGTACTTTCTTCTCTTCTGGGACAGTCCTTTTTGGCACCCAATGTGGGGCTGAGGCATTTGGGATGAGCAAAATATAATAATTGGGAGAGGTAACGGACAAGACATGGACTGGACTCGATAGAGCTAGTGAAATAATCTTGAGATGTGGAAAGTCATTGTGCTGGAGAGATGAGGGGTGGATTGTACGTTCAATTTTGGTTGCTAGTGTGGTGATGATGTTCTAATCTTTGGTGTGGGAAAGATTTTTTTTTTTTTTAAAGTTTGTGTTTTGATAATAGTTGAATATGCGATTCAGAGAGGCAAGGGATGGAATGTTGTGGGTTTGTGTGGTGGGTTTATCTGGTAGCAGGGAGGGGCCACAGCAATGGCTCCTGTAAGTAGCTGCTAAAGGTTTCCCTGACTCCAGCTCTGCTGGTAGCAAGGGAGGGGCTGCAGTGGCAGCCCCTGAAAGTAACTGCTAAGAGTTTCCCCCCAACCTGTGGCTCCAAGGATTTAGCAGCTGGAGAGGTGGGGGAAGGAGTACCACTGACCTAGCCCCTGTGGAAGTTTCCCCAGCTCCAGGCTGGACCCACCCCAGGCCAGGGCTGAGCCACCAGCACCTCTGTGAACAACAGATTTACAAAGCCAGAACAAAGCCTTTGGGCTTTGGGAAGAAGGGAGGGGTGGAGGAGAAGTGCCTTTCTAAGACTTGGTTCTCTCTCTCATTATCTTGCTTCAGTTTTTGATTGTAAATAGTTAATAGATTCAATCTTGGTTTTTTTGTGGGGTTTTTTTTGTTGTTGTTTCTGTTTCTCTGATATTTGAATTAAATTTAAGGGGATTTACCAGCATTGGATGCTCTTGTCAAAGACATACTTTTTCTAAATGGAGGTGCATGTTAACTCCTCGAAACAACCGTGATGCTGGACAGGTGTGAGGGGATCAGGAGCAATGGTGCTTTCCTCACAGTGCAAGGCTGACCAGAATCCTCAGGTTTTGATCACTGGGTGATGTGAATGTTCTTATGGTTGTTAAACTGGGTCTTTGTCTAGGAGTAGATGGTAGAGATCCCACAATCACACCAGCTTGTATTAGGCATCCAAAGAAGAACTAATTTCACAGAATCACAGAATGTTAGGGATTGGAAGGGACCTCGAAAGATCATCTAGTCCAATCCCCCTGCCAGAGCAGGAACACCTAATTTCTTCCTTCTTGGGTGCTCACAGCCTGTCTCAGTGTGAACTGGTGTGATTTTCCTTTTTTTTTTTTTTTTGTTCCTGGTCCAGCAGCTGTGGAAAATGCGGTTAATAGCGCAACTTCCATGCCTTAGCACCACTAAGATGAAAGTGGTGTGTGTCTAAGACCCATTGCAATGAAATGTGCCGTTAGCAGACCCTGCATTACAGCACTTGCATGGATCCAAGGTGCCTCTGGAGTCAGGCCTTGCAATCTCTCTGTAGACCTCCACCTGTGGACACAGCAATATGTGGAGCCCCAGGAGGTATGATGACTTTATTAGGAAAGAGCAGATCGGAAGGAATGCAATTTCTCAAGCTCCAGTGGGGTGAAACACCTGTCTCTGTTTCCAGGGGGGCTGGCACTCAATGCTTTCAGAACATACGGGAAACAAAGCTGCCTTCCCTCCAGTTTTCTCCCTGTTGGCTGTTTTCGGTGGGTGTGCTCTCCATTTGTGTAAGGGCAGGAGCAGACTAGGTCCTTGCCTGAATGTGCAAGGGGAACGCTGGTTGCCAGTGCCTCCATTCCTTGCTACCAAGTCAAGTCAAAGGCCAGACTCTTATCGGCAAATGGGGTAGGTGCTTCTCCTAAAATGACATAGAATTATGTGTATCCATTCACTTTGCAATGAAGGCTGCTGAAGTGCTGCTCTATTTACTGGCAACTTTTCATAGCAGCCCTATGTGGGCTTACCTGTGATTCTGTGGTGCTGTACTCCGCTCCCACTATGAAATCCATTATATTCATTTCACTTTAATGCACATGGATTGCTGTGGCAATCAGCCTTACACAGAATTATATCCTTTTTCAGTTCAGAAATCACTCATACCACAGAGTTCAAAACTGCCTTGCACAACTGTGTCTGACCAGAGACTGCTGCTCTTCAAGATCTTCAGTCATTTTAGCTGTGCAGAAAAATACCATTCTTGTGCTTAGCATATTTCTCTGCTGGCAGTAATTTATGTCCTGTTCAAATGAAGTATCAGAATGTGGGAAATTATTTTGGTTTTGGCCTGATGCCTTCTGTAAGTTTTCAGCATCTTGGAAGTTTCTAGGTACAGGGACTGCTTTACCTCGTGCACTTAGTTTCATTTGTGAACAGCTGATGTTTATGGCAGACACATTCCAGTCTTAACTGGAAAACTTGATAGTAATATTCAAAATAGGGGGTAGATACGCTTCCCAGGTGGATTTTTGTATTTCTCTTCCCCCCTCTTTTTTCCTTCCACAACATGACCTTATTGGATCCCACTCTGTTGCTGTTCGGAAGCCAAAAGGCAAAGCGAGAGCTTTTTGATTCTCTTCGTGACAGCATGCCTGCTTAACCCAGCTCTGAGAATTCATTACCTTACTGTAAGCAAATGCCTTATTTTTCTGTTATTGATTTCTGTTTTTTTTTTCTCCCCCCTCCAATGAATGTACTTACTCAGCCTGTTTGCTGTCACTTTGCAATGTCAGAGATGGCATTTGGACATTACTTTGCAGGAAAAGGATGACAGGTCAAGAAACCCATAGGTTTTAAAGAAGCAGAGCTCTAGTATAGTTCAAAATATCTCAACATCTAAATGGCATCAGATACCCAGCTAGACAAGAATGTACATTTCACAGTAACAAAGATGGAACGGCTGAGACAGGTTGTGCCTGCTGCTCAGGTATGTAACACCTATTTAAATCTTTTTTTTTAAAAAAAATTTCCTGTTCAGGCTGAAGAATACTCATGGCATGAACATTAGCTGCTGTCAGTAAATCAGAAGCACTCTGAAAGCCATTACTAAAAATGTCTGTTTCTGCTTTTTGGTTTGGGTAGACCCCTCTAAACCTAATTGGTTAATAAATATATAACAGGTGCAATCCTTATAAGAAAGGTATGGTATTTATAACTGATCTCTGAAAACAAAGCACAGACATACGTAAGCTTGCACAACAAGAGATAATAAGAAAAATTTGGTATTCCCTAATGATTTTCACGTGTTTCTACTAGGATCCAAACAGATTCAATTAGATTATTAAAATTATAGTATAAAATGGTACTGAAATTTCTCCTTTGTAGCTTGGGGGCTTTTCAATCTGCCACGAATTAAACACGTGCAATCTGATTGCGTACTCCCTGGGATGTGAATTTCACAGCTTTGATTTTTGGTATAGCAGAATAACACTGCCAGTGTAAATGGTGGTCAGTCTTGCAGTGGAGAAAGTAACTACGGGTGTCACAGGGGAACAGAGAACTGGGACTTGAATATTGCCTTTTCCTCTGGAATTGGGAGTTCGTGTTGCCCTGTCCCCAGGGGCCTCACCTTTGCAAACAGAACTGAGAAACCCCCTGAGATGCTGCAGACACCAGGCGGTGCTTTCCGCCCAGCAGTGAGGTGCTTGGCAGGCAGCAGAAGGGCTTGGGAGCACTGCCCAGGCAGCTCCCTGGCAGCCCCTGCTGCTGGAGGGTGGGCATTGGAGGGGTAGTGCAGCTTGGCACCTCTTAAAAACCTTGCTTGGTGTCCTGAGCTTAGGCAGAGCTTCCTCCTGTCTTCCCTTCCCCGTGAAGATGCTCCTGGCTGTTGCCCCTGTTGGCAGATGAAGATGGAAGCTAAAGCGTGCTCTGATCCTTCCAGCTTCTCCTGGAGTCCTGGGAGGGTTATCCCGCTAGAGCTGCCATCTGCTTTGGCTGGCTGACCTCTTCCACCCCTTAGATCACACTGGTTTTCTAGACAAGTGGATGTAAGCTGATTTCTCTTAAAAGGCTTTTCACATCCTCAATTTGAAAATTCAAAATAGCTCAGGCTAGTTGCAAAGTGTGGTTCCAGTTGTCTTTGCTCCTCCACTGAGATCTGCTGCCCAGACAGCACAGCTTTGGCTTTGGCTGATGCAACGGTCGTTTGCAGGTAGCAAAATCAGTTATACTAACACCTGCTTGTGGAAGAAAAGAGTTTTTTAACAAAATTGTGTTCATCTGTAGAAGGAAGAAAGAAGACTGAAATTATAGGCAGACTTGCAGCCTGAACACAGCAACTTCCAGCTGCACGTCTGTCATAAGTGACAGTGCAATGCAGGTTTTGGAGCAGCGACGACTCACTGCCGGTGACAGCAAATTAGAAATGCAATGTTGTCGAGACTCCCTTTACTGGGAGAAGCCCAGAATACGACAGCTTTCGCTTTAGTACTAACATATGGCTGTTGGCTCACTTTCACCTCTTATTTTGCCATGTGTGTTTGAGGCCATTAATCATGGTCTAATTTTTAGAAACAGAAGTTTGCTACAAATGCAAAATGCCTGTTTCGACCCCCAGGATGCAATGGCAAGCTGATGTGTGTATATCCTTGGGAGAGATGCACCAGGCTTTGCTATTCAAGCCAAGGACTTGAGTGACCCGCGCATTGTGTGAGTGCTAAGCTAGGAGCGTCCTCTGGAGAGAACTGGTTTTCCAGGAGCTGATCGGCAATAACCTGCTGAAATTCAGACCCTTCAAATGTGTCTGAAATCGGGTGCTAACGTTGTTACCTTAAAAATCTCAGATGTGCTGTTTTGATCTTTTTAGCGTGTTTCAGAATGATCATGTTTTCTTTCTGCTCACAGAATCACGGAATCACAGAATGTTAGGGATTGGAAGGGACCTCGAAAGATCATCTAGTGCAATCCCCCTGCTGGAGCAGGAACACCCAGATCAGATCGCACACGAACGCATCCAGGCGGGCTTTGAATGTCTCCAGAGAAGGAGACTCCACACCCTCTCTGGGCAGCCTGTTCCAGTGCTTCCCAAGCTCTGAAACTTGTTTGTGTGTTTCTTGAATTGGTTTGGAAGGGTTCTTGACCTCTTCAGGTCTCACTTTCTCCATTGCATGAAAAGAGTCAACTGCTTAGGCACAGTTTGAAATTAATACTATCTGGCTAAGACTTCTGTTTTCGGAGAGCAGAAGAGTCATCCTTGCTGAATGACTTCTGGTACTCACCGTGTGAGTCGGGAACCAGCATCAAAATGTGCTTTTGGTAAATACCTGAGCATCAAAATGCATTTTTCCATATGTATTCCAACTTACTGCAGTAATTTAATGACACAAAATCTTAGGAATTATGACATGAAAGAATAAAAAGTGTGCTTCCAAACACGGACAGCTATTCCTGTACTTGGCACTCGGCTTAGTGCTATCAAATACCCTTGATGGTTTTTTCAACGCTTCTGTAAGACCAGAGCAGGGAGTGCATGCCCCTAGGAAATGAGTGGCCAGGCAGGGAGCAATGCGTGGTTTCAAGAAGTGGGTGGGTGTAACTCACGGTACCTGTGACAAGTTTGAAGTCTGCAGCGTTCCTCTCTGTGGCTGGGTGCAGACAGGTCACTGTGAAGCACAGCATGGGATTCGAAGAGAGGATATGTTTGCCTGCCTGGCCCCATGGCTTCTGCTCACGTGAAAATCCATTTTAACCTTTCGTTAGCTATAGAAAAAAAAATATTGAAGTGCTTGAAAGCAGAAGAGAATTTTTGCTTCGGGGGTGGGGAGAAGAGTGGAAATCTGTTTGACAGCTTTTTGAAGTTCTGGTCTTATGTCTAACCTTTGCCTTCAGAGGCATTGAGAAGAAAGGGAGCTGAATTGCCTGTTGCTAAAATCTCATCTTGTTTTTTTTTTTTTTTTTTTTTTTTTTTTTTTTTTTTTGAGATCACAACAGGAGAAACTGGTGAAAGAAGAGGGAGTGAAAGGATAAGCCAAAGACAGAAAATGGAGCTCCTGTCAGGGGTGTGGGCTCTTTGCTGCTGGAGGATGACTGTGCTTTTGCTGGCCTCCCCAGGGCGTGGCAGCAGCAGAGCTGCTCTGCCAGAGGCACTGCTCCAGGCTGCCCCTTGCATCCCAGGCTTTCCCAGCCGGGGGGAGAGGGGCAGCCTTGGGCAGCCAAGCTGGTCTTCTGTGAAGTTTGAAACAGAGAAAGAGGGGAAGAAGCAAGGAAGAATTGCTCCCCTGGAGGGCGGGGGTGACTGCACAAATTTATATCTCCTGTGGCACCTTGTGCTGGAGGTGGGATGGTTTCTCTTTCTGGCCTGGCTATGCTGGCATGCCTTTAATGATGGGGATGAGATGGTCATGGTACATCTTTTATGTTTGATGAGTAATGGAGTGGCAAATGGCAATTAAGAACTGCTCCTCTAATTCCTTCTGGTCTCCTGAATGATTTGTCACAACCCTTCTTTCCCTCAAGCTTTTCTTTCTGTTCCCCTGCAGACTCCCCAAAAGTGGGATGGGCCCAGAAGGTGGTTTTGGTTAGCAATGAGGTCTAATGTCTGATTCACAAATTGTAGTCTCTGAATTTCCATTGCCTTGTATTTCATGTTTCCAGGGGCTATATTAATGTAATGTGGCAGTAAATCTTTTATCCACACTTAATTTAATCACCTGGTTTTCTTTGCGTAACTTCTGCAGTGCTCACTCGTTACAATTATCTGTGATGCTCTAGGAAATAACTTTTGTTTTTAATGTTACAGCTGCTACATTTTATTTTTGCGATGGTGGAGTAGGTTTTGTTCAAATAGAACTGTTGATTCACCTCATTTACTCCTCACCTCCATCAGTATCTCCTTGTTGCATGTGGAGCTCAGCAGCTTAATTTGACTAGGAGCTATCATTCAGAGAGCACACTGCTTTCTGGTGCTGTTCTTAATTTGGACTATTCCCTGGGATAAACTTTTTTCCAGTGGATAATTGCTCACTGTGAAAAATACTTTATCTGGAATCTGAATGATCAGAGATAAAATTTGGCCTCTTGGTTTTTGTTGTATTTTTATCTTCTAGAGAGAAAAAAAAACCCCAAACCTTAATATCTAGTATTCTGTTTGAGAGGGGTCCCTTTGAATCTGGGGGCTAAGGGCTATTACTGGCCTGAGAAATAGGGATGGGACAGCCACACAGGCTGGAATGTGGGCAGCGAGGGCTCAGTGCAGTGCTGCATCTGCAGCTCCCGATGGGGAAGCAGGTGCAGTGTGTCACCTGCAATGCAAGGTCACCCACTTCTGCCTCTTATCCCTGCCTACCATCATTAGTTTTCCTGTCAAAAGTGTAGCAGGCAGGAACCGAAACACACATGAACTAATGCTTATGCAAATGTCAGCCTTCCAACAGACCAGTTCTCACCATAAGCTTTGTAGATACTTATACCTCATGGAAAATGGAGAGACTGAGTCTTGCTTTGGTCATTGATGTTTTAATTTTTCACCACTTCAGTTTTCAGTGGGTGACCATGTTTCTTCCTTTGTGATTGCAGGGAGCTCTCTGGCTAACAGCTGAGCCTTATTTAGCCTCCTTCTGACTTTTCCTAATATGTGTAAAAAATAATGGTTAAGTGTAGGTGACTGGTTAACTGAACTAAATTATTTTTTTTTTAATTCAGACTAAGGGAAAGACAATTTTTTTCTCATGCTAGTGATACTGCTGCGCTTGTTGCACTATGTATATTGCCACTCTGCTGTGAAATGCAGAGGATGTGTCATCCTCATGCTGGTCAAACACCCTGCTGGGAGACAAAAGGTGCTTCCTTTCGTTTGCTAGGGACAGATGAATTTACTTTCTGAAATTGGGCTTAGATTTAAGTGCAGGTGAACTGTCTTGAGTATTTAAAAGGATTGAACTAAGGTTTCTAGAACAGGTGGTTATAACCTGTGAAATCTGGGGATTTTTTCACCTGCAAGGGGAATACAACTTTCTGGAGAGTTCATAACTTACTTCACAGTGCTCGTCTGTGGCTCTGCCTGCAAGGGAGCTGCTCCACAAGGCAGAGGATGAGCTGGGAGCCAGGGGTGCAGCCCCACAGGGTCTGAGCAGCGTGGGCAGGTTCAATCTCATCCATCTCCTGGGGGTCAGCTGCAGACTGTGGCCACCAAGCTCCCTGGCTGGAATTGAACCATCAAGGTCAGTCTTGGGATGAGACAGAAAAAGAGGTTCAGCATGAAGCTGGGTGGAAGAAACAGAATTTCAAGCAAAGTGAATCTCTGAATCTAGGGATACGGGTAGGAGAGGAAATAGTTTTTGAAGTCAGGTGGAAAAAGGAGGGTGTATTCAGTGCAGAGGTATTAATTTGCCTTGTAATTACAGTGTGGGTATCTTTTGTACTGCTTCTTACTCTTTGATTTATTGTTTGCAATTACAAGATGTGGTTAACAATTGTAGGTTATTTTGCATGCGTGATTTGAACAGAGCAATGGGCTCGCCTTTCTGGAGTCTAATGAAATAGGTAATTATTTGGGTCACCCATATTCCAAAGAACAAAGTACAGGCAAGGAAGGAACAAAGCCATTTTGGTTATCACTTGTGCAACGTAATCCCTCCTACAAAGAATTATTGGGTTTCACCTGCTTCTCTTGGGGCTTAAACTAATTGCTGTGTTAGCAGACTACAAGTGGAGTTCAAAAGGCAACTGCTTATGCAGCTGGTTCCGGAGGGAAGGAATAACGAGAAACCTCAAAGGTAACAAAAGGAAAGCAAGGCATTTTGGGATTATATTGCCACGAACACTTGACATGAGGTTTTGGTCGATTCTGAAATGAATGGCTCTTGCAGATTGTTGCTAGCTTCCTTTTTTTTTTTTTTTTTTTTTTTTTTTT
>WKFP01014149.1:115777-127027 GCA_011057875.1 Pterocles orientalis
AATAGCAACATCCTAGCAATAACTATAAACGTTCTTCTCTTATCAATTCTCTCCTGAGCAGGAATCCAAAACATAGCTTCTTGCTAACTATTTATGAAGAGAAGGGAAAAGGAAAAAAAAAATTAATTCTGCTCTGCTTAACTCACGACACCCGGCCATTCTATGATTCCATGAATAAAGAATAAAAACACTGAGCACTTATAGAAGATATCCAGATGGGCTTTAAAGATTCTCTTGAGGAGTCCCTGTAATGTGTAAATGCTGAGTATCTGCTGTGTGCTGGTCCTGGCTTAGGAGCTCATCTGGCACATGTGTTGCTTATGCCAGCTAAGGAAAGTGGTAGGTGAGTAGAAGGTGAGCCTTGCTGGGCTGTTGCAGATCAGCTTGTTAATTGCTGAAGAGTGCAGCCTTTGCATTTTTCTTCTCAAACTAAGCGCTGTGACAAAGGACAGCTGTGTGTTAACCTGTACCCTGTTTGATGCAGTAGTGATCCAGTGGCTTGCGGTATGATGTACAGGTTTTTTTTTTGCTTTGCCTGGCTTATTATTTCAGCAGGGTGTTCTGCACTCCCAGTCTATCTCCCCAGCACACAGCCCCTCCAGCAGGGTAAGGATCAAAGGACGGCATGTGATGAGGAGGTGCAGAGATGTTCCCAGAGAAACAGCTACTGCGCAGGGAGGTACTGGCAGGGACTGGGCTCTCTGCATGCTGGTGGCCTGCCTGGGCAAGGGGGAAGGTGGGTGTGAAGACATCACTTGCAGAGCTGCAGCCTGGGGCGGTGTGACAGCAGGGCTCGGAGCAGGTGTTCGAGGTGGACCTTAATAGCCAGTGTTAGCCAACAAGACTAATCTACCTTCTGCCTGCTCGTATTATATAGCCTGAGATATAGGGGGCTCTTTAATTTTTGCTCCAATCTGGGATTTTGGAGGTTAGGTGCTATGAAGGATGCAACTGCTCAGTTACCTGTTTGCAGCTATTGCTGTTTTTTAAAATGCTGATCTGCTGTGGAGTAACATCCCTTCTCTGCCATGCAGCACCTCACGTAGCTTGTTCAGGATTCCTGGGAGGTCTGTCCTGCCTGAGGTAGACTCAGTCATTTCATATTCACCAGCACTAACTTCATTTTAAGATATGCTACCTGGATTTGTCAGACGGAGATCGTTAAAATGATCCTATGCTGTGATACCGTCCCTATTTGCTAAATCCCATCTAAAACTATCCTTGTTTACAAGCCGCTTTGCTTTTCAGTGCTGCAAACCTCAAATGAGAATGAAAAATAGGCAATTTAAAAAAATTTCCATTCTTGATGTCTTTCTGCTGTCAAAGGCTGTGACCTATTCTCCCCATGCCACCTGAGGCAGAAGCATTCCGAGTGGGTTCAGAAATGCGTGCTTTTGCCTTGTCAGTCTGTCATCATGTCTGAAAGATTGATAGGGTATGGTGATGAATAAACATATGGCACTTCTACGAAGTCTCCTTTGAATATGAAGCACGGAGTTAGTTCTTAAAATAAAACAGAAGTGTGGGAGGGGGAAGACAGGGGAGTCAAACCTTGGCTCAGAAGAGTTCATTTGCTTTGGAAAGGACCCAACCAGTATGTAAATAGAGGCAAAGGCAGGGTAATGAAGCAAAAATTAGACACTTAATCCAGCTGTCTTGGAGGTTTTGTGGCAAATCTCTAACTGATGTCTATGGGAGGTGGGTCAGTCTGCTGGACCAGCAACGAAGACCTGGGATGCTTTGGTTAGCTTTGATAACTGGGGGTGTTACCTTACTTCCATCGAAGGTTTAGCTTGTGGTTCTGGGAATCAAAAACTTAATTAATAACTTCTCCCCAGACAGTGAGAAATCACAGATATTTTTCTTATCTATTTTCTATTTAATGGTAAAAGTGGCAGGAGCTACTTCACCTTGATTCAGCTTGGAGTAGTACTTTACGTGAAATATACAGATTAACAGATGGATAAGGCTCTAAGAAGAAATCACCCTGCTTGTTAACCCAGAGGGCTGCTGAGTAATCCCTTACAGGCACACAGATAAGACTCGGAAAATAACCCAGGCAACCCTCTGTGTATACATTCTGACTTTCCCGTAAATATATGTTATTTTTTAATTTCCCTAGAGTTTGCAGGTGCACCGGCATTTTCTGGAGATAAGCCCACACAGTTGTTCAAGAGGAAATTGTTGGTGAAAGTAAAATGTCCTATGGTGAGCTTCCCAAAACCTGCTATGTGTGGCTTTCCTTTTCTCTTGAGAGCTGGATTCAAGCTCTGAACTTTCTGTCCAACCCTCAACTTCTCCAAGGCTCAATAATTTTCACAGTTCAAAGATTCAGACTTTTTTGAAATGCAGTCTTCAGAAGAAGTCTCTCTGGGTAAGAGTGCAGCTGAGAGGCACGTAGAGTGTGGAAAAAGCCCTGTCCTGCAGCTTGAATGTTGCCTCTCCAAGATGGAGAATGGTTTCCTCATAATTCTTTCTAGAAACATTAGGGGAAGCTTTCCCTAGTTTTGCTCTCTTTAGGACCACAACCCCTTCCTCTTGCCATTCTACAAACCCTCCCCTATATAGGAACCATATGAGGTTTTTTTTTTTTTAGGATTTGCCCTTTAATGGCCTCTAGGACTCCATTTTTTTTTTTTTTTTTTTTTTTTTTTTTTGTTGGTTTGTCAGGCAGCAGTTTCAGCAGCTGATAAAGCTTCTTGATGTCCTTTTGCATAGTTACTGCCAGACAGGTTACTGCTTGTTTTCAGCTCCCCAATAAATATCTGATGAGCTTTAATGACATTCTAAAATTTTACAGGGGTATTGCCAATTTGTGAAGCAGGAAATAAGTGCCAAGCTTTGCTGCTGAAGGGACAATGTGTGCTGCAAAAGCAGGTAGCAGAGAAAACATGCAGCAGAAGCAGAAAAGATGAATGTATGGGATAAAATAAACTAGCTTTAGCTGATGCTGTCGTGAAACTCTCAGCATTGTGATTATGGTGAGGATTTCAAGATGCGGGAAATGACGATGTTCACACAGGACTCTCCGATTCAGTGTCACATCCACACGTGACATGCAGGGTAGAGAAATATTCCAGTACTGCCTCCCTAGTAATGAAGGGAAATGGTAGTGCACCACCAATATGGACCAACATTTGTGCACTCTTTAATTTGAATTAGTCTGGGAAAGGGCAGAATACGGTGGTAACTTGGGAGCTATTTTGGACTCTTGGATAAACACCATTTAGACTTGTGTAAATTTGTAGGAGTTACTTTGACACAAATGCTATTTACCCAAGTTAATATGTGCTTTATTTTGGTGTGTGCTCTACGTGTATTTCATCAGTCTGCACACTGTTTACTTAGACTGTACCTCTAATGCTTTCAAGACATCTAGACCACTGGATACAGTGTGTGTATATATATATATATTTTTTTTTTGTTTGCTTGACCTCTTCCTTGGATTTAAGACAGTGCTAATGGATTGAAATAATGTAACATGAGTAATATTGAGTGACACGTTGCCTGACCTATTTCTCCCTAGAGTCAAGATAGTTGTACAAGAGAGGCTCCTTAAATGCCTAATCCATTGGGTCAGGGCCTCTCCACAGAGAGAAAGAAGTAAATATACCTGGAGTAATTGTTTCCTTCTTTTAAAATGTTATTTGTTCCCTGTGACTGCTGGTAATTTAAGGTCATAATTTAAAGAGAGTTTCCCAAGAGGTCTCTTTTAATAGGATAGGTAAAAGAGCTTTACGAGACAGGCGAGGAACGTGTCCTGCCCCAGAGAGCAAGCAGAAATCATAGGGGCATTGCAGCCTGAGCACGAGGCACATTTTGGGATGTCGGAGATGTAAAGACGCAGAGGGTTTAAGCATGGAAGGGGAATAGGCAAGAGGAACAGTTAAAAGATGAGAAACCTGGAGGAAAGAACTAAAGTGTGCAAAATGTGGATTTGCGATGAAAGGAGTGGTTTCTTGTCTAGAGCATTAAGCCTTCAATGTACCTGCTCGCTGCACAGCGGACCCTTACCTGGATAGGTGCTTGTGGTACTGCCCCTCACAAACACAGTAACAAGCCTGTGCTAATGTTTCTGACAGGCGCTGCTCTCTTGCTGTTTTCCTGGAAGTACCTTTCCTCGTGGTGGCCTTTGGATTTCCCTGAGAGCCAGGAGCAGTCTGTTTAATATCCAGTAAATATTCTTGGCAGTATAAGACTTACTAGAGCCATCTGTCTTGCAAGACAATCTTGACAAGCCATCCGTGAATATAGCTTAGTAATTATTAACTACAGGTCAGAAAGAGGTGGGAAATAATGGAGAAATTCACAGTTCTATTTTGGCTCTTGGGGTTTTTTGGTGTGTGTTTGCCAGTGGATGGGAGAATAAGGGACACCAGAACAGTCCTGGTGTGTGGTGTCCTTCACGCTGTCCTGTCTCTTTACTATTAATCCCATTTATCTATAGAAAAGGGATGTTCCTTTCTCTTCCAAGGAACTTTGGAAAGTTTTGGTTTTGTTCTGGTTGTGCAAGAAATTGCCTGGGAAATGCTTAGTGGCTTTTTTGGTTGAACTAAAGGGCTTTCATTTAGCCTGAGTTCCTGGGGATTCTTACTTCACCCAGCTACTAATTTCAGAGCTTGCTTGTCCTTGTCCCTCTCAGCAAGTCCCACTTGTTTGTTTTTCTGTTTTTGCTTGGTTTGCAAGGAGAAGAATTCAGTTCAGAAGGAAAAGGTATAGTCAGCCTATGCCAAAGCATCCATATTAGTGGGTGATGGCAGGTAAGGAATCAGCAAATGTTTGTTTACCATAATTAGTAGCTACTAATTTCTACCGTTTGAAGCAGTCATTTCTTTGCTTATTCCCTATATCGACATGATCAGACAAATCCCAATAGGTCTTACTGTTCCTGCTTAAGACTGTGTCAACATCCAGCGACGAGACTCCAAAGGCATGCTCTCTTTCAGGATGCAATTATTTTAAAAATAACTGTCAGTGTTGCCATGTAATGAGCCTTCTTGTTGATGCAGCAGCTGGTACTCTGGTTTCTTGGCGTTATAACACTGTGAGAGGTGGTTCTGGTACGAGATGTGATGGCAGGCTTTCACAAACTGGGAAACCCCAAGCTGCCTCACACTGCTCTGAGCTCTTGGAAAACCTTTTTGATGATCAGTAGGACTTCACGCTCACTGCTGATAATGCCTACGTGGGGTTTCCAACCACTGTGAAGAAGATGTGAGAGACACCAAACACAAGAAAAGAGTCAAATTTAAGCCAATGTCAGTTAAACAACGGGACAAATCTCACCCTGACAACTCCTTTGCTCCTGAGCAAGCAAAACAGTTGCTTAACTGTGTAGCTGTCAAGTAATGTACAAAATAGCTACCAAAATATTTCTGTAGTCTTCTGAGCCTCCGCAGAGGCGATGGCACGTCATGGCGTGTGCTGAAGCAATTAGGCAGTGAACCATGGGGCTGGTGAATACATCTGATGCCTCGCACTGGCTGACGCGGGGAAGAGCACCCAGTGAATGTGGAGGCAGCGGTGCTCTGGCGGTGGGCAGCTGGTCAGATGCCACAGCTGTGTTTCTGTGGAGTTCATAGGGCTGTATGGTATGGCAGCTCCCCCTGAGCCCCAGCTTTGAGGCAGACTGGGATGGTGGAACAGCTGCTTTAATTCTCACTTTAAAGTGTCATGTTACTTGGTCAAGGCTCTGCATGGAATACTACTGTTCTGGGTCTGAGTGGTATTTTTTCATAAAAATTGACTTTTCAGGTAGTGTCTTATTTCACAATCCCATTTCTAGTACTTCAGGCAGGCTGCAAAGTCATGTTTATCTTAACTCTGTGGCCCAAATAATGCTGTTAGAGATACCGGCATTAGCCTTTTGATCCAGTTTTTCACCAGAAACACCAGGCTGAAGGACCACCTTTACTGGATATACGGTCAGATACTAGGATCAAGCTACTAGCTACTATCAATTTCTCTTGAATAGTATCTTCCCTCTTATAGATTTAGAGTAATTTCAGCCTGCACCCAGGGGTGCCCTTCTCCATCCCCTGTGAGTTAAGGTTCCTCTGCCTTGCCTCCCTGATAATACCCACCCTCACTGTGCTCTCAAACGCTGGAGCCTCCCCTACCATCTTTTGGCAGTGCAGAACTGCCACATTTCCTCTTTTTTTTTAAAAAAAGAAAAGTTAATAGAAAATATGCGTGATGGTTCCTGATCTCTAGGTGAGATACGGAGGAGTGAAGGCGATGGGTATCCATCTCTCGGGTGGGTGTGCCCTGCCCAAGGTGTTCCCATGTGCCGCTGGGCAGTTGCAGAGAAGGCAACGAGAGGCTGTTCCCCAGGGTTTTGTACCAGTTTGTAAGGCTGATTAAAAGCTGATCCGTGAGGGCTTTCTTCCCTGTGTTCCTTTGCAATGCCCGGTTATGGCAGGGGCCGATGAGTGGCATCTGTGTGTGTCCCGCTGCATGCTGGAGAACAGAGCGGGGAGCCTATGGCACCCTCTGAAGAATTTATTGTATATCCACACAGTTCAGAGTCCAGAGAGCTGTTGCTTCCAGACCTGTGTGAGCATAAGGCTATGCCAGAGCTGATGAACTCAGTGTTTTAGCAGAGCGAATTAGCTCCCCTAGAGAAACCAGGCAGAAATAGCTGTGCTGCGGTGCTCTGCTCACCCCAAGCCTGCTTCCTGACCCACCTGAGCAAAGGATTTCCGCGTGCTGGGCAAGGAGAGGGGTGAGGCAGGGCAGGAGGCCAGCGAGGGGAAGGGGCACTGGAGGGACAGGGTGGGGTGGGAAGGGGCTATGCTGTAGTTTGGGGCATTGCTGCCCCATCAGCCTGGTAGCCCCTCGGGCCACGTCACCCTTAGGCGAGCATGCTCCCTGCTGGGAGTTGCCCTCTAGGGATGAGCAAGCGCAGAGATGCTGACTGTGCATCTGCCAGGGATACACTGGGCTTACACCTCAGCACAGGTGAGAGCGCTCGAATTGTGAATGTAGCTGGTGGTTTTACCCAAAAGTCATGTTTGAGTGTGTTTTTCCTATTCCCTAAAGCATGGTGTCAGGAAACGAAGTGTTTTCAATCGGTAATGTTTAAATAGGAAAAGTTGATTTTTTTTTTTTTTTTTTATCCTTTTTTAACGTCATGGCATTATACATGTATATTTACTTTTAAAATTACTTCTGTTATAGGGGGAGACCCAAGCCTGTTTTTCATGCTATATAATTTTATTGTTTCATATCATAGGGTGCACATGGCAGAGACATAAAGTGGATATTAGGCCACACAGCATATTGTAAATCAGATTAGGTGGGAACAAATATGGAGATAGAAATGTTCTGAATTTCAGACTTGTCATGACTCAAGCTTCGTTTATAAATCTGTTCTTGTTAATGGCATAGACATTGACTGTTCTGTAGTCTAATTATATTAATATAGTTTGTCTACGTTCATAACTGCAACTATCAAACCCCAAATGGAGCTAAATGCTTGACTGATATGTGTGAAACTTGCAATTTATTTAATTACAAGTTTTGTTTAACCTTAACCTGGGCTTTTAACTGCAGTTCTATCTGTTCTTACACCGGCTCTGATCAGTAACTTAGCTTGTCATTTGTATAACACTGTCGATTATAATTTTTACTTGAAATAAGTCAAGCAATAAATCAACTTTCTTTGCTTATAGAGAAATAGATTAACTAAAGATTTCTTTAGTATAGAAACATTTTATTTTAAGAATGCATGGATATTTCCCTCAGTCCATCCTGAAAGCTAAGTGAAACTATTGTGAATCAGATTTTCAAAATTAATCTATTTGAGGAAACTTGTGGGAGCAATGTGCTCAGAAATATTACAGCTGTGTTGTAATGAATGGCAGGTGCACAGAATTCTAGATAAATCGGTGAGGCAAGGTGGAAGTCTTGAGTGGCTGTCAGGATGGCTGTTACACAGTTGAGGCACAGCTTTAGCCAGAAGTATGAGTAGTGCCAGCTAAGGGCAAAAGATGGGAGGTGCCTTAAGGGGTCTGGATCAGAGGCAGGAGGGAGAGAGTGTCCTGAAGAGAGAGGGATGAGGGCTCTGGGTCAAATGACAAGATGGATTGGGGAGCCTGAGCTGCCAGGGGTTGGGTGGAAAGAGCTTGGGAAGAGCAAGCAGACCAGGTTTACCTGGCCTCCAGGAGCGGTGTCGAAAAGCTGTGAAGCCAGTGGTGAAGGAATGGTGGTGTGGATGCGGGGGATAGTTTGGGCAAGTGTCAGAAATGTGGACGATATCCAGGTTTTAGTTTAAACGAGGAACTGAAGTACCAAACTGAATTCCAGATCAGCTTAAGAGGTGCTTAAATGCTATGTGTGGCCACCACATTTCCCACTCCTACAAGATAGTCTGGGGCTCCTGGGAAACAGAAACAATATCTGAAGGTGTTGGATTAAGAACAATACAGCCTCTTTGTCCTTGTGTGCTGCATGCCAACCCCGGAGGTCTCTGACCTTCTCAGACCCACCTAGCTGTTATAAGGGCATTGTGTACAGACAGACTGATTTCAAACAACTCTGCAGCCCCGTGCACACCAACAGCCTTCCTGATACCCTGTCAAACTCCCTGCTTTGGTGACGTTGTTCTTCCTTCTGTGACTGCTGCAGGTTGCCGGGGCTGCAGCATCTTCCTGGGCATCCTCCTGCAAAAGGTATTTCAATTCCATCCCTCTAGCAGAGGCTTGGGAGGATGTTAAATAAGATGACGCGTCTCTGTCCCAGCTGGATCAATATTTGAGTTGCTTTTAGGTCTGCCTGTCACAGAAGAACAGGTAGATAAATGGCATGAATTTCTAAGGAATATTCACAATGCCAGCTGCCAAGGATGTCATTTCTAAACACAGCATCTGCTTGAGTGTGATGCCTCCCTTGGAGACCTCTGAGGTGTGGGATGTGTTTCCAGGCTGGTGGGAGCCCCAGCTTATGAGGTGCACATTTCAAATGAATGAGTGACACCTTCAGGGCACTGCAGAGCGAGTGGAGGCAGGGCTCTCTTTCATCTGGGAACATTAGCTTCAGTCTGTAAATAACAAAAATCCTCCCAGGGAAAGAAAACCAAATGCCTGCTAGGGCTGCATCTGCTTTCACTGATAATTTGCAAGATATTAGACCTTATGTGGGGAAAAAAGTCTTTAAAGAAGTCTGTGATGCCGGGCTACAGCTTCAACACATTTAGGTTGATCTTCAAAAGGGATTTTTTTTTTTTTCTTTTTTTGTGGTGTCACTGTAATACTCTAGTGGCGGGGCTACTTTGGGCTGTTGCTTGTCACTCACTCGATCTGTTCCCTATGGAGGTTTGCTGGGCTGGCAGATGGGAAGCATGGGCTTGGCCAGAGCTTGCTGAGCTCAGCGGGAAGCCCTAGGTGGAGCTCGGTGTGTGCGAGGTGCTGAGCAAGGGTAAACGCTGGCAGGATGTGTGGGTGCGTGCCTGATCAGCTGCATCTCTGCCTGCTGATGTGAGCTCCAATGCTGGAGGACCTCCGCTGTCAAATACATCTGCTGCTTGTCCTTATTCCCCTCTGAGAGCCCAGAGATGAGACTGTCCCTGTGACCGGGCAGTTATACAGTGTCGAAAACTCTTATGGCCAGGGGCAGACCAAAGGGCTGCTAGGAACAGGGGGGTGGCAGGTAGACAAGGGAGAGGGAGACAGAGGATTCACTTCTCTGTTTGTCCTTGGTAGGTGGTTTGGCCCCCAAAACTGCATTTATATCTCCCTGCTTAGGAAATGTGAATCAATTTGAATTTGAAATCCAGGAAGACTCACCTGTATTTACCCTGACAGGTGACATACAGGGTTGCTTCAGATAGACTTAGTGATTAAAATGTGTTCAGAAAGGAGCAGATCACTGTTGGTTTGATTTTTGGGGTCTGATGCATATTCCAAGTGGAAAGTGGATGCTGTCCTTCAGATTTGATGCCTTGATTATATCTGCGTGGCGAGGCGAGCTCTGAATGTCTGGTCAGTGCTCGGTTGCTCTCCCCTGACCTTCATCTGCACTAGCGAATGAATACAGGAGGAAAGAAATACTAAGAGAAAAGAACCGAGCCTGGAATAGCTGTAGGGGAAGGAATTTTAAATGATCCCATTGACACTGGGCATTTGCAGTTGGCCTTGCTGCAAGCCTATTTAACTCAAAAATACCCTCCATATCCAACACCTCTGCAGTTATGATGTCTGGGATGGCCTGGCTGCCTATATCTCACCTCTCATCAAAGAGCAAAGGTGACTGCAGATTGAAGTTAATTCTCCCAGGGGTGCAATAGGCTTATCTCTGGAGCATGCATTTTGTTATTTGGTTTTAACAGATTTAAGGGCTTAGTCTTGCCTGAGCAGGGGTAAAAAAGAAATGTCATCTCCTCGCTGTATCTCTACACGCAAGAAGGATGCTCTTCTATTGGAGCAAACAGCTTGCTGCTTCAGTTTCTGTCCATAACCAATGTGTGGGGCAGGATGTGTGTCGGGCTGCAGTTAGGATATTGAAGCTGGTTTGGTTCTGGTTGCTGTAGGGAGTGATCACTGCTGCTACTGTGCAGCCACAGCACCCAAAGCCCCAAAGAAAGCAGGGGAAGAGTATTCTTCAGTATGCCTCAGGAGAGCAGCAAGAGGAGGTGGGAACCCAGTGCAGGCTGCAAACCAAGCAGGGCAAACCCAGGGGTGGCCATGAAGTTCAGCCAAGAGAAGCTGCCAGGGAAGTTGCTGGTGATGAGGCAAAACCAAGGCTGAGCTGGGAAGCCAGGCTGGCATGCCAGGGTGCAGATCAATGGGGCACCTGCTTGGGCACAGAGATGGTTGCAGTGCAGCTGCAGCAGAAGATCAAGGGCATGAGCCTCAGCGTTAGAGCAGATCCCAAGCAAAAGGGGGATAGCCCCTGCTGGGACATCTCCCAGCACTTTCTGCACAAGAGCTTTTACCAGGGAGCTGGTCTTGGGTGGTGAGCTGAGCCAGGAGTGAGCGCCAGGCTCTGATACCTGGGGAGGACTGTCGGGTTGCGCAGCTCTTGTCTGGAAAGGATATGCCTTGTAAATATATCCTTAATAGATCTATTTACTGTTCTCATATCTCTGTGTTCACTCTACTATCTCACAGTTAGCTGGTGCGTGTAAGTGCTTGTGAGGGTGATTTGATCCTGGCTGCCAGCGTTTTTGCTCACTGCTGCACACCAACTCTGCTGACCTCTCAAAGAGCCGTGGCATACTGCTCGGTATCACAAAGGCAGAGGTTTCTTCTT
>WKFP01014149.1:132410-155468 GCA_011057875.1 Pterocles orientalis
CTTTCTAGGAATCCTGCCACTTTGCTTTTTAGTGCTGCTCTTTGATGCTTTCTAGGAACGGTTACTGTTCTCTAGGGCTGCTGTGACTTGTCTGTAGGAATTGCCCACATCTTCTAGGACTCTTTGTTTTCTGAGGAAGTCCCTTACTACCTGATTTTTGGGAACATCCCTCCATCTCTCCCTTTTGTTTTCTAGCTATTTAACAGCTATACTTTTAGGAACATACCTTCTCGACTCACGAGCAATGTCCCCTCTCTGCTTTCTAGGAGTAACAACACGGGTGGCTTTGCTTGCTAGCAACATGCCCAATTTGCTGTTTTGGAATATTGCCCAATTTTGATTTCCAGGAACTTTTGTCTTTCCAGGAATATAACCTTGCTGCTGTCTAAGTGTGCCTTATCTGCCTTCCAGGTGTATTACCCCTCTGCTTTCTAGGAATATCCTCTCTTTTGTTTTCCAAGGCTATTCTCCCCTTTGCCTTCTAGGTACAAGCCCATATGCTTTCCAGAATTAACCATCTTGTTTTCTAGGAATATTTTCCTCTTTGGCTTATTAGGAACACCTCTCTAATTTCTAGGCATTGCTTTTTAGGAATATTCCCCATCTGCTTCCTGGGAATATTACTCCCCACGTGCTTTATAGGAATATCCCCCCTTCGTTCATTTTGCCTCTGGGAATGTCCTGTGTTTGCTCTGGGCAGATAGTTCTAGAGAGCAAAGCAGTATTATGTCCCCTTCTGTTTTCTAGAAATAATGGTCCTCCACTTTTTAGAGAAAAGGTCCTTCTGCTCTCTTGAAATAATCCGTTTCTGTGTTCTATTTTCCCTTTACTTCCTAGCAATATTTTTCTTCTACTTTCAGCAAATCTCTTCTGTTCTCTGGGAATATGCTCCATACTCCATTTATTTTCTAAGTACATTCTCCCTCTGCTTTCTGGGCATATCTTCACCCTAGGGAGGGTGTAGGGGTAGGAGTACTCTGCCTTTGCTTTTCGTGACAATCCCATGTCTGTTTTCAGGGAATGTTCCCCCGTTGGTTTCTTTGAAGAACTTCCCATTTACATTTGAGTTCTCTCTGTTTCCCAGGAGTAATGTCCTTTTGCTTTCTGCCTGTATTCCCTGTCTGCTTTCTGAGACTGTCTTGTTTGCTCACTAGGAACATCTCACCTCTTAGTTCTATAAATGTCCCCTTCTTATTTCTAGTAAGATCTGGCTTCTTTCTAGGAACATCCACCCTGCAGATTTCTAACAATAACCTGTCTCAGCTGCCTCAGAATAACGTTTCTCTACTTTCTAAATAAATTCCTTCTGCTCATCAGAAGCTATTACCTCATTGCTTTCTAGGAACGGTTCCTTTCTGCTTCTTAAGAATATTCACCCTCCTTTTGCTTTCAGAAAGTTGTTATTGCTTTATAGAAGTCTATCTACCTGATCCAAGGCCCATGGAAGCTGGTGGAAGTCTTGAAACTGAGATGACATTGCTCTGGACCAGACTTGTGATGCTCTGCAGTGCATCTGCTCTAAGTTCTGGCCTGGTAGTTACGTGAATTCACTTATCACGGCCTGGCTGTTGCGAGCTCATCTTCTGTGTGGTTTATTTTTGAAACAGTAGAGCCTCTTTAACTTAAAGAATCAAAATAGTCCATAGTGAGACAACTTGTTTTAAACTTTAAAGTTCCACAGGAATCTGTAATCAGATTGTTTAGGTAAGTCCTAAATCCACTAAGTACTTGGGTCCTTGGTCAGAAGCACTGCTTCTGGCTGTGGCACACTAGAAACAAATGAACCCCAGAGATCTTTAAGCTGTTATTGTGCGGCTGGTGGCGTGATTTCCAACAGCAGCTTCCAGGGAACGTCACAGGAGCTGGATAACTAACCTGTCCAAGGCACACCAGAGAGGGGTGGTTGTCACCTCTGCCAAAGGCAGGTAATCTTCCATGAAGTATGCAGTGAAAATGGCACGCCTAGAAACCATTTCTGCTGCTTTTTGTATTTGGAAGAGCAAAATTGTTTCAAAGAGCTTTTTGTTTTATCTTTTAACTCACTAGCAGTCCTGAACGTGTAGATGACTTACAGTTGCCTACATGGCTGGCTGAAATATCAGTCCCAGTGGTGAACAAGATGCTTTTTCCCTATGGCTTTCCTGGTTTCATTTCATTTTATTAAATGATTTTGTGTCTTCATTTGAAAGACCACTTATATTTCTTTTTGCAGATAAACAAGGTTGCTTCTCAGATTCTTCAAAAATCTGTTTATGATGATGATGAAGTATTTAATTAGACCTGCCTAAAATGTCATTCAATGCTACTATTTCTCTTAGCTCAGAATAGCACCTTTTTTTGCTTAAAAACCCAACTGCTTTTACGTAATGCACAAGGTATGACATGCAGGAACTTCCTTTTACCTGGCAAGTGGACAGGGGAGCTGGGATCAGCAGCAGGTGTTTGAAAGTTCAAGTAGGTCCAAAGCTCATCCAAATATTTATGAAACATGAGTATGAGCAAGTGATCTTGTTCTCGGAGTCTTTGTTCTAAATTGTTGGGCATCAGATGCTACTGAGAACTTTTAGAAAGGTGGTATTTTCTCTGACGTTGAAGGTGAGCACAAAGCACCATTCTCTCTCTCTGCAGTGCCGGGTCATGCTTTACTCAACTGGATGATCATGCCACATTCAGTAGTTTCTCTAGCTGAGTTAGTTAAGAGTTATTTCCAGAAGCATTGCAGCAGAAGTGTCTTCCTGTGCTGTCACTTAACAATAAAGTAGAAAACGAGCGCTGATGTATGTTAGGGGCCAGCTACTTCTCTAGTTTGTTGGGCTGCTAACACAGAGGTTCTTGTCTGGGGTCCTGGCATCTCCTTGGCTACATCTGTGAGGCCCATGGGAGGCAAGGGAGCCTATCGGACTTACGTCCTTCCAGCCAGGAGTCAGTACCTCCTTGGGAAAGAGGAAACACCATGACTGAGAACAGGTATGGCTGCAGAAACGGAAGTCGCCTGATTCACTCTGTGCAGTGCATCCTGCTTTTGCTTTGTCTCTCCAGCTGAATTTGAGGTCTCCTTTGTCTGGCTTAGCCACTCGGTTTCTAAGGACCTCTGGCGTACCTTGTGATGCTGGATCCTGCTAACTGATTGTGCTATTAATCTCTGGCTTGCTCTGCAGTGCCCTTGGATCTCCTGCCCCAGCCTGCTCCTCTTGTTTTCCCAACTGTTTCATTCTTCCTCACACAGGCAGGGCAGATGGTCTTCTTGATGTATTAGTTCTTTTTTACTTTTTCTGCCTTACTCCTCCAGTGCCTCAATAGTGACATTCACAGCATTCTTGTCTTAATTTGTTTTGAGCACTCATTAGGACTAAGAAGGTTTCACGGTGTTTCTCTTCTGCCCTCTGCCAACCCTACTGATCAGCCTTTCACACTCCTTCCCCTCGCGTCCCCAAAACCCCGTGGCTGTGTGCAGCCTGCAGTGGGGACAAGAGCTGCACCTCTGGCACCGTGGCTTTGCGCTGCCTGGTGCCAGCCCTGGTGAATCTGGTGGCAATGTCCCCATGAATGAATTAGTGACAGAAAAGAGACAAGAAGAATGGCACTCAGTGCAACAGCTGGTCTTGATAATCCAGGAGGAAAAGAAAGCTGGTTTCCATCAGCGTGTGGCGCAGGAAGATGGGCAGAGCCTGCCAAGACCAGAGCATAGGGACACCTTGGTGTACACAGATAAAGGGAGCCAGAGATTTTGGGTTTTAAAGAGACCTGTTGTTCATACAAATGAAACTTTTTACGTCAGCTCTAAACAACAGAAAAGGATTGAAGATGCGGTCTGTCAAAGTGGACAGGAAAGAATAACAACTAAAACCAACCTCAAACACATTGTGCTTCAAGAGAAGCTGGTTGTGTGCTTCACAGAACATGGCAATGCCTATGGTGTCTTGTGGCTTCCCCCAGGACTTCCAATAGTATGAGTAATACTACTACTACTACTATGAGTAATACTACTACTAGCTGAGAATACAGCTGACCTGTACTGTAATAGTCTTGGAGACAGGAATCAGTCTAGGACACGGTTTTTTGAAAGCTCCTGAAGTGACAGTTCTAAGTAACTGACCTGATTTTTCAACCACCCGGTCGCTTTCGGAGAGTTAAGACTACATTGTGTTTTTTATAAAAGGTGGCTGAGCAAAAAAGTAAAGATCAGGATGTCCTGAGTTGTGAAACAAGCGGAGAATAAAGTCTTGGAGATCTTTTTCAGACAGATTCCTGAAGATTTTAACTGGAATTTCTTAATGACAAAAAAAAGTATGCTCTCAATGTTAGTTTTGCAAGTACCTCTATCTCCAATCTGACTTGAACCCTAATCCTGAGTGTATTTTGCTGATGGCAGAGTTATGAATACAGCGTTTTTTTAACAAAAAAATGGAATCTCCTCTGTCTTGATGTAGCTGCCTCCCCATTATGAAGGCTTTTCTGTCGTAACAATGCCAACCAACAGGAGAACTTGGTTTTGACCTAGAGGCAGAGCTGTAGTTGGGACCAAGCCTCAGCTGTTCACTGCTTAGCGTTTGGTAAACACACTGAGGCTGCATTAATTTTAGCAGGATTTGTGAAATCTGAGCAACTCTGTCAATAAGACTACGAAAGACAAACGCCTTGGGGTAAGCCTGTAGAAAAGCATAGAATCTTTTCACTTTCTTTTCTGTTGATCAATGGTATGCTGCCTTGCTGCAGAGTGGAAGATGTGCAGAAAATGTTTCCAAGCCCTGAAACGAGAATGGAAGAAGCTTAGGGCTTGGCATTTCATCTAGGGGTAAAACCGTAGGTTTTCAAAACCTGAACCTCATGGTACAAAGCCATAACAAGTTTGAATGTTTTTTTCCCCTCATTGCTGCAGACATTTAATGTGAAATCACCAAATGACAATCAGAAAGGTCAAGGTAACTTTTGTCTGTTGTTTACCTGATGTGGTTTTTGTTGTGTTGACACACTACACTGACCACATTGTCTGCTAAAGATAAATTTTTGTTCCTCCACAATTGTCAGCTAAGCATTCCCTTATCATTTTTCTCAGCTATTTGTTTGGTTATTTTTAAATTATTCAGGCTCGGGTTTGTTGAATCTTTCAGGTCACTGCTACCGAAAGAGATAAGGAAGTTTATTAAGTGTGCATGTACAATGATGTTGGGGGAGGGAATAGATGGAGAGTGTTTGTGTAGCTTATCTTTATTCATTAAGCCCTTGAGGGTGATGGAAAAGGGTACCAGGGATCCAAGCAGGCTATCCGTTGATCCGATCATGTTTGACTTTGTTCGTCCTGGTTACTTCGGCTAGTTCACACGTGAGGCTGTGCCAAGCCTGGTACTTTGCCTACCTTGCGTTATGAACGTTCCCAGAAGGGCCGTATATTTGTATGCTGCTGGCTGAGGCGAAACTGGCACTGCTGCATCTCTGCTGAGCACCGGGTTCGTAGCTGTGACATTGTGCCTCTGTGAATGATGTTAGTACTGAGGAGGCACAGCTGGAGCAAAGCAGTATCTCGTGTTTTCCAGTGCTGCCAATGGCTGTAATCCAAAAATACAGCCCTCTTGGAATGCTGATGTATTTAATTAGGGAGATAGTGACATACGTACAGAAAGAAAAACCAAATCCAACCGCTGTTATCCATATTGCAATTATACTATTTATTTTAGTATCTCTATCTCTTTTCTGTCTTAAAACTGAAATAAAAAAGCTTGCGAGAGCTTTCTAGGGTTATTTTTTAAATGGTAATTTTCTAGTGCTTGTCAATGTGGAAGAAAACTTAAAAACATGAAGAGGTGCAATGTACAAATGAGAGATTTCCTCATAATTATTTAAAAACCTATCTCCTGGGTTTTTGAACCAGTCTCTTTGCTTGTTTAGAGCTCATAACATCACAAGTAGATTTATTTTTGTCTGCTCTTTTTTACTGTTGCTGTGCGGTTTTGGAGAGTGCATCCCAACAGTCTGCCCACGTGAAGCAAGCATGTCACCTGCCTGGTGAGACCTGCTCTGTGCCTGCTCTGGGCAAGCTGCAGCCTGGCTGAGCACTGGCGGCGGTCGTGTGTCTGTGCACGAACAGGGGCTCTCCTTGCCCAGTGGTTCCAAGCAGGGTGTAGGCTGACTGAGAATTTTTTTCTCTTTTTCTATTTTTCTTTTCTCATCTGCAGCATTTCGCCTCTTTATGTTAGGGAAGAGACAGCTGATCCTCTGGAAGCTTAAGTATTGGGCTATTTATGTATTTATTCCCCCCCCGCTGTACAATATTTTGGAGTAGGTGTTAACATGAGGTTTCACATGAGGTTTCCATAGCCAGGTTATGCAACGTGATAACATGCACATGTAATGGAATATTCCTGTAATAAATTTGTGCAAGTGTATTATGCTTGATTGCATGCCACTAAAGCCAGATGAGGGAGACAGTAGTGTAAATCAGAACAATTTCTTCTAATTCAGGAGGAATTTGCGGCTGCCAAAACTGCTGCCTATCTAAGAGGAGTATTCCATCCAGGCCCAAAGTATAACATGTATATTCAATAGGTCAATGCCAGACAAAACCCCAGCCTGCTTGCTTCTCCCCAAAGAGTGCTAAAGGAAACCAAGCAGTTTACCTCAATGGCAGTATGGTCCTGCCAACCCCAGACTTTCCCAAATCACAGGACTAGCTTGAAAGTCAATACATTTGTGGTGTGGTTTTTTTTTTCCCTTAAGAGCTGTCTTATAGCAAGAGGTTAGTTTGAATTTTTACCCTTTCCTCCACAATGAGGTCTACAAATCTCCTTTTTTAGAAAAAGAAAAATTGAGATTTGTTTATAATAGGCCTCTACGGAAGACACAAAATATCATAAGACTTGTGATTAAAATTAGGGTAGCTGGTAATGCTACTGTTATTAGTTTTGCATGGGTTTAAAACATACCACTACTTGTCAGCAATACAACCATTTGGGGTATTGTGAATTTGGATTTGACCAGCACTCTTTTCCTCCCTGGGGCTGATGCTGTCATGTTGTTAGCTATTGTGTTATGGAGGGCTGTTGACAGGCACATGCACGGGATGATTACAAGCCCATTTCTCTGTGCTCCTGCAATATTAGGTCTTCTAGGTACAAGAAGCAAATCTGTGCTTATCCTCATTTCATCCCCATCTGTTACTAATGGAAAATTACTGAAAAGACAATTTTTTAATTAAAAGTAGAAAAACAACAGGGTCTATATATGTTAAAATGTATTAGATTTAGGTCATGCTTCACCTAGACATCAGTGTTTCATGCGGAATCCTCCGTGACTGCCATTCTTGAGCAGATCAGCATGTCTTAAGCAGTAATTCCACCTAATAAGGTGGGTAGTTCAGGTAAGAGGTAAGTGGCCAACCAGGCAAGTAATATGGTAGTTGCCATGAGAAGTGTTTACAAGATTGTGTACATCAGAAGGCTGTGACATGACAGGAAGCTTTGAAGAGGTGTGCTACTGTTGTGGTTTAAATCCAGCTGGTGGCCAAAACCACCACACAGCTGCTCACTCACCTCCCCCTGACCCCTGCCATGGGATGAGGGAGAGTACTGGAGGGTAAAGGTAAGGAGACTATATAGCTGAGATAAGAAGAATTTAATTAAAAAAAAATTATAATGTTGATGATAGTAATAATAAAAGACACAAATGAGTGATATGCAGTACAACTGTTCACCACCCACCGAGCAAGGTCCTGCCCTTTTCCCAATAACGGTCTTGGAGCAGAGACAGTCCTGAAACCACGATCCAGAGGGAGAGAGAGCACCCACTTCCCCACTACCCCTCATTAATATACTGAGTATGGTGTTGGAATGGAATATCCCATTGGCCATTGGATTTGTCACTCTGGCTATGCTCCCTCCCAGCTTTTTGTGCACCTGCACACTAGCATCACATGGGAAGCTGGAAATGTCCTTGGCTTAATGGAAGCATCGCTTGGCAACAGTGAAAAGATCAGTGTGTTATCAAGGTTATTTTTCAGTACAAATCCAAAACATACACTCATACCAGCTACTGTGAAGAAAATTAACTCTATCTTGGCCAAAACCAGCACAGGTCCATAAAACAAGCCTGTGGTCTTCTCACAACATCTGGTATCTAAAAAATAGCAAGCTCTTTCAAACAGATGCTAAAGAACACATGGCTGTTGGTCTTTTGTGTTAAGCTTCTTGTAATGTATGAGATTGCTCACCTTGCAGGGAAATGGCCCTGAAGGGCTTTGTGGAGATGATGCAGCTTGTATGTGGAAATGCTAAATATTATGTATTAATGGCATAATTTGTCATTAGGTGACTAGTACGGTACACTCCTGTCATGACAACCAGATGTTTTTCACATCCCCACTAGCAGACTTCTCCTTTGAGGTGGCAGGGAGAAGGGGAGAGCTGCAGACTGTGTGTGCTTCTAAACTGGTGGTACAACAGACTCCCTCCTCGTAGCAGATTCTGCATGTAAATTAAGAACAGGAGTAGCATTGATTGTAGGAGAAATGATAAAGCCTGAAATTACTCTGTATGGATCTGAGTGCTGCTTGCCAGCAGTGAAAATTTATATTGCGTTGAATCGGGCCCTTCAGATCTGAACTGACAATGAAGGACAATAAACAGCTGTGATGGGGGTGATTCTAATCATTTGGGATAACCTCGGTGTCCTACTAAGCAATTAATACTGTTAAGGCAGGAGGAGCGCACTAGGTGATCCCTTAACATCCCTTCCTGCCCACCAAGGTGATGGCCACCCATGTCCTTTAACTCTCGTTCTGTCTCCAGCAATTGTAAATTGGCGCGGCGAGGCTGGCAGTTCAGGCTGGGGGGAATCGAGCTCTTGCTGCTGTGACACTATTGCTGGTGTGAATGATGGGTGTAGGAATGATGGTTGCTGCAATCAGTATTCAAAATGTTTGTCTACAAGCTGAGTGCCTCATTAATTACAGGCTATCAAATGCTCCTTTGCTATTCCTGCCCACCTTAATCTAATTTGCAGGCATTAACTCAGCCTTCTCCAGATAGCGCATGGTTGCAGAAGGGGATGAATCCCTGAGCTAGGGGGGGTGAATCGTCATGTATGGTTTCTGATAGGTGAGGATTGTTTGTGCTGTTTCTCTTCCTTACAAGTGGGATTACTCTTTCATTTACACATTTACATGCGACAAAACTGGGTTTGATGTCACTGATAATTACGTATATTGCATGTTGCCATACAGAATTTTTTTTTTGCCTTGAATGGATGGAGGCTCCATAGCATCTCTAGGCAACCTGCTGCACTGTTTGATCACTCTCACAGTAAAGAGGTGATTTGTCTGTTTAGATAGAATTTAATGCCTTTTAATTTATGCCCCTTTTGTCTTGTCACTGAACATCACTGAAAAGCGTGCTGTTACCTCTCCTTTGCTCCCCCTCATCAGGTATTTATAAACATTGCTAAGATCCCCCCTAAGCCTTCTCTTCTCCAGGCTGAACAGTCCCAGCTCTCTCCCCTTGTATGGGAGATGCTCCAGTCCCTTCCTCATCTTTGTGGTCCTTTGCTGTCCTTGCTTCAGCAAGTTCACGTCTTGTACTAGGGAGCCTGGAACTGGAGCCAGGACTCCAGGTGTGGCCTCGCCAGCACTGGATGGAGAGAAAGGATCACCTACCTGGACCCTCTTGGCAACACTCCTAGTGCAGCCCAGGATGCTGTTGGCTGCCTTTTGCCACAAGGGTGCATTGCTGGGTCATGGGCAGCATTGTTTTGGGGACAAACTGCTTTTGCTGCTGCTTTCTACTTCTAGTCTTTTTTTTGCCTGGATGAAATACTGGGGTTTGTTTGTTTGTAACTTCCCCATCCCTTACCCTGCCACCCTAATTTTTTTTTTTTGGCTGCAAGCTTTCTGCAGCTGTTGGGCCTGGGTACCAAAGCCTAAGACCAGACAGAACACAACTCTTCTCTACCAGTCAATTCTAGATGTAGGAAGTGACTGAATGTAGAAGGACACACGGGCAAGTAAAGGTCATTGGGAGAACAGAAAAGAGAAGTTTCAGAGGGACTGTGCTAACTTTTTTTTTTCTTTCCTGTTAAGTTAATGGAAGTTTACATGATGTGATTAATGCATATCAAAGTAGCTAAAAAAAAAAGTGAGGGAAGGTAATTCTTGTCTTTGTGTAACACTGCTACTCAAACTTTGAACACTGAGGTCTGTCCTCACAAAACCTCACCTTACAATATGTGCACGCTGTCTGACACAAAATAAGGGTATAGAGGTGTTCCTGCAGCAAACCAAGGAAGCCTAGTCAGAGGTGAACGCTGAGATAAAATATTACCTTCAAGTATTCTTTACAGAGTCTTAGACAACAAAAGGTACTAAAGTCAGCAAGCCTTTCTTTATTCCCTCTGATGTGCAATTGTGTTAGCTGTGCACAGGAAGAGTTCATGCTGCTAAGTCTGCAGATTAGAGCCTCCATCCCCACAGGGCTGTGCATTCGGTAGGTGTAACTCCTTAAGCTGAATATATATATATTTGAATCTCCATCCTATCAGATGACAGTAAAACCAACTTTACTTAGTGTTATTTTACTGAAAAACAGACTGTAGCTTCATTTATAGTACCTGCTATGATTCAGCGCAGGTTGCCAGATGTACCTAACAGAAATCTGCCTGGTTCACTGCTTGTCCACAAAAAAAAAAAAAAAAAAAAAAAAAAAAAAAAAAAAAAAAAAGAGCTCAAGACTCTATGCTTATGTCAGAATCACAGAATTGTTCATGTTGGAAGAATCAGCTAGAGCAGGCTGTGTCTGGTTGACTTTTGAGTATCTCCACATATGGAGAATCTATAAGCTCTCTGGGAAACTTGCTCCTATGTTTGACAGTTAAAAAAAATCTTATGGTTTCAAAGAAGAAGAAAGGAAACCAAGAGATTTTTCTCTTCCTACTTCCATAGCAGGTTTCTTGTTTGACGATGCGATAAGCAAATTGATGTCACATTTGCTTCTTCAACTAGATTCACTGACTCTTATAAAAGTATAGTTAAAAGATAGTATAAAATTTTTAAGGCTAAGAAGAGTGCTTGAAAGCCTGTGAGAGGGACTGTATATAATTAGTTTTTTGTGGTTTTTTTCCTGAATTGATTTAAAGTGAGATTTAGAGGAACCAGACTGATTTCAGGCCCAGCTGAACAGTGATAAACAAACTGAACAGACAAACTGTTCATGTCCTTTAAGATAAACCCAGGTAGTGTACCTGGAAATATTACCTGCAGTTGTAACCTTCAAAGTGGGACGACAACAGGTGCTCAGAGAAGCTTTTCCAATCTAATTTACTCTCATACGCACTAATCCCTCTCGTTTACTAATAGTACTTTAAAAAAGATGACTAAGTCCATGGAGCTTTCTCCCTGCGAGAAGTCAGCTTTGATTCCATAGGGAATTTAAGGAATAAGCCCTTTTTTTTTTTTTTTAATAGAACAATCTATGGTTTGCTTTTCTACCCCATTTCCATTCATTGCATATCAGTCCCACAAATTTCCAAAGAGGAGAGGCAAAATGTATTTTCCTTCTGTTTATTCGGGTCATTTTGGACAATGAGGCTGAGCTGTGTTAGGTTTTCCATTCAGGATGGAAGTGTTCTGATGCATTGTAGTTATCAGGACGGTTTTTGTAAACCTGTGCAGCTCCTAGCAGGGATAGTCGTGTTGTTGTCAAGGGCATTGCAGCAGGGATCTGCAGCAGCTGAAATCTGGGCTCATTGTCTTTTATTAACTAGATTGCCACATCCCTTGACAATGGCTATCAAAAGCTTATTGTTTGAGAAACAAAACATGGTATCATTTGTGTGTCAATGACAGCATATGCTGCCTGCATTTCAAAATCCTCAGCAGTGTTCAAAACTGTCGCCTTTCTGGATGAGAAAGTTTTGCTGACAGATACAGTCCTCTCAAACTTCCCTGTCTTGCAGGAAGAACTTGCTGTCCTGTATGTATGGTGTAATTTGTTTTCCTGTGCTCCTTGTATTTTGAGGCACATCGCGTTCTGGTGCTCTGAAACGTTCCCGCGTGGGAGGAATTGATACCTCGGTTTGTGTTTGAATGGTAGATAGGCAGTGTTAGACAAGTGATTGAAGCAGAGTCAGGATTGACTGTATGGGAGTATTTTGAGTGTAAATGTACAGGAAAAAAAATCTTTATGGGTTTTCATTGGTTTTCTTCCTGTATAGGAACAAGACCCACTTTCAGCCTCTTTACCCAGCAAGTGCAAGCATGAATACCACTACTGTATTAGTAACAGGTCCAATGAAAGAGAGAAAATTATCATAAGCTCCACTATAAGGCAGGAGGGAATAGGATGACGTTTATGAGCATGAAGTTGAATTCACACCTAAGTCCTCCTTTCTAAGTAAGGTAATCAAAGCAACGAGATTTTCCTTTTGGATTTCCTCTCTTTGCAGCCCAGTATTTCAATGTCTGTGATGGTTTAGCTTGATAATTTAAAATTTTTATGCAACTGCACTTAGTCATCTGATAGAACAGATTTTTCTAGGGATAGGCACTCACTGCCCCCGCCCTGGTCATTTGACTTCGTTTTTTGTCCTGGTGAACTTTAAGGTGAGAAATACAAATTTAGAATAGAGAAGTCACGTGAAGGCACACTACCCAACTCCCAGTGGGCAGGAAAATTACCTCGAGCTCGATTAGTTTGGGTTTTGGTGGGATTTTTGTTTTTTTTTTTGTTTGTTTGTTGGGTGTTTTTTTAATTATGTCCCATTAAGACTCTACTAGTATAGCTGGCATTATATTTTCAGAAAGATTCAGAAGTCATAAACTAGAGAGAATGAAAAACATAAGGACAGGTAAAAAAAGCTAACTGTCGAGCCTGTAAATCCAGAGGGAGTCAAATGTGGGCTGTTTCTTTCCCTGGCAGTGTGAACAGCCAGCACAGATCTCTGTTCGCAATATTCCAAGTGCTTACGTCTCTGGTATATGAGTGAATGGGAACAATGAGCTCTGAAGCCAGCATTACAGGCATTGAAATGCTTTTTATTTTGTCAAGAACAGTCTTCCCTGTAACACATTCTTGATGCTTTTCCTCCTGTGCGTTGGGCTATATTTCACACGTATATTTCATCCATAGTCGTACAGAAAAGGAACAGAATCCTTCAATCTGACCAGCAACCCCTGAACTAGAAATTCATATTCTAGAGCTGTGGAGGGGCAGGTTACCTCTGTTTGGTGTCTGGAAGCCAGGGGCTGCCTGATGGCTGATCAACTGCATGAAGCCCTTGCTATGAAACAGCAGAAAGTTGTGTAGCATGCTAAACTTGATTAGTTCAGTCACTTCTCACTTACCACAGGGGTAATTTTGCTGCGTGCTGACAATGAATACAGCTAGTTTATGCATTCACAGAGAGACGTCTTCAGAAAGGCTAATAAATGCATGACAAGAGTAATTCAGCTGCTGCTAATAAATAATGCCAGGGCTATTGAGAAATGTGTATCAGTGCAATGTATGTATGCTGTTGAACATATGAAATTAAAAAAATGTCACAATGTCAAGTGTGTAAATATGGAGTGGGGATAAATGAAAGTCAAGTCTCTCTCTGTCATTAGTCATAGTCTAGCAGTGACGTTTCTCCAGTGCTTCTGGAGAAAATCCTTGGAAGGTAAGGGAGCAGCTGGGGCGTTTCCTGCAGAGCAGGGATCAGTTTGAATAATAACAGTGTCCAAACACACAGCAGAAAATCTTTTTTTTGTGATTGGTGTCACAGTTGGAAAATTGTTCGTGTGACTCCTCGTTGTGAGCAGTGTTGCCATGTGGCACAGCAAATGAAAGCAGAGAACAAAGAGGGTGCTGGGGAGCAGCGGGGGAGAGGGGGAGAGCAGATAAGGAAGAGGAGCACAGCAGATAGGAGGCTTTAGATCATTCAAGGGATAATAGATGAGAAAGTTTCACCGCCGATAAATGTGAAATAATGATGGCTTTGAATCCTGTTCACTCCAGACTCTGTTTCACAAAACAGGGCTTGGAAAAAAAAAAAATCACCAAAAAAACCAAACCAAAAACTGGGAGTTAAAAGGCATAGCTATATGTGCTGTTACCAAATAATGAGCAGGAGGAAGAGACCCCATCTGATCTGGTGGTGATCCTTAGGATATGCAGGAGTGGGGTAAAACAAAAAGGAAGAAAGAAGAGGGGGAGAGGGAGGGAGTGAACCCCAAAGTCAAAATTACATGTTTAGCTAAACTAAAAAAATGAAGAGTTTGCAATACTGGTCTTGTGTATGTGGACTTTTGATGTTGAGACAACATACAGAGATGAAGTGAACAGGTCCTAAAAGGGTTTCCTTCAGCTTGTTACTAGTGGTTGCATTTGGAAGCAGTGATGGTACGTGTATTTAGAAGGCAGGTTTTAACTCTAATTCTCTTATTTTGTTGAGGTGGGGAGAGAAGTCTTAGAAAGTAGAGGAGGGACAGGTAATGCTAACACCAATGATGGTGTTACTTTTCCTGTTGCTGACAGCAACCCCAGCTGCACCTGTCTGCGTAGGTCCTTCTTGCTTACGCATGCCAGGAGGAGTCAATGTTGAATTTTTTTTTTTTTCTTCCCAAAAAGAGTCCTTTGCTCCCTGCTAGTGTACAGGGATTTCACGTTGCACAGCATATAGTGTGTGTTGTTACAGAGGTGGGACTGCTGGCCATTTTCCTTGCCAGAAGATCAGGAATTTTGGGCAGCTGTATTCCAGCAGTGGTGCATCCATATGTGGCAAAATCCCCCCTTTTTACTGCATGTGTGTGTTACTGCGAGGAAGGTGCTTCCTGCCATATCCACCACTTTTTCCTGGGGCTTTCTCAGCACAGCAGAGAGGCAGGAATACAGGGTAGAATTGCTCCCTTGGATGTGGAAGCCAGCATAACTTGCAAAGCTCCCAAACTGTGTAAAGTGTTATAGTCTCAGCTCAGGCTAGGGCTGGCAAGGTTCCTAGATTTGTGATCCAGAGCAAGGAACACTTTTTTTTTTTTTTTGACATTAATTTATTTGGAGGAAGAGAAGGCTTAGCATGAATCACCAAGAATTGAAGCAGATGATGTGGCTTGATTTTTTTTTTTTTTTGGGGGGGGGAGGGGAAGAAAATTTTTGGTCAACTGTATGTTTTCCCTAGAAGCAACAAATATTCACAGAGAAATACCAGTATTTTTAAGCTTTGTTCCAATTTAGAGTGCAAGCTGAGTTTGTGCCAAAATCCTCCAATTTTCAGAGGAATGAAAATTCCAGGGTTCACGGAGTGCTGTTGCTGTTTTCCATCCGCTGAGCTCACAGCAAGCCCTGTGGGTTTCCAGTGGTCCTTTCAGCTCCCTCTCTACTCTTTCCCCTTTCCTTTCTATTTCGGTGCTGCTCTAATACTTCCCACCACTGCCTAGCGTGAGTTGCTTTCTTTTCCCTCCCTGTTGTCTTTGTAGCTTCAACTCTTGCATATTCAAGCCTTCTATGCCCTCTTCAAATGGTATGAGCTGAACTTGTCCCGCTTGGAACTGAAGCTCGTTTGGGGTGTGCTCATACCCCTGTCGTTTTCTCCTGTTGCTGTCGTTCTCTTTTTTTTTTTTTACCTATCCTAAATATGTGTCAATATGTTAAGCTGCATTGGAGAAACGCTGAGGACTTGTCCGCCAGATCACGGTGCTGTGGAGTAATGGGTCAGTACAGCTGTGCCCACGTCCGTTGCCAGTGTGAGCTAAACCATATTAAGCGCTATTAATTTGATTGCATGTCTGAGAGTAGAAATGACTTGTCTTTGCAAACATCCAGGGTTGTTTAAGATGTAATTGCTTCTAGGGCATCTTAAAACCATTTGCTGGTTATTCCTAGTCCTGTTGTATTAGAGCTGGCTCATGTTTACGACTTTCGGCATCTTTTTCAGGGCAAAACCAGCCTCTCCAGCCTAGCCTCCAATTGCACTGACCAAGTCAAGCTGGATGGCTTTGGAAGTAGGTTGAAGTGTGATCACACATCCTAGTGAGAAGTGGAGATGACATTAACTTCTAGCCTGTGGCCAGGGATGAATACCTGGGACACCCAGAAGTAGATATTTCAAGTATTTCTCATTTTCAGGCACATGAGAAAACGGGAATGGGATTTTTTTTTTTCCCCCTCTCTGCTTGTATGAACAAGTGGCAGCTTTGGGTGCTTAGGTAACACCTTGAAGGCTTGCTGATCTGTACTTCGTCTTGAAAGCCCAGATCCAAAGTTTGAGGCATTTATCCAAAATACAAGTAACAAGGTAGATGTCAAGTGTCTTTAAATCTCAAAGTCACTGAATGTGTGACCTGTGGTTGTGTCACCCTTAGCTCTGGGGTTGCTGGAGCTTTCTGCTTGGTGGCAGATTGAAATTGAGAGAGAAAGCAGCTGAAGGGACTGTGTCTATGCACTGTGTGGAAGCTTAATGATGAAAAAACTTCCCCAGCTCCTACTGAAAGATATGGATTTAGTTGGTAAATTTAGCAGGCTCTGGAGATGTGTGCTGCAGGCTGAGAAGATCTGAAACCCCATGCCATTCACTCCGAAGTTTGGAAAACTGCACCAAAGCGCTGGCATTTGATCCTTTTAGGAATCTCTTTTGGAGTGTCGATGCTTTGTATTTTATTCCTGTGATGTTTTCCACAACGGTGGTGTTTTACCTTTGGAGACTGCAGTGCCCGTACAGGTATTCTGGAACAACTTTTGCCACTGACATGAAGGATTCACAGCAACAAGGCTTGAGTTCATTTCATTTCACGTGTACTTTTGTGGCAAAAGTTCTGGATCTCTTCTGAGCGTGGCTACAATTCATTCCTTACCAGGTAAATGTTAATAAAATCTCCATCACCGTATTTTGGAAGTATGGGGGTTTTTTACCTTTTTACATCTAGGTTTGGTTATAATTTTCTATAAAGCTGAACCACTGCTTTATATATATATATATATATATATATCTCAAAACTGATATGCTAGGAATCAAACCATTTTTCCAGACTTATGATGCCAACACAAAGCAAAGCCTTTTTACCATTTAGTTCAGCTGATAAGTGGAGTTATAAAAGGAAAATATCCAATTTTTGTAGTTGCAAATCATGTGATGATATAGAGTGCCTTTGTGGTTAGCTTGCCAGTCTCCATTTGAATCGGGCCCCAGGCTCTGGCTATGTTACCTACCCTGTGACCACGCGGATCACTTCTGTATGCTTTAGTCTTTGTTGTACAGATGTTGAGATGCTCTAGGAAGTTTTAGAGGTTTAGATGGTAAGAAGTATTAGAAGAATACAGTTATACGTAACAGTGGTGTATTATGTACTGGCTGAATTTCCGTGTTATCAAATGGATGATGCAGACATCAGCTTTTTGTCTAACACATATGGTTAGAGTAGAATGATGTGTCATTGTTGTGCTGTACAGATGAGGAATGACAGCTGAACACCTTGCATTCCAACAAGCTTCAGTTCAGTTTATGCATAAATACAGATTAAAAAGTTATAAACTTAAGATTAAACACACCTTATCTCACAACTGATCTTGAAGCTGCTTTGTTGATGGTAACTGCTGTTTATAGGTACTTCTGGTGTCAGAGCACGGGGAACCAAACTAAAAGATTTTAGTGTGCGTTTGTGCATCTAAGCTGTATGAAAGATGACTTCAAAAGATACTTCTGTACAGCTGGTGAAAGAACTGTGTGCATTTGTCTAAATCATTCTGGTGGAGTCACTGAGCAAGAATACTCCCTCAGGAGGCTGCAGCTGAAGAAGAAACTGTTTAGCTCTGTGTAAACAAGGAAAGCTTGGCCAAGGTCTGACTGAAGCAGAAGAACTCTTAAGGATAGCAAGAGAGAAAAGCGTTTCCTCTCTGGCAAACTTCTAACTTAACATAATTTAAAAGAAGGAGGTGTGCTTACTGAATCTCAGTAGGGACTTGAAATCTTCATCAGTGATTGTGTTGATAGAGAATATGTTTGTACCTAGTAAGACTGCAGGTCGTATTTCTGAGCTTTTCTAATTAACTAAGCACTGTTCTTTCTCTTGCACTTTTCCTTTTTTTCATAAGAATTCCATCTATATCTTCTCGGAAGGCACTGATTTGTAAGGAAGCTCTGTACAGTCAGCTGAAAAAAAAAGCTTAGCGAAGATAATGTGAGGGAGAAGAAAATGGAAATCGCTTCTCCCTGTGGTGAAGAAAATACTGCAGCTGAGAAACTCAGGCTCTCTGTTCATGGCCCAACTAAAATCCAGCTTCCATCTCTATATAAGTCCAGGTTCAAAGTTGTCTGGTGGCATTAAAAAAGAGATGCCTGTGCCACTGTAGGAGCCATGTATATCAAGTAGCCATTCATCCACAGTAGCGTTTTTCCCGTTTAAGTTTTTTGAAGGAAAAAATTGTTGACCTGGGATGTCTCTCTGTGTGTGTGCATGCCCGTGTGTGTACACCCCATTTATCAGACAGACCTTAGACCTTCATACCATAAAGTTTTGGCTTTAAGCATGTATTGGTCTTTCGTTCCTTCCCTGTTGAATCACAGAATCACAGAATGTTAGAGATTGGAAGGGACCTCGAAAGATCATCTAGTGCAATCCCCCTGCCGGAGCAGGAACACCCAGATCAGATCACACAGGAACGCATCCAGGCGGGTTTTGAATGTCTCCAGAGAAGGAGACTCCACAACCTCTCTGGGCAGCCTGTTCCAGTGCTCTGTCACCCTCACTGTGAAGAAGTTTTTTCTCATATTTAAGTGGAATATGTGTGCTTGGATATGTTGATAACCCAAATGGTTATAAAAAATTTCTAGGAGATAAACTTCCATCCCATAGAAGGGAATTTACAAACTGTAATCCAGATAATTTTATCTACTTGGAATAGGACCGTGGTGTTCGGTTGTCCGCATTTCCATGATATGACCAAGCTGAAATCCTTGCTCTAGGTGGAGAGAGGAGGAGCAGTCATTGGCTAGTTATTCCCTTATGCTAGAGCCACACACTGATATTGGAGGTTTAACTGAGACACTGTACAGCTAAGAACTGTGAGTGGGTACAGCATAGTCTGAAGGATGTGCTTTTAAATCATGGAGAGACAGGAGGTACTTTCTGGCTCATGAATTGGGGACTGTCAGCTGGGGTAAAATTCCCATTTCATTCATGGATGAATGGGGACTAATTTTTGTACGAGGACAGTGATGTATGAATCCAATGTTTTTCTTCTCACTGACAAGACAATCTTTGTAATTACGGATGGCCGTGCTTCAGTTTCCTTACGCTCTCAGCAAATGACATCCAGTATCAGTGATTCTGCTCTGTCTGTAAGAAGCGGTTTGAAGCTGCAATTCTGCAGAAGGACTGTGTATTCTGGAGTCTTACGCTGCTAAATTGATGTGTTTCTGACTTGAAAATTAGATCCCTAGCACTGCAAGTGGTGCCAGAGTGATTATTTGTACCGCAGCAAAATATGAAGGAACTTGTGACAGCGCGGTGTCTTTCCCATGTTGGCTGTATTTATGGACAGCAGCTATTTTCTCCTGAGATACGGGGAAGAAGTGTTTGGGAACTTGTTGAAAATGCCAATATGTGACAGAAAGGGAAGGCTTAGGGTATTGAAAGGGATACTTCCACAGACAATGATGCAATTGTGGGAGAGGCAAGATAGGGAACGCAAGACTCTTAAAATGGTGATCCTCCAAATTGAGTCAAGTCTTTCCAAAGGGCTTACGGGGAGGAATGTTAATGTGGACCATCTGTGGCAAAACGTGATCTGTGATGAGCCCCAGAGGAGATGGTCCAGTGCAGGGAGCACAGTCCAGGACAAGGCAGGAATGGGAAGATGAGGGGGTAGGCAGTGGGAGGACGATGAGTTGCTAGTGACAGATGCTCTTGCAGAAGGAACAGCATTGGGCTGGAGCTGCAGAGGTGTCAGCAAGGACCTTTAACCAGAATGCTGGGTGCAGGGGGCTGAGCAGGTGCTAACAACTTGAGTATTGACTTTGAACTGCAGCCTTAAAATGTCTTTCTAAAGAGAAGTTTGCTTTCTGGCTGCTTAAAAAAAAAAGACAACACGTGACCTTTTATTTTACAACCTACCTTTGACCTCTGAAAAAATAGCGTGCTTCTGCTTTTTTTATTTTGCTATAAACCGTGGCAGTATTGTTCTCTCCCCTTTTTTTTGTGTCTCTCTCATGTTGGAGCCATCTAATGTGAACATACTCTTACCCAAAGCATGGGGAGCTCCTTGTCACCTGCTTGCTTTACCTCTGCCGTTGACTGTTCTGGGCTATTTCACAGGCTGCTTGCTCACTGGATCTTTCAGCCACCTGCTTCCTGATGGGTAATATCATGACCAATGAGGTCTGTCTTCCTCTTCAGCCCTTTAAACTTGCTTGCTATGATGCCTCTCCTTCCCCCACAGGAAGTTTGTTTTAATCAATCTTCTGAGTCATTGAAAACTGATTTTTTTTTTTTTTTTTCTTTTTCACACTGCTGTTGTTCTGTCCAGCCTGTTGATGGACACGAGGTAGAAGAAAGGACTTGTGAGTGGCTCTCAGACATGCCTGCTGATTCCAAGCCAGGGCTCCTCAATCATAGTTTCCTTTTCCCAAATGTGACGAGAGCACGCGACAGTCACTGTGCCCTGCTGCCAGTCTGTGGAGAGCTGTGCTGCATGTCAGACTCGCAGCACAAGGATTGCTCCCATTCAAATAAGATTGGATTCTGATTAGGAAGCCTTGATTTGAAAGGACCTGGTGGCTCCAGAACCAGCTGGGAACGCTGAGCACGCTGTCAGCCTGTTCCCGGTGAGCTGCGCGCCCTGTGTCTGCTTTTGGCAAGTCCGGAACGTTGTGAAGTGTTTGATTCGGAGAGTACTCTGTAATTACTGATACCCAAATGGTTATGCCTCCTCCCCTATGTGATGTGTCTCTCTCTAGCTCCCACATCTGAAGCTTTATTTTAAAGCACGGTAAGGTGCACATGGGAACCTGCATTTTTCTGCTCACCTGTCATGTGAGCTCCTTTGGGCACACATCATTTGTCTCTTCCTCTGTGCTGTTGGCTGTGGTTGGTGCTTGATAGATGAAATGCGAGTTCTTCCCACAGACCTCTGCAGAGCTGGCCAACGATCGCTGCGTGGAATAAGCTCTTTAGGATGAGGACTGGCTCTCGACTGACAGCAGCAGCCTCGCCTCTCAGACTGAAAGCTTTTTGCTTGCTCTTTTGCATATGATGAGTGACAATGATGAGCACTTTGCTTTGAGTCAGGCACAAAAGGAGAAACCAAGGAGTTTCTCATCGCTGACTGAGACAAGGTCTAAGTCCTCATGTCAGTGCCTTTATGAATGTCAAAACTTCTGAGTATGCTTTTCTGGTTCATACAGAGTACAATTTTCAAGACATATTTAAGGAGTTAGGAGGACCCTCCTGACTTTGTAGAGCAGCACTTTTGAGATGTGAGGGTCAGGACATTCTGTTGTTGCTTATGAAACATAATAATTCAGCCTTAATACAGCAGATGGCTGCAGAGCGTTCAGTGGTACATGCACAGCTGGACACATGCTACTGGAGTAGATGGTTATGGTTTTAGGGCTTTCACATCTTAGAAAGCAAACTTGTTTAGGATGATTATTTGGAAGAGTGGATGGATGAGGCTAAAGACAAAAGAAATGTTGGTATGGGAAAATAATGGAAAGGAGTTAACTCAGCCAGTTCTTCCCACTCCGGTTTCTCTCCACTGCCCCCATTGATTAATCCCCTTCTGCTCTCAGCTGCTTCCACTCGGAAATGAAAAGTGTGGATCCATTTCTTTATGGCACTGGCAAGTCACTTGTCTGGCTTACAGGTCCTTAGGTCTTTTTCGTCTTTATAAATGCAATCTTTGTATTTTATTTTTTCCTTGTTCCTCTTCAGTATTACACTGTTTCCTTCAGGGACAGACCTTTCTTTCTTTGCTGTCTTTTGTCTGAAGTGACTGTAGTACCCTCAACAGTTAGTTGGAACAGTCCTTGCAATTTGAATTTCAGTGTTTTTCTTTATGCTTCTTTGTTTTTGTTTGTTTTTATTTTAGAGTGCCAACCTGTGAGACTGGTTGTATTTTTGGAAGAAGTTTGTTTATTGCTTTTACATTCCTGCATCAACTTCTGCTGCCCTTAAACTTGACCAGGATGAATTTCGGTCACATACCCCATTTCTTAAGTCTTTTTCCTTTGTATGTTGAGCTTTTCCATACATTAGTGAGGCAGAATTGTGCTTCCGTAGTTGTTTTACATTAACTCAAAGCCAAGCTTCCAAACGTCAAAATTCTTTGTGTTTTCACTTCCTCATTTCCCACTTGGTGCTTCTTCCCTTTCAGAACAGGAGAGCTAGGATACTGCTGAGTTCTGTCCTTGCCTGTTTGCTGACCCACTGAAAGGTGGTTTGAGAGACAGAGGCTGTCAGCTCTGTGGCTCGAGCCAAATCCAGTTCATTGAGTTTTGGTGCTGTGTTCCTTGCTGTTGTAATTTAGCAGGGTTCTGTTGCTTTAGCAACAACTGCAGCTTTTTGGCCTTTGAAAAATCACCATTTTGATACAGGTGACATTTTTGGCTCCTGACAGTATGGCAATTTGGTCTGTAGTCCAGTCACCAATCCTTGGAAACAAAAGATATATTACAGGGACAATATTCCGTTCTAATAATGGCTTAAATAAAGCAGCTGTATGCTGTGCCTCTTTAAGATTGCTATGATGGATCAATAGATGAATGGAAGTGGATATATTCAGTATCTTTTGGGGTTCATTTGGAATTTTTCCTTAATTGAGCTCTATGATTTTTTCCCTAGGTTCTGGAGAAGGTTTTGCTGACCTTATAGGATGTAAAAGGCCAATAAAATGTTGTTGCATTAGATACAGTCTGTCTTCATCGGGAATAGACGGTGCATCTGAAGGAGATAAGCCCAAGTAATGGATCTTCCAATACATTCTGCACCAGATAGTGCCTGCCACCAACTCCCTTGGTACAGGAGGTTTCAGTTTATTCTGGAGGGGAAAACTGATGCTTCCAAAAGAGTCTCAGCATGCATTAATTTCTCTGAGGAGACAGAGATGA
>WKFP01014149.1:162840-201752 GCA_011057875.1 Pterocles orientalis
ATGATGAGTGACAATGATGAGCACTTTGCTTTGAGTCAGGCACAAAAGGAGAAACCAAGGAGTTTCTCATCGCTGACTGAGACAAGGTCTAAGTCCTCATGTCAGTGCCTTTATGAATGTCAAAACCTCCGAGTATGCTTTTCTGGTTCATACAGAGTACAGTTTTCAAGACATATTTAAGGAGTTAGGAGGACCCTCCTGACTTTGTAGAGCAGCACTTTTGAGATGTGAGGGTCAGGACATTCTGTTGTTGCTTATGAAACATAATAATTCAGCCTTAATACAGCAGATGGCTGCAGAGCGTTCAGTGGTACATGCACAGCTGGACACATGCTACTGGAGTAGATGGTTATGGTTTTAGGGCTTTCACATCTTAGAAAGCAAACTTGTTTAGGATGATTATTTGGAAGAGTGGATGGATGAGGCTAAAGACAAAAGAAATGTTGGTATGGGAAAATAATGGAAAGGAGTTAACTCAGCCAGTTCTTCCCACTCCGGTTTCTCTCCACTGCCCCCATTGATTAATCCCATTCTGCTCTCAGCTGCTTCCACTCGGAAATGAAAAGTGTGGATCCATTTCTTTACGGCACTGGCAAGTCACTTGTCTGGCTTGTAGGTCCTTAGGTCTTTTTCATCTTTATAAATGCAATCTTTGTATTTTATTTTTTCCTTGTTCCTCTTCAGTATTACACTGTTTCCTTCAGGGACAGACCTTTCTTTCTTTGCTGTCTTTTGTCTGAAGTGACTGTAGTACCCTCAGCAGTTAGTTGGAACAGTCCTTGCAATTTGAATTTCAGTGTTTCTCTTTATGCTTCTTTTTTTTTGTTTGTTTTTATTTTAGAGTGCCAACCTGTGAGATTGGTTATATTTTTGGAAGAAGTTTGTTTATTGCTTTTACATTCCTGCATCAACTTCTGCTGCCCTTAAACTTGACCAGGATGAATTTCAGTCACATACCCCATTTCTTAAGTCTTTTTCCTTTGTATGTTGAGCTTTTCCGTACATTAGTGAGGCAGAATTGTGCTTCCATAGTAGTTTTACATTAACTCAAAGCCAAGCTTCCAAACGTCAAAATTCTTTGTGTTCTTCCCTCAGTTCTTAGTGTCTCTGAGCACTCAATGTTAGACAGCATCTCTCCGTGGGCTCCATTGTCGTGGCCCGTATTGTGCTGTTAGACTAGCGAAGTAAACAATACCATTGGATTACTTTCATGTTGCAGGCATTGCTTTATTACGTAGACATGCCAGTGAATATTCATAAACCACACATACTGCTTATCTACCTATTTTTCCCATTTTAGCACATAGTGCAAGTGTTATTTTCATATCCAAAGAAACATTCAAGCTTTCGGTATTTTCTTGACTCTGTTATGAATTTCCATCTCTAGTGCACGTTTGGCTTCTTTCTGTAGTGCATTATGATAGGATGTGAACACTCAGAATGTGTGTTTTGGGGGGAACGGATCAGTGAGCACCCTCAGTAGGCTCTCACACTTTAATATATTCAGTAAACTATCTAGTTCATTCCTTTACAAATCCTTAATGAGGAAAACTTTCACCTTTAGACCTTTTCCCTTACCTTGTGTATCATGATGCTTTCATCTATCTTTGCAGTTCTTTTTTTTTCCAGGTTTACACCCCGGGAAATTCCTTCTTACTCAGGCCAGTTTCAGCTAACACCAGAATTAGGTTTTTCCTGACGTGTGCTTCAAATAACTTACCTAAGGAGCATAAATAATATCTGTAGCTAATTTCACTCATTACACTGATATTACCCAGAGCTGTATATAAATCACTATGTACGTTTCATTTCCTTGACCACTAATTTTGCTCTCTCTAGAAGCACTGACCTGGGCCAGAGCAACCATTATCCCAGACTTTCATGAGACAGAGTCTGTTATTTTTACTTGAAGCGGGAGCTACGATAAATTATCTTTAACTTCAACAGTGTCAAACTCTTGATTTCTATTAGTTTTTGGGTTTTTAAATTTTGCTCAGCGCTTACTAGCTGCTAAAGTGCGACATCAATCTTCAATCAGAAGTGAAATTCATCCTTGCTTTAGGAGCTTAGAGGCAAAGGGCTCTTCTGAAGCTTGCCCGAACTAGGTTGTGCCCCTGCTCTTTGCAACCACCCTTCCATCAGAGGTCACTGTCTCCAGAGCCCTGAGCATGTTGCGCAAGTGTTCCCTAACCCGTTTGAGTTATTTCAAATGGTCTGCAGGGTTTGGGCTGATACCTTGGTGTGTTGCCTCAGGAAGAGGAGGGGGAATTTCTGTGATTGTCTTCCCCAGCAGAGGTGCAGGTGGCTGCAGTCTCCAGCCCCTTGTTGGTGATACACGGTGAAGGTGCAGTCACTGGTGGCCGGTGGGCATCTTATTTGTCCTTTGCATGTAATGGCCAGTTGAACAGCTGACAGGCGGAGGTTAGCGCCGTGACATACTTCCCATCCACTCCAGGGCACAATTTGCCCCTAGGAAAGCTTGGGAGAAGCAAAGATGTGTCTGTTGCGCTGATTATTGATGCGCATTTGCTGCAGATGGTGGAGAAAACTGTACAGCCTCCTGGCTCTCCACAGTATTTATGTGAAATTTGGTCATAGGCTGGACAGCCCAGCGTGGCTCCTTCTGCTCTCTCAGAGGCAATGCTGCTTCACACTGCTGCTGACCCAGTGCTTCTGTCTCCAAGGTGCGGGTCTGTCCTGCAGAGCCTGGAGCCAGATCTGGGCAGTCTAGCTCAGCGGGACTGTGATGCAACACATATCAGTGCAGACTTGCTTTGGCTGTAATTTGCACCAAATAATTAACTTGAATTCACTTCCCTCTTAGCTGGTAACACCTTCAGTGATCAAATTGTGAACACGGAAATTTTCTCAGGACTTTCTCTATCAATCAGCAATTTATTGCAACTTCACCATGTGATAGAGAAGCCTGGAGTTCTTTGTGGGAAAGGCTTGGCTTTGCTGAGAAGGTGCTGCTGGAATTGCTGTTGGCCCTCATACCTTGTCACCAACAGGCTTTAATGGTCCTGCCTAGCCTCACCTGGGACCCCTGCCTGCATTCCCTGCCCATGGGCTTCATTTAAGCTCAGGCCTGGGTGCCCAGTTCTCACATTATGATGTCAGTGTAGCTGTTCCTGGATCGTTGTTTGGGTTACCTGACCTGGGACCTGACGTGGTCCTTTAGGACACACTGCTGTTGCTGCCGTCTCTGCTCACCCAGTTCTACCTTGGCACTGGTCGGTGGGCTTCCTGTCGAGCCTGTGCTTAGTGCCAGCTCTTGGCTCACCATCCTCTTAGGGAGCAGTCGTCTCCCAACTATACAGTAAAAATAAGATTTCATGCTTTATTCTGTGTGATATCCAAGTGCTTTGTAAGAAACACATGACTATGCCTAGTCCTGACACAGGGAGGAGGTAACTGAGTAGTCATCATGCAAGTGGAGCAGAGATGCTGATCAGGAATCATGGTGCAAGCACCTATTTCTAATTCATCGAGTGACACGAAATCCTTCATGCCAAGCACATGAGGCTGAGCTTTATTTCTTGTGGTCTTCTGGCAGGGTTATCTCTGACAGGTTTTCACATCCTCATTTCCCACTTGGTGCTTCTTCCCTTCCAGAACAGGAGAGCTAGGATACTGCTGAGTTCTGTCCTTGCCTGTTTGCTGACCCACTGAAAGGTGGTTTGAGAGACAGAGGCTGTCAGCTCTGTGGCTCGAGCCAAATCCAGTTATTGAGTTTTGGTGCTGTGTTCCTTGCTGTTGTAATTTTGCAGGGTTCTCTTGCTTTAGCAACAACTGCAGGTTTTTGGCCTTTGAAAAATGACCATTTTGATACAGGTGACATTTTTGGCTGCTGACAGTATGGCAATTTGGTCTGTAGTCCAGTCACCAATCCTTGGAAACAAAAGATATATTACAGGGACAATATTCCGTTCTAATAATGGCTTAAATAAAGCAGCTGTATGCTGTGCCTCTTTAAGATTGCTATGATGGATCAATAGATGAATGGAAGTGGATATATTCAGTATCTTTTGGGGTTCATTTGGAATTTTCCTTAATTGAGCTTTATGATTTTTTCCCTAGGTTCTGGAGAAGGTTTTGCTGACCTTATAGGATGTAAAAGGCCAATAAAATGTTGTTGCATTAGATACAGTCTGTCTTCATCAGGAATAGACGGTGCATCTGAAGGAGATAAGCCCAAGTAATGGATCTTCCAATACATGCTGCACCAGATAGTGCCTGCCACCAACTCCCTTGGTACAGGAGGTTTCAGTTTATTCTGGAGGGGAAAACTGATGCTTCCAAAAGAGTCTCAGCATGCATTAATTTCTCTGAGGAGACAGAGATGACACAGGCTTGATCCTCAAATTTTTGGAACTAAATAGGAGCTAGATTATCCTGAAACAATAAGATTTGCATTAGTTCTGCTGTTCTGTGTAAATCCTCAGAGAAACCTCACTGCTGGAACTCTTCATCAAGAATAACAACAGTTGCTTCGAAAAGAACTAGATGCCTTGTACTGAGACACACTTAAACCTTGATCTCAGCATCTCTTTCCCTTTGGATGTGCTGTGGGATCCTAATGTCCATCATCCAGTAAAGATAGTATTAAAAAACTGCCAATTTTAAAAATAAAGTACATAACACAGATCTTAACTAAGAAAGAAATCTTGCTGGGGAACTGGACATTCCAGGGAGGTGATGCTGAGCTGACAGAGAAAGGTCTCTTGTTTATTCACTACCATTGTTCGAAGGGATGTGGGTTGTCCTTGTTTTATGGTCTTGCAGTCGGGGTGCTGACGAGCAGCGAGGGATGATGCTCTATTTCCACTGCTGCAGGAAAGTGCAGTGAGCACGCATCCCTTCTCATCTCAGGCTGTGGAAGCTCACTGCAGACCTGATCATCGAGGCACTTGCATTAAAGTAGCCTGGGTGTGGGGATCAGAGAAGGCTTATTTATTAAGGTTTCAGATGCTTTGAAGTTGTGAGAAGATGAGATCAGGAGAGACTGTTAGGCTTTCATAACTTACAGAATAGAATTATTTAGGCCATCTGTTAGGAAAAAGGTTTAGATCCTACTCTGCCTGGCAAGTTGAAAGGTCTCTGTATCCGAGCCAGCTGTAAGATCGTGAGGAGACAGACGAGTTGGATTAATCCTGTGGTGCAGGGTAAGGGACATTTCCTTAATAAAGAGTAAATTTTTTTTGTTAGATTTCAGTCATGTATTATCAGGGGAACTTAGAAGGACATTGTTAAATTAACCATGTACTTAGTTCTTTGTGTTGAACACTTTTTAAAAATTCAGTCTTTTATTTCTCCTTTATACTGTTTTATGGATTAGCAATGTAAAAAAAAAAAAACTAAACCAAACCCACATTGTGACTATAACTGAGCCTTATAATCATCTGTAAAAGCTGGTGGAAAATAATAAGGCTTGAAATCTGAGTGAGGCTCTGAATTACCTGGGAGAACTTGGGTCACAGTCATTCCCGTATGGTGCTCAACTTCCAGCCTTCCTCCTGGCAACTGGGAATCTTTCAACCCCAATTTCCCCTGGAAAATGTGACTCGCTTAGCTCTAACCTTTCAAAAAGCTTTTACAAAATAATTAAAAGAGATGGGGATATAAAAGAACAGTATGGGGATGTCAAAATAAGGCTTTTGCTTGACAGCAAACCACATCCTCAGTGAAAATACAATTGTCCAACTTCACAGTACCTAAATCCCACTTATTTGGGGAGGAGGGAGTTCTGATCACTTCAGAAAAGCCTTCCAGCCTAGGGCATGAAGGTGTACTTTATCAAGACATACTAATAAACAGAAGCAACTCCACCTTCTGGCTGCTGGAGCCAGGTCTCCTGGTCTGCTCTCCAGCTGTTAATTCCTTTGGACAGCAGCAGCTTGATCCTGGTCCTAGGGGAGTCCCTTACACCTTGCAGTAGGCAGCAGTACTTTCTCCTAGGGTTTGCTGGTGGCTTTCCCTGTCAACATGAAGTGGCAGAGTAAGGGAAGACTTCCTCCCTTCAGGACGTGGTTGGAATTTGGGGTTACTACAAGGATTTTTTTGTGTACGTAGCAATTTTAACTGTGTGATGCTTTTTTGTATTATTGTGGACTGTGGCTGTTAGTGCTATTGCTGTTGGACTAAAAACTAATAATATGTGGATTTTAAATTAGTTTGGCAGGATATTAATTAAACTAACAATAAAATTTTAGCTCCATATATAGTACAATCCCTTTTGGCTCATCACCAGATTTTGAGAGTACCAGTCAGAAGAGTTTTCTACAGGTTCCCTTTGCTTGTTAGTGCTTCAACTTGCCGGAATCTTTTAAACTCATCACTACTTTGTTTTTTCTCTTTTTTTTAATTTTTTTTTTCCTAGCCTTGCTACTTAACATGCCTGAGGAGTGAAGTTTTCTTTTAAGTTTCCTGTGGACGGTATGGGCTGTGGTGGTGTCCCTCCCAAAATAGAAAATCTTCCATAATTAAGATTTGTATCAACTGCAGAGGTCTGCATTTCTAGAATATATGAAAATGAACATGAAAAACTGTGAAAACCATGTAAGGGATCTGAGTGACACAGGCCAGGAAATTCTCCTCGATGTCTCAGCTGTCATTCTGTCTTCCTCAAAAGCTGTGTGATCTGATGCTGACCTAAAGTTGCTGCTTTTTCCTGTATTCTCATAAAGGGGAAAGAAGGGGGAAAGTAAGTCAAAATCATAATTTTGTTCCCACTGGTTTGGGGTCAGGAAGAGTAGATCTATGGCCCCTCACAGTCCTGCTGTAGGTAGGAAGATCTGCGTTTCACGGGTTAAATTGCTAATCGAGTCACAGCAGTGTTTAATGGATTTGGAGGACAATGTGTCTGGGGAGCCACAGAAGACCCAGCTTCTACCCAGGGCTTCTTTAAGGCTTTGACAGATGCTGTGCATCTGGCAATAACAGCATCAGTTTCTCCTGCCCCTCTGAAGATTGAAAGACGTCTTTACGTTAGGGTTTCACTGGGGACAGATAATGTTTTTTTTTTCCCCAGGCTGTGTGTCAGGGCTTCTCTCTCCATTCCACCAGACAGTGTGTAGTCACTGCAATGAATATATAATAGTAAAGGCATGTTTTTATATATTGTATTTCAGTATAGGAAGACTCAAGCAGATAAAGTTTCTTTCTGCTTGTGGTACTTTGTGCACATTGGTGTTACTGCTCCGAGGGCAAGACGTGCTGCACTGCACTTCAGGAATTACAGCAGCACAGCTTATGGTTCCAGTTTCTTTTTATGTCACTTGATTTGCTGACTTGAATTCATAGACTCTGTTTTCTGAAAAAATGCATAAAAGGTTCCTTTCCTTGAAATAGGCTTGGCCCTCATGGTATGCATTATTTCTTTACCTCCTGTCAAGGACAAAATCACGAAATTATTTAGAACCTGCAGGGAAATCTAATGGCATCTTCAGTGACTAGTTTTTTTTTTTTTCTTTTAATTAAAGAACTGTAGGAAAAGTGGACATATATTAGCTGCTTGGGACACCAAGTGAATCCATGTATTCCTTTTCTCATTAACTTGTGGATTACATAAATCGGGGATGTTGTGAACTGCTCAGAACTTGGTGTTCCTTCTCTCCCTTTCCTGCTTTTGGAGAAGATGAGCTGCTATGTGTGTGTCATATTAAAACATGTCTCTTGGTAATAGCCCAAGTGCTGTGAGCTATTTTCGTGTACCTGCATATTGCCATGGAAGAATTCAAATACCCTTTTTGAGCTTCTTTATTCCTTACTGTAAGCAGCGGGGGGGAAACTGGTTTGAAAAACCATTCCCAGCAAACATAAACCAAGGCAGGAATACATCAGGAAAGAAACACAAAGTATTAAAATTGCGTTGCAATAGGTTATTGGGGGTTTATCACATCGGGTGACGCTTAATCTGTGGGGGAAAACATCGAACTGTAATAATTTAGTAATTCTACAGAGATGCTAATTGCTTTTGTAAGCTCACTGTAGTGAGACTTTTTGCAAGGGTTCTCAAAAGCCGTAATATGCCGGGATTTAGTTGCAGCATATGAGGACAGAGATCAATATTCCTTTTTCTCCTACATGGCAATGACTAGCAGAAGACATGGGAATCATCACACTGGGTTAACCACGTGGTCCGTTCGCCCTGGTGTCCGTATCAAACACCAATAGGCAGTGCCCTGTGCTTCAGGTGAACACGTAAGGAAAGGTGATGCCCTCCCCTTTAATGTCATCCTAATCTCTAATTAGTAGAGCGTGGTTTGTGGCTTGAAAAAAACAGGGTTTATAGCCTTGTTTTGTTTGTTTTGTGGGGTTATTTTGCTTGCTTGGTTTTTTGTTTGTTTTGTTTTGTTTAATTAACAGAATTAAATAGCAGAATAAGACATAAGACCATAGTATATAAACTTAAAAATCCTTGACTCCTTTTGTCTTGGAGTGGTACCGAGCATGTGTGTGAGTTATGAATGTTTCAGTGGGTTTTAATATTTCTCACAAACACTCTGGACAGTGTAATTTTTCTGTTTATACAATCTAGATGGGGAAAAAAAAAAGGGAGGAGTGCAAGCTATTCACTGCTGGCCTATCATCATGCCACAAATCAGGAAAGGCAAATTTTAAATGCAAATTTTGTTTTTTTTGAAAAGATTGCCAAGCTGAAATCTGCCGAATAATGCCGCCTATATTCTGAGTGATCAGAATGTGCTAGGTTTGGTAAAAGACTATAATTTTCTGCTATAATAATACAGCTGTTGGAAATTATGTGGTAGCCAAACTCATATCAGCTTTCCCAAGAATTCAAAACAGTCCTACTCAACCCCAAAGACAAAGAGGGGAGTAAGAAGGTAATTGCTGGTTGCTGATATAGCAGAATGTTTTGAAACATTACCAAGAAGATAGCAAAGACGTGAACCTGGACGTGACTCCATAGTCCTCGTTCTTGATGGTCTGGAGAAGACAGCAGGAGAAAGAGCTGGTAATTGATTCAGTGAGGATGGCAGATGACTACTGATTTGAAGATAGGAAACCAAAAATAGTAGAAAATGCAGGAAATTGTTTTCATGATGGTAGTTCTGGGTGCCATGCAACAACCAATTCTAGGAAAAAAAAAAGCCCCATGCTCAACTATCTTTAGTCAACGTGAATAATTTCATTTGATCATTTTCCTTTCCTCATATGTGGAAACAATTGATTTTCCCCCCCCCCCCCAGCGTAACTTTGGAAATAAAAATATTTGAGCCAAAAAAAAGGTATTTTTTTTACATGCCTTTTCATTTTACTTTGAAAATACACTTTCAGGAAAATATCTCCTATATTGAAAATTACATTATTTGTAATCCAGTTCTGAAAAATCCGTCAGCATCAGTGGGACTACACATCTATGCTAAGAAAATGCCCGAGTACTTTAACACCTTGCTGTGTTTGTGTTGTGGAGAGAAATTACACATCTTGAAAATTTGAGAGGACTAATGAAAGCAAAGGAATAAATGGGATGAGAGTGAGGTCACTTCGTTAGAATTAGACGGGGGGAAAAAAAAATCTTGTGCTGCATCCTGTACATTAATAAGCAGTAATGAAAATAATTGTTCCCTCCAGCTTGAAACTGTGGCTAATTACAATTAAGTGTTCATTACTAGCTAACATAATGAGACCTTCACTATGTTTCATAAATACATGGCTTAAATTATGCAGGGAGGGAGGAAGCATCCTTTGTAGCGCTTCTTGTCTGTCTTTATCTCCTTTTCCATCTATTTCCACAGCCGTTTCTTAGTCTTCCTTGCTTAGATGATCCCACTGTGTGTGCTAGACCTAATTATTACAGCAATTTCTTGCCAAGCCTGAGATCCGTTTATGCTGTTTGTCCCTTGTGTCAGGCAGGACCAGTAAGACCCAGCTTTGCAGAGGATTTCAGGAACTGCAGCCTCACTGAAGCTGTGCTTTTATGTCTCTGATCCCAAATGCATTGCTTAAGTGATAAGCTTTTTAAAATGAGGGAAGAAGGCATTAAAAAAAAAGGAAAAGTAAAAAACCCAAAGATTTTCTGCCTTTCCAAATATACATTTTCCCTATAATAAAACATCTGGTACTTTAGCTGATGTAGGGTACTGTGTCTGCAGTGGATTTGTGCTGATTTTTCTTTTCCACTGAGATCTGGAGGGATAGCAACGTAACAGTGCATTTCATTTCTTTTGGATAGAAGGTGCAATGTTTTTTATTTCCATTTGGGGATAAAATATCGCTCACTCATTCTTCATCCTTTCTCTCCCACAGCCTAATTTAGATGTATGCTGCATACAAAAATAGTTGCATTTAGCCTTGTCCCTTTTCTTTCTCTCTCCCATCTTTTTTTTTTTTTTTCATTGAGTCATGAAACTAAAAATGTAGATGTCACAGTAGGAAGCAGTCACTAACATTTAGCTGTTTTGATGGTTATCTAGCAGCTAGAGGATATATGTGCTCTAGCACACCGCTGTCAGAATGCCTGCTACTTGTCTCGCCAGCTCACACGTGGGGTGGGATGTCACCTGCACCATCCTGTGGTTCTGTGGAAGGTTCTCCCTTCTGCTCATTGGCTCTGGAAGAGCTGGAGGTGACAGAGATTTGGGGGTGGTGATGGCTGGGCAAGGAGCGGTGATGCCTGCCTAGGGGAAGGGATGGGGAATGGAGAGCTAACTGAGTGTAAAAACAGCAATGGAAAAGGCAAACAGGGGGAGAAGGAGGGAGAGTGAAGCGACTGGAGATGAAAAAGCCACTCAGCAAAGTGAGCAAACAAGCAAACAAAGGAAATGCCGCAGGCAGTGATTCCACTGGACTGAGAAAAATAAGCCAAACTGAGCCCGGTTAGTAGGTGGCAAGAGGCTGCGGGGACGCCAGGGTTCAGCAGGGCTTGTCCTTCCTCTGTTCCTGTGCTGTGCGGGCGCCTGCTGCTCTGCCAGGGAGCCGTGACAAGGCAGGTGCAATCCTGCGCTGCCTTGTCTGAGACCTTAATGGCTGGTATGGTCAAAACAGCTTTTCTCACCTTGAGTTCGGGCCTGTTTTCACTCTGGGCAATTCTGTTGTGGCAGTCATCCTATTTTTGTGCTGGTATTTCATTTTCTGGTGGCTTCGTTGCTTCGTTTCACCTCCTGTCCTGATGTCTTGTGTAGTGTTGCTGTGGACTCTTAAACTGCTGTTGTGTGTCGAGGTGAAGTGGCTTCCGACACCTGAAAGGGCTTGTAGTTGTTCCTGGGATGAGAAGCACAGGTCAGCAATATCTAATAAGGCTTTGCCTTTGTGTAAAGCCTTTCAACCTGAAATAGAAGGAGTCAACACCTTACAGAGTAATGACAGAGCAAGGAACTGACACCTCCTAATTTATAACCTCCAATGTGGGAAACTATGTAATTTCATGGCCAAGGTTTAGGATGAAAGAAGGGAATGTCCTTTACAGACTTTTTAAACATCATATCCTGAAATGAAAAGTCACAAAACCATTCAGGTTGGAAGGGACCTCCGGAGGTCTTTAGTCCAAACTCCAGCTCAAAGAAAGGTCAACGAGGCAGAGAAGTTGGGCTACTTGGGGCTTTGTCCCGTTGGACCCAGGATGCTCTTGGACTCCATTGCTGCCAGGGCTCCCTGCTGACCCATGTCCAGGTTGGTGTCTACCAAGACCTAATGTTTCTTTTCCACAGAGCTGCAGCCTGTGTCCTTGTGAGGGGTTCCTCCTTCCTAGGTGCAGGGCTTGGCATTGGTCCTTGACAAATTTCGCAGGGTTCCTGTTGCTCCATTCTTCCAGCCTCTCACTCTGAACGGCAGCCCTGCCCTTGAGTGTATCAACTGCTCCCCCCGACGCTGCCACCAGTTTGATGTCATGGCCACCATGATGAATGGCCTTCATGGCTTTCTCTAGGTCATAGATAAAGATGTGAAGGCGGACAGATCCTAGGACAGGCCCGAAGCATTGTTCTGTTCCTTGTGCGAGAAACCACCTTTTCTCTTTATGGGCCAGTTAGTTTTTTGTTAACTTTAAAAAACAATTTTTTTGCTGCTAGCCCTTTTAACGTTTTGCAAATTCCTGTGAATCTAAGATGGTCAAAAATGGGAACATGAATTCTCTGTCCTGGGAAAAATACAGCAGAATGTTTCGTTTATTCATTCTCTGTGCTTGACAGCTCTCTAGGCTTTGCACAGGTGTCAGTGGAATATAATGCAAAATTCGTATTTGTTTAGCTGGTTCAATCTCCATCAGTCAAATACTCAGAGAAGACTGGCTTAAGAACAAACATACGTTTTGTGCGGTCTGAGCCTCACACTCTGCTGATTGCTGCAACGCCAGTGCTGCTTCTGAATGCAATAAAGTCCAAGTCCCATAATTCCTCCTGGATTTAAAACAGAGCAGTCGTTAGTTTTCTTTGGGAGGCTGACCTCTAGTGTTTCACTATGACAAGCTCAAGAGAAGAGGAGCAGCAGGGGAATGAATGCTCTGTGGAGGGATGCCCAAAATACATCTCCGTTGACTGACATTTTATGAGCCTGTAAAATAATTTATTTAATAAAAAGGAGCATGTTGCTATGGTATCTTGAGGTGTGGCCACATAAAGATTCCGTGATATTTTTAATCTTTGTTTTAATTACTGAGTTCAATTTTTGAAATTGCAGGGGCCGCTTACATTTTTTGATTATGCAGTCTTCTGGGAGATTGAAATATTAATTGAAACAAGAGCTGTCTTGCTCTTTCCAGAGAAGAAATCAAATAATCTCTGAAGCCCCAGCTATATGCAAGATTTGATTAAAAACCTCACGGAGGTCACCGGAACAGCCAGTGCTGAAATAGTTATTTTTTATACATGAAAAGCATGAGCTTAGTCTTAGAAGCAAGGCAGAGATTATTCATGGTGGGTTTGTGTGTCTGTCTATGCAAAACTTCAAAACACAGGAAGGTTTTTATCACTTCAGGTCAGACCCCACAACACGCCATGGTTCAGTTGTGAGATGTTGGCTGCTTGTGAATTCCCGTTGACTCTGCATCTGCTCCTAGCTAATGTCTGTGACAGTGGAAAAGTTATTTGGTTGTTTTGCTGATGCAAACATGTTTCTAGAGCAAAATGAGAAGGGCTTCATTTCTCACTGTGGTACTCCAGTGGAAGCTGTTTGCTCCCTCATCTGATCACTTATATGTACATTTTATAACATTTAAAGCTTATTATGGGTTTGTTTTTTTTTTTTGGTTTCCTGGCCCCTTGTCCTGAAGGTGTGTTTATGAGCCAGTTTTATATATGGGAGCTTACACCTGTGAACAAATGTACCGTTGTAGTTGCAGGTGTGCTGTTTTACACTGCGAAACACTGGCGCATCGAAGGTCCACAGGCAAACAAGGTAACGTATTCTGCTCTAAAGCAGCCACGCAGCTGGTGGGAAGGGCTTGTGGGAGGCTTCTTTCCCTTGCAGAGCGTTATTCCTGTTCCAGCAATTCAAGTAGCCTGAACTTGTTCGCCTTCTGGCAAGGATGCTAGACTTTGTTTTAAAGGAGAGCAGCTGAGAAAGTGAATCTTGTCTGAAGGGCTGTGTATCAGGAGCCTGACTTGAAATTTCTGCCTTATTTTTGCTGCACAGTAGTTTAGTGGCCAGAGATGTTATTCTGGTTTATTTATTCTCTTTGTGCTAGGTGTCAAAGTGAGAGTTAGTTTAAGAAACATAAACAAACACACATTTTCACATAGAAAAGTAAAATGTAACATTTGCGATGATGCATTTGTCCTGGAGTACATATTTCTGTAAGGGGGAAAATGACACAAGCCTGCTCTTCCCTTTTGCCCTTCTAACATCATTCCACGTCTGTGTTGTTAAAACTGACCCTGGCATCCTATTGCAGACTCTTTTCCAAGGCAGCAGGTGCTGAATAGCTGACCAGAAGTTGCTCTCTTCATGTCAGGAAACTCAACGAAACCGTTCTGAAAATGAGCGTAGAGGCAGAGGCTTCTCCTTACTTAATTATACCTCTGCTGCAAATGTTATTATTGTACTCTTCATGGTTCTGAGACAATGTCAGATATCTCCCAAACATACAGTGTCAGCTGTATCTCAAACATGAAGGGCAAGAAGCAATGCATGGCTCAGAAAATTGTTAGTAGGATTAGGGAAGCTGCATGTTGTCCATGCAGAAGGAGAAATCTGCGTGACTGGTGCTAGTGCATCACCTGCTTTAAACAGCAACAAAAGCCTGCGGCATTGACTGTCACTGGCTTGGGCACATCTCCTGGCAAAAAACATTTGATTTTTAGGATTAAACAGTGTTTATGAGTAAGATAGAATAAGATCCCCAACTCTTAGTATGAAGGAATGAAATTTGGTACAGATCCAGAGGAAGCATTTTGAATTGAAACTTTCTTAACTTAGAAATGAGTAGCCGGTGATGTTACCATACCTGCATTGTACAGATTTCGGACCTGTTTACAGCTGTCTAGTAAAAACTCGTGTTAAAATGTTGCATGTAAAATGTTGATGACTTGTAGACTTCTCTAATCTGCTATAGACAAGTAGATCTTTGCGTGTAGAGAGCACGGAGCTGTTTCCATTTTGAAGGAGACTTTGAAGAACACATGAAATCAAAAAAGTGACTAAAGAAACATAATTCTCTCTTTTTTTTGAAAATGGAAACTTGAAACTATTCAAAACAGGTTCTTCTATTCTTTACACACTCAATTTCCTTTCAGGCTGAACAGATAGGGTTTAGCTGACCCTGCAGACGTTTGCATGAAGGCTAGATAAATTAGACTCCTATGGTAGTCAATGGGGAGAAATTGATTTCTCATGTGTCATTTATTTCTTCCAAAATACACACCTAAACCAGGGAGATAAAGTGATACTTTAAGAGTACATTATTTCTATTAGGGACAGAGCTCCATTAAGTTCCATTTTACACTGATATTTAATTCTCTTATGGGTTAAAAATGACTACTTCATTCTTTGTAAAAATTGCAGAAGATGCCGTGGGGGTTCTCTTTGGCTTCAATCTTTCCTTTTCTTTAAGGCATCATTTCCTTACTCTTTACTGGGACTATATCGCTACAGGACCTCTCTGGAGCCTTTGACGTGTTCTTCATGACCTCCTTTGGTATGACCTTTTAAAATCATACAACACTCCTGGCTCTTCTCTGTGCTTCTCACCTTCCGTGTACTAGCTTCGGCAACCAGCCTTTTCTCATCCCTGCTCCAAACCCCTCCACTTCTGGGTTGTATATCTGGGCCTGCCTTCTTTCTTTTAAGCATGGTTTAACTTTTTCTCATCTCATTTCTCATCTGCAAATAATGGGATGTCACTGTTAGTTATTTCGACTGAACTAAAAGTTTGGGGGCTTATTTCATAAATTATACAGGCTCACAAAACAAGAAAGATTTGGGTATTTATTGGTTAGAGATGCCCTTTCCTCCACCAAAAAATGACAAACTTGTTGCAAAATATTTTGGTTTGGAGAAGAAAAACAGTGTGCTGCGTTAGTTAAAATCCCCCAAGTATTGTAGCAAAATGTTGCTTAAAGCCAAAACTGAAAAGCTGGTTTTGGGCTGATGGGGTTTTCTTTGTTAGGTTTTGGGGTTTGTGTTTTGGGTTTTTTGTTTTAACTGTGGAAATGTTTTGGCTTCTCCAAAATTTCATCTGAAAATAAATCTGCCAATTAGTTTGCATGCAACCAAAAATATCCCATGATAACGTGTTTTGCACTCATACTGGGATGTTGCACTTTTTAGGTACTGCTGTTTCTTTGGTCTTCCTGGTATTAGTAGTATGATTTGTAAAGAAAGTTTGTCGTCTTTGCTAGGAGGAGCTGTGCACTCTCAGAGATGATCTGCCTGAGGTCCAAAATATGGGTGAGGAGCTATGAACCGATGTTATACTCCTCATTGATCTGAATCTGCATTTAGATGGAGATATGTGTGCATCATCATACTACACCCACAAAAATACACAGGTAATTCTGGATGCCTACAAAAAGGGCTTCTCCATTTGAACACTAGACTCTTAATGTTTTCAATTTTTTTTTGAATGCTAAACCCTTCAAATCCATCAGTGTCTCAGCAATTTGAACGTGAAGGTTATTTTATGCAAGATGAGTGTTTTATGAATTGTAGACAGCTAAAAAAACCCACCTCTTTACAGCATTTTAACTTTTCAGTTACGGTCTGAAGCCTTGAGAAAAAATGGAGCTTATTGCTGACTGAGGGCAAAGCCATTGAGCATAGACCTCGGCCGTACCCTGGATCAGACCCAGAGTAATCTCTTGCTGCACAGAGGAGGTACGGTGTTAGCCCGCACTGGTTTTGACCCAAATCTAAATCCAACCTGCTTTCTTTGTTATTAGCTGGTGGGCAATGTATTTTCTTTGTTTGCTGTCTCAGAGCTCTCTCTGGAAAAAAAATTGATGATGGTGATGTGTTCATGATTTTTCTTTCTCTGTCAAGCTGTCAGTTTCATAAGCTCGATTTTTATGTTCCAGGTTGTGTGTGAACAGTTGTTGAATGCCTAATAGTACTTCGATTTGCCAAGCTAATCTCCTTCTAGTACTCAAAATTCAACTTCACATGAAATCTTTGGCTGCAAAAGATCTCTGCTGAGTAGAACCTGTGATAGTTGAAGATTATTTTGAACTCTAGGCTGTAGTCAGAGCTTTTCATCATCATGCTATTTCAAGAGAGAGAAATTAATCATAAAATATTTGTTTTTAAAAAATAAATATAGATCATACTGACAAGATTGGAGGGCTCTTGCTAACCAGAGCGCTTAACAGTGAAAATTATGTAGGTTATGGCTTGAATATAGAGTGGAATATAGGAGTAGCAGTTTTTCTTAGTTTTGTTGACTTGCTGAGATATTCTGGTAGCTCAGAGTGCAAAGTCTTTGGTAAGTTTAGGTCCATAGCAGCAGGTTGAAATTACTGCCCTAGTCTAGTTATCATATAGGATGTCATGTTAGTTAGTTAGCATGTAAGATATCATATAAATATATGCATTACGTAGCTTAAAGGCCAAGAGTGCGTATGTCACTATATGCCAATATTTTTCCTCTTGGAAGGAAAAACCCCGGATCACGTGGTGAGATTGCATATAGCATTTTGCAAAGGGCAGAACAGTTGCAACAGAGCCCATAACCTGGTGATAGTTCCGTTTTATAAGGTAAACAGTGCTTTCTGGTGCTCCCTTGCACTGGTGAGACTCCTGGTGCCACCCTTCATCTAATCGTGAACTACTTCATTTAATCTGGACCTTTGAGTCCACCAGGTTAAACCTGCTGCAGTCTGAAACTGCAACATTCCCCTGGCTCCACAGCAGCTTCTGAGCTCTCAGCTTGCGGGAGCTGGCAGAGATTTTTTCCACATGCTTTTCCACCTTTGCAGACTTCCCTTGAAGGCTCAGACCTTCCTTTTGTGAGTCCCTAACCTGGCTGCCTCATTTTTCAAGTTTCAGCCATTGCGTAGTTTCCAGTTATTGCCAGGATAAGCAGAATACCCTCCATTGCATCTCAGCTGTGTTTTTCCTGTAAGGACTTGAGCCAGAAGCGGTGCAGCTCCTGCTTTTCAAAAGCATCAGATCCAAAGTAATGCTATATGCAAAAGGAAGCTGAAGTAGAAGACAAGCCAGAGATTGCCATTAAAATTACTCACCCAGGGCCACTGGGAAGTTGATTGCAAAGCCTGGTTCTTTAGCCAGTGTAAGACCTACCTTGTTCCCTAGGCATCCAGACGGAAGGATGTGCTTTCGAGGTACTCATTGAGGATGCACTAAGCCCCAGGGTCGCTCCGTTCCGTGAGCTTGGAGAGATGTTAGGGCTTGCTGGCAGGGCCAACAATAAGGCTCAACCGTGCCTGTTAGAGGTAAAACAGGAAGAAGCCTCGTTTTTCAGAAATTGTTTATCCTGATTATAGTAGGCAAGAAACAGCCATGGAACCTCGGGGCCACTGACTGCTTCAGGTGATGGTCAGGTTACCCGTCAGAAGGCACAGGGAACAGATTCCCCTTGGCTTCTGCTCTGAATGCCTGCAAAGGCTGGGGCTTCTTCTGAGGGTTTAAATCTTGGGATTTTTCAGTCTGACCTAGGAATTATTTTTTTCTTCAGACAGAATTTTTAAGGCTTCTGTTGGGAGGGAGTCTGCAAGGAAGCAAATTTGGTGCAAAATAATAATTTCCCTAACTTAAAAGTTTGAATTCTACTCTCTTGCCTACACAGACCAGGTACAGCAGTAGATTTTGTTTCAGATGTCAGTGCAAAACCCTCCTTGCCTTTAACATAGTATAGTCAAAATACAGCGAATTGCAAATGGTGAGGCAGCGGTGCTGCTTGGCACTAGGCTGTTTCATTTGACTTTGTCTCTGCCTCAGACAGAAATGTAATTCCCAGGGCTTAGAGTGTGCTCTCCTGGTATTATGGCAAAGAAAGGGGTGGCTCAGGAGCTTTAATTTTTATTTACCTCCAGTTTTCCTCATTTTAGAAAAAATACCTTAGAGAAGAAGCTTCTCCTCCCTGCTCAGGCGGGATTTGAGTCCTTACTGAAATAAGAATGTGCTAAAATTCTGAATTTGTAAGCGTGCAAATAGATATTTTAATTGTTGTGCAATTGCATGGGGAGTAAACACAAGAGTGCCTGCAATTAAAAACTCAGTAAGCAGTTGAAAATGGTTTTTACAAATTTTCAGGTGCATTCCCAAATGCACAGGTATACCTATTATATAGCATATTCTTATGACTCTGGAGCACACAGGCGAACCTGACTTTAGCATGCATGGGTAGGTTGAATATTTTAGTCCCATAGACAAGAGCAAACGTGCATATTTTATGTGTAGTAGAAATTAGCCATGCAGGGTATCAAATGAGAGCCTGAGGGGAGGTGCAATGTGTTGAAATTAGAGTCCAAATGAAATCTGTTTAGTATTAAACCAGTGAAATCCTGAGCTAGCTTCTCCGCTGGTGTCAGTCAGTCCAGCTCCATTAACTTCGGTGGAGCTGTGCTGGGGAAAAAGGCCTGCTCTGAATATTTTGAGTAAACACTGCATAGTTCTGTTAATAGAAGAAAAATGCTTTTGTGCAATTTTTGGAATGTAAATTTACTCTCATGATTTATATATTAGCTTTGAGCCTGGTCAGTAAACAGTTCTACTGGGACACTGTGTGTCACCACGAAGAACTGCTGGAGACGGGGTCCAGAGGCTCTGTATGGGGGCCAAGTAGGATTTGGTTAAACCCCGACCATCTGCCCTGCTGATGGGGATGGGAACTCCATGTCCTTACCAAGGGGAAGACTTGCCCTTAGAACATCCTATCAGCTTTCCTGTCTTTTAGTGGCTGCAAATTGTGACTTTGCACTCAGGCTGGCATTTTCAAAAAGAAACAGATGACTTAAAAGCTGGAGACGTGTTCCTTGTCAGTAGGACTTAGAGTCCTAAACATATAAGATTTTTCATCATTATTTCTTGAAGCTCAGAGTCCTGAAGGTATTTTGAAAGATTTCCTCCTCTGATATGAAAGTGATAAGTGCTTTCAAAATATCATGGTTTAATTAGCTGACCCTAATAAAAGCAAGTCAGCCTGAGCATTCTTTCTGTCTGCCAGCTTTAATTACCATAAAGAAGAAAGAGGAACAAAGACTCAAACTCATTTGTCCTGTTTGAGTTTGATGATCTCTCACAACAGAGACAATCAAGCAAGGAGGGGGCAGAAGGCGTTCTCATAGCAATATAAGGCAAGCCCTCTTTAATTAGAATTGGAGGGATTTTGAATGTTTGTTCTCTTGTGTGACTTAAGTTAGCATTGGGAAAGAACTGAAGAGCAGCTGGGTTAGAAACCAGGGCTGAGAGAAGTGTTTGAAAGGAAAAAATAAATTCCTCTTGTGCCTAGACACAGGGAGTTCCTACGTTACGGACGCTGCAGCTGCAGTATTCATACTGTCTTTAACAGCATTCCAGAGTAAAGAAAAGGGCTTAAGGTCTTCGCTGCTTATGTGTAAACCTCTTAAATGTGGACTGGACTGTTTGGGTATCCCTCTTTAAGTATTGCTCAATTGTGCTTGGGGCTTTGCTAGATTTAGCAACTAATTCATCCAGTTTTATTTTTGGATGGCTGCTTCAAAGCAAGACAGAGACCTTTGTATTCCAGCACAGAAACTTTCACCGGGGTCCAGTAATTGCTCATGTCATGCACTGCATGCTCCATCACCCCTAAGCAATAGCAAACAGCAGGACCTCCTTAATTGTTTACTTCACATTCTTGGAATTGTAAATACCCTTTTTAAATTTTTTTTTCCAAGGAAGATAATGAGTAAATTTTAGTTGCAGAATCTCTTTTCAGCCCTGAGGTTATGATTATTCTTGAAGTGCAAATTAAAAAAAAAAAAACCACAAATACAATAGCAGCATCTTCCACAGAGACTCACTACAGGCACGTATGCTGCCTATTAATTACATTAATTATTGATATACGATAATCCTGACAACACTTGGGCCAAGGTTTTTAAAAAGAGAGCCTCTGTTTAGTCCTTCTGCATGCAGCCAGTTGGGTTTTGTGCAAACTTGAGATGTCCCAGATTCCCAGGGCCCTTCCTAGGGTGCTCACAGACCGTGCGGGAGAGCTCTGGGTACCACTGCCAGGTGTAACTCCTTCACAGGAGGCGAGCTGTTAACTCCCTGATCCTCTAGTCTCTAAAGGTACCAATTAAATCTCTCCTACTAACTTGCATTCTTCTTCTAGAACGGTACAAGGCGTCATACAAGAACCTCAGTAGTTAGTTCAGGTGTCAGTGAAATTAATTGGGGGTTTTTGTTCTTAATAATCTGATCTGCATGCTTTGCTCTCTGTAGGAGTACCTGCATGGCCCATTGGCAGATGGGGAAGTGTGTGGTACTTGAAATATTAGAAGAATACCCATTGACAGATGGGAAAATAACGTGGTATTCAAAGTATTAGAATAATAATGAATTAAAATTAACCTTTTTAGCTTAATATTTGGAAATAATTAATATTGCACGCATCACCAGTTGCCACTTGTGAGACAAAGGGTGCGAACCTCCTAAGAAAGTCCAATTTGGTTTCTGGCATTTTGCTTTTTACAATAGGATAGTAGAAACATCTGGCATACCATGAAACTTGATTTGTGACTAGTGAATTAAATGTGATCAGTGTCAGAGAGAGCACACTCCTAATCTTTAGTGAAATTTTGGTCTGACAAATAGCAGCTCAAACTCCAGTCTTGTTATAGTTACTTAATTCTCTGACAAAAAGTCCGTAAATCACATTCAGATTTTTCAGCTGCAAAAATAGGATGTCAAGTTAAAGCTACTTTGGAAGAGCCCTGGACAATCAAAAGACTCTAGGAAAATAGGTATATAAGGAATTGTTAAATGATGCAGCCCAGTCAGGTGCATGCAATGGAATTATAAACATGCACCAGGCCAAAAGCCATATGCATTGAAATATGCTGGATATACCAAGGTTTTTATGCTAAGAAGAGTTATTCCTCCACTTGTTCATGGAGGACTCTCAATATTTTGAATATACCCAGTGTCTCTGTATTGGCATGGGTTTAAAACATAGTTTACCTTAGGTGTAAGACGGATGCTGAGATGTCGTTTATCCAGCTACATCCTTGCATGCACCTTCTATGATTATTCAGCACTCAAGAGAACCCAGACCTTGCCTAAGGGAGGAAATATTTTGATAAAATGATCCCCAAAAGTCAATAAACTTTACAGGTTTATTGCTCTGATCCACGTGCAATATTATGCAAAGATGCACTAAGTAGGAAGTATAGCTCTGTAGAGAATCTAAATTCAACTCTCTCTAGAAACTAAAAAGGAGTTAAATGCGGGACTCACTTCATCCTGACATTTACTTCCAACAAAAAGTTTTCAGTATTTAATATGTATATTTTGGGGTTTCTTTGGGAACTAGTATCGCCCTTAGGCAATTAAATTAGATAGTCAATATCTTTAGGTCTTTTACAAGTACAAGTCCTACAAATAAACCTGAAAATACTCATGTGGAGATTTTTTTTTCTCCTCTTATCTCTGTTGATACTGAAAGCTTTAAGGATGTGACATAAATCAGTGTAACGTAATTCTCTCACAAATGAAGGATAATTTTCTGACGACAAAGCTTGAGAGATTATTTAAAAAAAAAAAGCTGAAGGAAAAGATAGTAGAGAAGCTTCTTGCTTTTGAGGGATTGAAGTAAACAGCTACTTTTTGGGTAAAGACTGATAAATGTTATCATTAAGCTGAGGAATCTGTCCCAGTGGATTTTTCTGAGTTACTGAGTTTGAAGCCTGTGTTACTAGACTTGGGGTTGTTTTTTTTAACGTTTCCTGGACTTGAGCAAGGTGAGGATGGCCCTTCAGATGGAAGAGACCCTCCTCTGTAAGAGCTGGGGCTCTGCTTTCCAGCTGCTTGGGGAACTATAGACCTCTTGGTTAGACCTCGGTGCTGGGGCAGGTTATGGAGCAGATCTTCTTGAGTGCCATGACATGGCACATATGGGGCAACCAGGTGATCAGGCCCAGTCAGCTTGGGTTTATGAAAGGCAGGTCCTACGTGACTAACCTGATCTCCTATGACAAGGCGACCTGCTTAGTGGATGAGGGAAAGGCAGTGGGTGCTGTCTACCTAGACTCTAGTAAAGTCTTTGGCGCTGTTTCCCACAGCATTCTCCTGGCCTGGATGGGTGTACTCTTCGCTGGGTACAAAGAACTGGCTGGATGACCAGCCCTACAGAGTTGTGGGGAATGGAGTTAAATCCAGCTGGTGGCTGGTCACCAGTGGTGTTCCCCAGGGATCGGTTTTGGGGCCAGTTCTGTTTAATATCGTTATTAATGACCTGGATAAGAGGATTGAGTGCACCCTCAGTCAGTTTGCAGATGACACCAGGTTGGGCAGGAATGTTGACCTCCTGAGGGCAGGGAGGCTTTGCAGAGGGACCTGGACAGGCTGGACCCATGGGCTGAGGCCAGTTGTATGAGGTTCAATGAAGCCAAGTGCCGGGTCCTGCACTTTGGTCACAACAACCCCCTGCAATGCTACAGGCTCGGGGGAAAGGGGCTGGAAAGCTGCCAGCAGAGAGGGACCTGGGGGTGCTGGGCGACAGCTGGCTGAACAGGAGCCAGCAGTGTGCCCAGGTGGCCAAGAAGGCCAACGGCATCCTGGCCTGCATCAGCAATGGTGTGGCCAGCAGGAGCAGAGCAGGGATTGTGCCCCTGTGCGGCATCTTGAGTCCTGGGGTCAGTTTTGGGCCCCGCCCCACAAGAAGGACATTGAGGGGCTGGAGCAGGTCCAGAGAAGGGCAACGGAGCTGGGGAAGGGTCTGGAGCACAGGGCTGACGAGGAGCGGCTGAGGGAGCTGGGGGGGTTCAGTCTGGAGAAGAGGAGGCTGAGAGGAGACCTCATCACTCTCTACAACTGCCTGAAAGGAGGGTGCAGTGAGGGGGGTGCTGGGCTCTGCTCTAAAGGAACAAGTGATGGGACAAGAGGAAACGGCCTCAAGTTGCACCAGGGGAGGTTCAGGCTGGATATTAGAAAAAATTTCTTCACTGCAAGAGTGATGAGGCATTGGAACAGGCTGCCCAGGGCAGTGGTGGAGTCACCATCCCTGGAGGGGTGTTTAAAAGGGTACTTAGGGACGTGGTTTAGTGATGGACTTGACAGTGCTGGGTTTATGGTTGGACTTGATGATTTTAAAGGTCTTTTCCAACCTTAATGATTCCACAATTCTATGTTAAGTGACCCCTCAAATTCCTCAACGTTCTACACTTGAAAGCTCCAGTCTTGCGGTTCCCTGAAGCTCAGTTTACCTTTTCATGGATGTATGTTAGGAAAAGTGAAAATAATGTCTGTGATCTGATATACCCCTTATCCATAATGAATTTTTTATTCACAGAGGGATTTGATAATACAGATATTTAATTAAATCAACTAGAAATCGGACGGTTTATGTAGCCAAATTTCCCAAATAGTCACAAGGGCTATAAATGACTTAAATTGGTATGTAGTTAAAATGCAGGAAGAACAGAGGATGTTTTTCATGTGGGATTGGGGCTATTGCTGTTTTGGGAGTCTGAGATCTCATCAACATTATCAGTTAGGCAATTCTGGATAATACAGGTGCACTGGTTCGTACTTCTTGTGAAAACAATCAAGCTGCCTGTCTAATTTAATTTTACGTGTAGCCAGTCTTTTATTAGATGGAATTTATTTAGCACTCTCACACCAATGCTGGTGTAGGGTTTTCAGGTTATGCCAGGAAAAACATTAATTCAAATAGTGGAGCTAACATCCTCTACCTGCTTCTTTCCTATCCTGTCCTGCCACAGCCTTCCTCCAAGGCTGAAATCAGAAGAGCCTTCCATAAATCTCTAAACATAGTATTTTATTCAAATCTCACAAAAAAAAGATTTTAAAACTCTGTAGATTTCAAAAGTGGCTCTGTTTTTAAAATATCTGCTCATTATCAGGTGGCAAAACTGAAATGTTTGTTTTTCTCTCATGAGAAGAATTTTAATACATGTGGCACCTGTTGACCATCTTTTTCCCCTTGATAGAACCACAGACAACGCAAAAGTAGTATCTAGTAAAAAGAATTCTAAGTTTAAACCTTCATTCAGCATCTTCTGCTTGCTGGAAGCAGGTTTTGACTTTCGTAAACTATTTGTGAGAATATGTAACCTTAAGTGGCTCTGAGAATGTTGAGAAAGTAAAACATAGTCAGCACTCTATAAATGCCTAACAAATGAAAGACAGAACCTGTTGTATACAGTCAACAGCACTTCAGTGACACAGCCCTGGTGACCATAGCCTTTGGAAAGCAGGATTCGGGTGACCATCCCCAGTCTGAGGCTTGTGGAATTGGAGGCGACTTATGGTGCCATAAAGAAAAAGGAATAACCTTGAAAATAATTAGTTCAAAATCTCCGGTACAAAAACCTTGGTGATACAAAAGTGAGATAGCGAAGGCATCCTTCTGAGGAAAATAAAAGCCATTTCAGTGTTACATTTGAGAATATAACACCGTCGGGAAACACTGCTATTCCACAGCTGTTTGGTTCTCTGCTCTAGTTCCTCAGCTGCCCTATTTTCTGTCTTGTTGGAGAGCTGTCTATATAGGATGCTTCTAATTGCCACTTTAATGTGAATATTTTTGCTGTGAATTACTGGCTCTTATTTTTTTGTCTCGTTGCTTGGAGGGCTTTGCCAGTGAAGTGTTTTGCTTGGTGTGAGGTTCAGTGCAGACTGCTCTCGTATCACAGCTGGGAATTGGGAGGTGGATTCCTTTCCCGAGCAATACAGAGCTGCTTTGTTTTGCTCCTTGGGGGGGATATTGCAGACTATGGAGAAAGAGAAAGGCAAAGGGAGAGAGAGACAGCTGTAAATGCGATGTTATTGAACGACGCAAGAATATTCTGGGAACACTGTAGCTTTAATGTAACAATAGAGATGACAGAGAAAGACTCAGAAGCTGGTTATTTTAAGATCTTGAAACCCAAAATGCCTTAAGCAATTTTACTTTAATTTGCTCTGGTGTGTGCATAGGTACACAGGTATACACAGAGCAGTAATGAAAGCAGACTAGCCCTTGTTTCAGTGTGTCATTTAATCTAGTTTCTGGATGTCAGGGGAACACAGAATAAAATAATTTTTTGGCTTCCAGAACAAAGACGGCACAGTTCTGTGCTATCAGCAAAAACCTGGTGTAAACAACAGCCCCCTTAAGGCCATTCTTTAGCGCTAAAAGGAAAAACAGAAAATATCTTTTTTCTTCTAGATAGTAATTAGCCCACTTGGTCACTTTTCAGTTGGTTCCAGTTTAGGCGGGTGGAGGCTCCTTGGCACTTCCTCGGCTCTTAGTGGTCCAGCTCTGCCACAGGTGAGACGAGAGGACTTCTCGCTCTTCTGGAAATTCTGGCTGAATAATGGCTGGGGGGGTTTGTATCCAGCTTTCCAGGCAACTCAAATAGTTTTCCTAAAGGACTGGAAAATAAAGCGACGCCTCAAATGCCAAACATCTAATATCAACCTTTAGAAGTGTTTTTCTGTATCAGCTGGGATCACTATGTCTCTATGGGATTTCTCACACTGGAGAGACTGAGTTCATGCATAACTGGTGGTTTTTTGTCTTTGTTTTTAATTGGTGGTGGTTGTAAACATTGTTCCACTTTTCACTGAAAATGTTTTTGTAACCTAGGTAGTGGGTGCAGTGCAAAGCTGAAAATCTGTTTTTCTTCAGAGGTCTTGATCCAAAAGCCCTCTGAATCCAGCAGGAAACTTCAACTGGCTTTGTGCTTTTACCAGACTTGTTCAATGGTGACTTTTTTTTTTTCCTTCTGTATTGGCACTTTCTAGGATTTTGTAGTATTGTATCAATGAGGGCTGAAGGGAGGTGAGTTTGTAGAGGTGTGTCTCTGGTACCATGGCAGCATGTGAGTTGCTGTCAGCTCTACATGTGGTGTGGCACTCCATGTAGACCAGGCAGGCTTGCGGGGTGTGAGTGACATGCTTCTAGGATCCCCAATATCCTCTCTAGCTACAACGAATAAGGAATTATTTTTGGCTGGAAATTTAATTCAATGATAGGAAGATTGTACTAAATTCAATGGTAGGAATGACATTACTCAAAGCTACGTTATTGTATAACATCTTACTGCAAATTGGTGCTAAAATTAATAAGAAAAGTGAAATATCAAAATTTGCAATGGATGGAGAGATATCATGGACCAGTACAGTGAGGAGGGAGAGATTTATTGAAAACAGTTGGAAAATGCAACCTGCTTTAGAAAAATTTTAAAAATAAAAGGGTGGAGATGATAAACAGGAGGACAGACAGAGACCAGTCCTTGCACTGCATTGCTATCAGGGTTTGGGGGATTCTGAGCTGTCCGACTAAGGCTATCCTGCACTAATAATTAGATTATTCCCACTGAATCTATGTTATGCAAAATATGAATTGTGCTAGAAAACTCTCCCAAACCCAAACAAAACCCCCAAAACACAGGAAACATTGGACAAAACTCAGTAAAAAAGGACATACGTATGTTCTCCAAATTTTCAAGCACTTTCTCGTGATCAAACAACTATGCAAATGCAACAGGCGAATGTTGACTAAAGTTATTTTTCTTGTCCTTGTCCAGTCAGAGACCAGGTAGCAAGTCAGTTTTCAGAGTTGGTGTGCACCCCGAGTACATTGGCAGAGATGTCTAGTTGTCTTCATTTCTGAATGGAAGGCCACTTCTGTTCAGATACATCAGAAAACTCAAAGACTTTATAGAGTTTTCAGAGAATTAATTCAGCTACTATGCATGTGTAGAGTGAGAAACCATTGTCACAAAAATACACAAATTAAATGGGGGCGAAGAGTCATGCCTTCAGGTGAAAATCTGCCCATGCCACCTCTACTCCATGCTTCTGTGCCCATAAGGGCATAGAAATACAATACAAATCAAGCTGTTATGTGGTGAAGATTCAGTAAGCCTAAAACACTATCCTGAGTTAACAACCCAGAGACTAATGCATATATAGCTTGCAAAGGCGTATAAACTCTTCAGCTAATTTAGTGGGAGGCTCTATTCTCCAACCCTATTAACAATAAAATATTTTAAATAAACTCCAAGGAAATAATTGCAGGGTTTCTCCTGCTAATCCTTATGGCTGTTGTCACATTGCAACTATTAAAGTAATGGCATTTTAATGGTAATATATACGTATGCACATAGCAGTGAGATTCTTCATTGTACAGGCACGATTATATTTGCCTTTCAGTACAGAGGCCACAATTACTAAGGCAACATTTGCCAGTGGTTATACTATAGCAATATCTGTGAAACTGAATGTATTCCTAAAGTCAAAAGCCAGCTAAAAAGCAAAAGTACAGGTGCTTGTACTTAAGGTGGAAATATCTGTTGTCACCCCACACAGCAGTGTTGCTGCAGTGGGAGTGTTACCTGCTGTCCTGGTTTTGGCTGGGACAGAGCTAACTGTCTGCGCAGTAGCTAGTGAGAGGCTGTGTTCTGAATCTGTGCTGAGAAGAAGGCTGATAACATACTGAGGTTTATAGTTGTTGTCAGGACAGTCAAGGACTGTTCAGCTTCTCTGCTGTGCCAGCGTCTGCAGTGCACAAGAAGCTAGGAGGGACCATAGCTCACAATTACTGTCTTAGGATATGACCTTGGCTTTAGGATTGAGACCCAAATTGGCCAATGGTATATTCCATATCATGCATGTCATGTCCAGTATATCACCAGGGTCTATCCAGAAGCTCATTCTCACTCTCTCTTGGTCAGCTCTCTCAGACTCTGGGACTCTTAAGCTCTTCTCTTTTCTGGGATTTCAGTTTTGGGACTTTCTCTGCTCTGGGACGGGCTGGGGCTTAGTCATCGTGTGGTGAGCAGTTGCACTGTGTTTCACTCATTTGTGTATTTGTATGCTATTACTATTGTTATTATTAGTAATATTTTCAATTTTATTGTAGTTTAGTTATTAAATTGTTCTTATCTCAACCCATGAGTCACTTTCCCCTTTACCCTTCTAATTGTCTCCCCTGTCCCTGGGGAAGGGGGAAGGGTGAGCGAGCAGCTGCATGGTATTTGCTGCTGCTACCTGGGTTTAAACCATGACACTTACAGACAGCAGCATGATCGATACCTGTCTGTTTCTGGAGCTGCTGGCTGACAGGTTAATGGTAGCACTTCAGTGGCGCTTGAATCTGATATGTTTAAATAAACTAAGAACGGCAGGAAGCACCTCTTGGAGGTGCCTTGCTGGCTGTAGATAACTAACTTAAAGTAGAAGCCTAATTTCTAGGTAGCTATATTTAAATTTAATACCCTCTTTGGGAAGGTAAGGATTACATTAAGCATGTAATCCTCAATCTACTCAGTTTTGGAGTATCCAAAGACTTAATCTTTCCAGGGGCTAGAGACGTTTTGCCTTTTCAATTTTATTTACTCTCTGACTTCAAGCTTGTGACTGTATTACTTAACATAGCTGTTTAATTGGATTATAGAGTTGAAGAATAGTTCAGGTTGGAAAAGGACCTCAGGAAGTTTATAATCCAACCTCCAGCTGAAAGAGATGTCAACTATAAGATCAGAGCAAGTTGCTCAGGGCTTTATGCAATTGGGTCTTGAGAGCATCCAGGGATGGAGACTGCACAACCTCTCTGGGCAACCTCTGTCACTGCTAGATTTTTCCTCAGGATAGAAAAGCTTTTCCTTAAATGCATTTGCAGTTGATGCCCATTGACTCTAATCCTCCTGCCATGAAGAACTGCAAAGAACCTGGCTCTGTACCTTCCATGACCTCATCATAGTTACTGTTGGGCTACTGCTAGGTCCCCCCAAAACCATCTTTTCTCCAAGCTGAACAAGCCGAGCTCCCTCAGCCTTTCCTCACACAGCAAGTGCTTCAGACACCAATCACCACAGCAGCTCTCCACTGAACTTCTTCCCATTTATTGATGTCCGAGTTGTACGGGAGACCCCTAAACCGGGTGCCATGTTCGAGATGTGGTGTAAAATGCATTGAGAATCACTGCCCTTGACACACCAGCTGTGCTGCTGGTAGTGCAGCCCAGGATGCTGTTGGCCTTCATTGCTGCCAGGGGTCCCTGCTGACGCAAAACCAGGTCAGGGTCTGCCAAGACCTCATGTTCCTTTTCCACAGAGCTGCAGCCTGCTGTCGCAGAAGGAGTCAGGGTGAGTTACACACCTCATTCACAAGAGAGAAGCAGCAGTATACGTTATTTATGTAAAACAGTGAGTTAACAAGGGTTAATGTGACAATGATTTAACAAGGTTCGATGGCAAGGTATGCTTGATAACTTACTGCATATAAGACAGGGTCAGGCAAAACTATCAGGGAGACCCTCCCGTTGAGTCATGACCATGAGGTTCGGAAAGGATGCCCTTGCTCTCTAAACTCCTTCTCAGAGAGGAGCCTAGATGCAGCTGGATCCAATCCTAGTCCCAGACTTGGTCAATGGTTTCTATCTAAAGGATTATATATACACAATAAATTCTTTATATAATTTGGCTAAGATTTCGCAGTTTATTATACTATTCATCATTTACTGAGAATGTGTTGTGTTAAGGAATCTCTTGGCCTCAAGGGATAGCCTTGAGAGGCATCTCTACTCAAGAGAACCTGGTGTGTAGCCCATTGCCATCCAGGAGAGCTCAGCAGACCTTGGGCTGTCCACTCTTTAAAGAGTAAGATGATTGAACGATAATCGTATTTGCATCCTACCCATATTTTGGTTGGCACGTGCTCAGCTAGCTGTCAGCTGTTGAGCAAGATGTGCAAGATAGCCCTCGGCTATTGTGTTGTAATGTGTCTCCCCTGAATCTATTCTGAGTCGGATGCAGCCATCATGACCAGACACACCGATGATGGCCAGTGCTGCTGGTTATTGCTTGAACAGGGTTATGGGAAATAAAGGTCAGCTTGGGGTAGAGAGGGGAGCACACCATCACACCTATGTCCTTGTGAGGGATTCCTTCTTCCCAGGTGCAGGACTTGGCATTGGTCCCTGCTGAATTTTGCAGGGTTCCTGTTGTTCCATCCTTCCAGCCTCTCACTCTGAACGGCAGCCCTGCCCTTGAGTGTATCAACTGCTCCCCCTGACACTGCCACCAATTTGGTATCACGTGTAAGCTTGATGAGAGGTGACCTCCATGGCTTCCTTCCTCCAGGTCATAGATGAAGATGTGAAGGAGGTCAAATCCCAGGATAGGCCCAAAGAATACTCTGCTTGCTACCTCCCGGTAGAGTACGACCCTCGAGTCTCTGCCCTCTGAGCCTGCCCATCTGAAGAGAACATGTAATTGGAGCACCCCATGATATTTGGCCAAGGCAGGGATCCTCAGGTTTATTCCTGTTTGTGAAGCTAAGAGCAGAGAGCTCGCAAGCCATTGTGAGGGAATATGAGAAAACCAGATATCTTCATCGCTTTTCTTTTTTTTTAATATAATTTTTCAATATTTCAACATTTCTGTCTTGCACAAATGAAAAGAAGTGGGTAAGGAATCTCTAAGGGTTAGTTGGAGTCCCAGTGAGCAGTTTGATATTCAGGTGCAGAAATACATGCATTGTAGGGGGTGTTTAATATTAAAAGGATACATATCTGGAAACAGTTTGGTTTAAATATAAGTAAAAACTGATTCATTGCAGCATAATTCTAATTTTGAAGTCAGTTGATTTCAATGTATTTTGGGAATGAAGTAATTCAAGAGTGAATCAGTTCCATAATTATTTTGGGAAAAAATGTTATGCTAGTAGTTCTGGAGAGTTCTTTCTGTACAAGTCATTCTGTTTAGGAAGGGAAACCATACCTTTCTTCGTACGTCTAAATGAATTCCATCTTGTCTATGTGGAAATGTTTCTTTTTAGGTTTCATTAGCAAAAGTTTTTTTTTTTTTTTCTCTGTAAATAGCAGATGTCTCAGATGAGTGAGAGAAACCCGGCATGCTGTTATCAGATAGAATCCTAAAAAATTCTGATCATAAGATAAAGATGGACTCAAGGTTTCAAAAGCTTACTTAACAGCAGCTCTAAAATTAATGTATTAAAAAAATTAAGGTATTTTGCACTGCCTTTGACAATGAAAGCTGTTAATCAAAAAGAAAGAATCAAGTTCTTAGCATTTTCTCAGTGACAAAGAAGAGACCGCAACATTTTGGGTGTAAATTAATCAAACATACGACAATGGCTGCTAGCCAGGAAGAAATTTTAGTAGCTGTATTAATTGCTATAGAAACACTGGCCTTAATGCAGCTTGTAGGGGTATTTGTTAAGGTTGTGGGTTCAAAATATTTTAATTTTTTTTTGGTCAGGCTTGATTAAGGTGTATAAATTGCATTAATGGATATGCTATGTGTATTTCCTTAATTAGCTCAAAAATGCAGGTAGATAAGCGTGTGATAACATAGCTGTCACAAATCTTAAGGGTCTGAAATATTATTTAGGCTTTTTGTTCAAACTGTCTGAGATAAACAAGCATTAACAAAAATGGAAAAGTAGAGAAAACAATGTTGTAAATCTATTCCTGTAGCACAGGGAAATACTGAAACACCAACGAGGTGTGACCTCTGTAGCTCTTGTCAGCCAGATATTCTTACTGAGTATCCATGCAGAAATGTAAAATCTTCTGTATTTATTAAAACCATAACTTAGTGTGAAGAGACAGATGTTTCAGGAAGAATAGGGAAGGATACATGACCCGTTGTGGCTAGAATATATCTATAGTTAATGCAAATCTACTAAGCACCAAAGAACTACAATCTGTTTGCCACAGAAATTCAAAGGTTTCTCTCTGCTTGCAGGAAGCACTCTGGTGTGGTCAGACTTAGTATTTATGTCTGACATGTTACTGTCTAGATTTCAGCACGTCAGGTAAAAAAAATATGTCAGTGTTGTCTTATTCACAGCGAGAGGGAACATCCTTCTGGAGCTCCAGTCTGAAAAGGCATGAGAAATGATGTTTTCAGCGTACACAGAATACTGGTAGGAGCATTAGCGTGGCATTAAGTGTAGTGTTGGGAGACTAAAGAAAAAATATTTTCTCCTGACAATGAAGGCATGTAACAAAGTAGGAAAAGTGAAAATAAAAGAGGAGAATAGTAGCAGTCTAGGGCAGGTTAAGAAATTCGAGAGCAGGAGTGCCAAGGACCTGTTTTATCTAGAGATGCTCTGAGAACAAGCATTGATAATGGGCCTGCATGGACCAAAAAAAAACCCAAAAAAACCTAAAACCCCACTCTGAACCTCAATCTGATATGAAGAGTCAAACGATGCTGTCGGCCTTTATGGAAGTGGGTTTTTTACATAGTAATGAAAAAGATTATTAAAACCAGACCTTGTTAGTCTCTGCCTATGCAAAGATTTATTCCTTCATCAAACCTGCAGAATCATGAGATTGCTTGATTTAGTTGCTAAAACAATGGTTTTCATATTGATTAAGAGCCTAGAAGTAAAAAAACCAAACCCAAACTAAGTAAAAAAAACCCAAACCCCCTAAAACATCTAACAGTAATAAGATGGTGATCGATAGATAGACATTTGTTGGCTTTTAATCCTTTGGCAGGTATATTGTTTCAGTAAATATCACAGGTAGGTTAATGACTGAAGAATGAAGCATCGTTATATTTGAATTGGAAAAGGACAGCCTGTTTTTTCTCCCAGATAGCAATGCCAGATTACGTGTAGAAGGAGATACTGATAGTTGATCCTTAGCTTCTTTCATTTGGCCATTGTTGCATCAATAGTTATTCCTGCAGAGTTCGGATAAGCTGCAAGTGAGAAATAAAATGTCTCCTGTGACTGTAGGAAAGTCAAAGACTTTCTTTGGTTACAAAGCCTTTTCTGGGTGAAGGAGAAACCGATGAGGATCTAGAAGATTCATAAGGTTATACTGTGGCTAATCTTGTGGTTTTTGATTTTTAATAAAGCCTGTGACACACTGATATTTCATTGCATCTTGCTATGGCGATATCTCACTACCCACGTTTACGGTAATGTACTCTTTTCATACTTTATTCAATCCAGTTGCCACCTATCTTGCTAATAATCTAATTTCAAGTTTTCTTGTTGACAAATTTATCTTAATTGTTTCCTTTTGGATTTTATGTTTGCTATTTACTGCTGATCAGTCACAGTTCATTGATGATTGTAGATGACTGTGACGTATTAACCTGTGGCACTTTTTTATTTTGCTTCCTTTAAAGCATACGTTTAAATTTGCACGTAAATAGGTAAAGCATTGAAAATAACACTTGAAAACCAAAGTGGGCTGGGTATCCAAAAACCATTAATCACTGTTAATAATTTTGTGTGATTATTTTTGAAAGGTACCATGTTCTGCTTTTGGACTGTACTACTTATATGTGCCATTTCGTGTTCTCTTTACAACTCAGAGAAACAGAACAGTCTTTCAGACAAAAATGTTTTAAAAATGATCATAGCTGATGAAGAGGTTTAAGGATCAGACAAAGGTATAACTAATGGACATAGGTATTGGTAACAACATTGTGGTCAGCGTAGCTCAGTTAAGCCTTTATTCTAGAGGTATTTAAATAATGTGCCCAATATTGAGAATGCACTTAAGCATTTCCCTTCTGGGTGTTTGAATCTTTGCTTGCTTTTACGAAAATTAATGATCTGTTCTGCCTTTAGACCCTGAATGGGAAATTGCATTAGGGCCAGCTCGTACAGCCCTGTCTTGAAAGCATTGGAACTAGGTAATAAAGAAGCTGTGGTTAAACAGTCATTTGTGGGGAAAGATCCAATGGTAAACATGGAAATTGTCCTAATCCAGTAAAAAAGATTCATGGGTTTTCTGCACACCTTGTCCTTGGCTTAAAAGTATTATGGTCTGCTTGTAAAAACTGCCCTTTTAGTTGTGCTTTGGGCAGAAAAGAGAATTGGGAAGCAGAGGGAGGGACATGGAATAGTTATGTTCAATTTGAATGGGTGACGTGCAGTGTCTGCCCAGCAGAAGAGGTAGTGGGAAAAGACAGAGGAAATCATTGCGCTCCTGTGCAGACCTCTGTCGGGTACGTGACTTTGGTGCCATTCTGGTGTCGACATCTCAGGCAGGCCAGAGGTTAGAGAAGGTGTGAGGAAAGGCAACTGAACAGGCATTGGGGCTGTAGCCGCTGCTGTGCAGGGAGGCCCTAGGAAGGCTGGTTTTAGACAGCATGAGGCTGCGAAGGGGTAGGGCTGAGATTTACAAACTCTAGGGATCAGAGAGGCATTCATGAACAACAGGTTCACAATCAGGAACAGGAAGGGATGTGCCCTCCTTCATCCCAGTGGTAACAGCAGTGGATACTGGGGCAGCTTGAGGGGAACCAACAGCAGGGCGTGCCCAGGTACCCCCTGAACAGTGTCCCCTGCTGTGACAGACAGACAGAAAGTGCACTTCGTATGCACTTTTGCTTTAATTGGATTTAAATCTGGCTAGGATGGATAACTGTAATAATCTGTTCACGGTAGAACAAATCTGCGCCTGGGATAATTTATTTTACTACTTAGACAACTTTTTCCATCCTAGAGTTATGACCTTGATCCATTTAGGTAGCCTCCAATCTCTTTTTCCTGTGGGTCAATAGAATGTTAAACTGGAGCAACTACTTTAACAGGTGACTGTAGGAAAATTTCAGGAAAGTGTTTTTATTACAGACACCAGTTTTGAGGATGCCCTAACATTTGTTTGCCTTACGTGACTATGAATTATTCTTTCTGCTTGGTCAGAAGTACACAAGAGGAACAGTTATAGATGGAAGGCTTAATAAATCATTGATTCTCAACAAAACAGGAAGAAGTTTGCAAAGGATTTTTTTTTCTTCTCTTCAGTAACTGCAGCTGCCTGCTCCTTGGATATTGCTCTTATGTGAAGGAAGGGTTAACCTTCTTCTGACCCTTTAGAGACACCTTCCACCCCTTTGCCCGGGCAGCCAAGGTGTGCCCCAGGGATCACTGGCTGCCTTCATTTCTAGATTCCCATGGTTCTGCATATTTACAGAGAATATGAATTAATATTAAATAAGATAAAATTAAGATAAAGAGAGAAGAATGTCAAACTAATGGGAGACTTTATGACTAGCAAGTACAAAGAAGACTATCAAGTCCTAAATATTTTTTTACCAGCACTCAGACAAATGAAAACAGGGTAAGCGGTGATGACAGGTTTGAGTTTTGGGTATCTGGTGAAATTTCACTTTTCCTAATACAAGTTTATTAATGCCAGTACATCAATATTGCTAAGGTTCCTTGCGGACTTACACCTATGCATCTTTAGCCTCTGCATAATTAATTAGCACTATTTAAATGTGCATTTTATAGATCTTAAGTTTGGAATTTAGAAGTCTACTTTATGGATATACCCTTTGAGGAGAAAAAGGAATGACAAGTTTTACATACACTGAAAAAGCAAACAACTGAAGATCTCCCTCTCCTTCTCTGTACCCTGGTGTCCCTGTGGTCCCAACCACCTAAATTCAAGGCATTATACTTTGTCTCATCTGCCCTCAAAGGCACTGTTATTACCTCAGGCAGTGCCAGTTGATTAAGTTCCTCCTTAAATCACTGAGCATCTTTCTGTTAAATCTTACCTGTCTGAATTGGTCCAGACTGTCCAGGACTCCTGACAGATGGGGTTCCTGCCTAGATAAGAGCCTCAAAACACTAATTTTATGCTGAGATTGCATTTGAAAAGTACCTCTGAAACACCCCAAGCTGACACAAATAGCAGCAGAATGACAATACAGAGGTCTTGTTGCTGTAGGAAATGAAATAACAAAGAAAACCTGTAAGAACACCTATTATTTAACAACTGTAAATCAGTGTGGTGTATACAGTAAGCTCTTTCAAAAGATACATATATATCTATATTTATTCTTTCTAATATATTCTCATTCCCAGATTTCTCTTTCTGCTTGAATCTCAGACCTTATGACACGTTCTCCTAAGGATTTAGCAGATACTACTTCCCTTAAAAGGCAGATACGAAATAAATCCCTTTTGTCTGGCAGGGGATCAGAGGCAGTGCCACTGCTAGGTTTCCTTTCAGGCTGTTGAGACAAGTCGCTGCCTCCGCTCCTGTCTGTCGTGTTTCAGTGCTGATACAGAGTACTGCTTACGGTTTGAAATTATGTCAAACAGAGACGGTTGCATGCCAAAATAAAAGGAAACGGGAGAGCAGGGAAAGCAGAATGTGAAATCCAGTTGTTAGGTAAGATATTATGATGCCAAAAGTTCAAATCACTATGCAAATAATGCTGAAAAGAATTGTCTTTCAGGAGACCTCTGCCACCCAGTGCTGGATTTCTGCCTTCATTTTGCTTTTGCCTTACTTATGCAAGACACTATTCTGTTTCTTTCTTTCCCAGGTCTTGAAAGCAGAATTTGTTTAAGGAGAGTGGACAGTATTTTGTATGGTTTTGTTCTTTCTGTATCATATTTGTTCAGAACATGAACAGAAACAGAAGTTATCAGTGTAGAACTTCAGAGTATGGTCTTCCCTCTCCAAACTAAACTCTGTTGATGAGCACTGAAATAGACATTGTTATTACCAGTGAAGTATCATCACTGGCTCCTGCAATCACACACATGGAAATGATTGGGATAGCTTACTGGTGAGAGCTCTTGTTGGAAGTCCTTTGCAAAATCAGACTGATGTCACTGTTCCACTCATGTTCTGTGTTTTTAAGGTTTTCTTGTACTTCCTGCTTCTAAAAGTGAAAAAAAAACCCAGATACGCTAGGGAACAACTTGAGCTTTTCCACACGTTTTCCTGATTAGTTTTTCCCCTGCATTAGCTGTAATGGCACTGGCACTAGTCTGAAAACTGTTGATAGGTGGTTGGACTTGTGCAGCTTCTCTTAGATGTCTACTTCTGAGATGATCAGATCTTGACAGGTTATTTCTCTAAAGGTGCGGATGTATGTACCCATCATAGGTGATGAGATTTCACTCCTTCCCTCTTTCTGTTCCTGTAGTTTATGGGTGCTCACAAGCTCTCTCCTTGTACCCTTGCCATGCTGTTATAGGAAGAGGTGGGAACCAAAACAAGGGAGAGACTGCATTTACACCGAGGCTCCAAAGCATGGACCCATCTGACCCAGCTTGAAGCTAGCATGGCCTCCTTCAATCTGGAGTCCAGTGCAAGAGCCACATGGCACCTGGGTCCCCACTTGGGTGAGTCGCTTGTGAGCTCTGTGTCACGTCAGCTAAAGGGTGACAGTGCCCAGCCTAAAACTGCTCAGGTATTGGGTTGCAGTTGGTCTTTGGTTTATGTTGCACTGCACTCAGTCCCAAGTGTCTCACCCAAGGTCACACCAGTGGTCACCCATTACAGATGTTGTAATTGCAGCCAGCTGCCTCAAGTCCTAGCCTTGGGCCCTAGCCACTGGGCCATTGCGCTCTCTCATAAGATACACCTTTGAAAAGCTCATTGTCTGTCTGTCCAGGTGTTTCACACTGATATTCTTTCTCAATATATCCATTTTGGCAGATCTGTCTTTCCTTGTAGGTTGGTCTGTTTAGTCCTCCTTTTTCAGCTTTTACCTTTCTGTCAATACTTCTGGAAGTGAGGGGTTTAGAAGAAATGTTATTTTAAATAATAAGTACAGCTTGTTAAATGGCAGCCACAACATTCAAGTCTAAACAACGAAAGGAACAGTTGAAGCATAATACATCTTGAATTATTCTTACAATAAACATTATTTGTTATCAGTTATAAACAAACACTTAGTAAATCTCTCTTTTCTACCTTAATTTACCTGTTGAGACATACCTGTATGATGGATTGCTTCAAGGACTTATCACTCACGAGTTGCGCATTAATTCACAACTGGTTGCTGTTGTCACAAATCTATTAAATTAATTTCCTGTGCAATAGCTCTTATCCTTTCTCCTCTTTTCTCCATTTTGCATTGTTGATAGTTATGTGAATTGTATTTAAGTACTAAACAAGGCACTTGATTAAAGACAGTGAGGAAAGTGGTTGGGATGTTATGGTCCAGTCTTTTAAAGTGTACATAATTCAAAATTTGCATATTCATGCCTGTTACCAGATTTGTGTGCACAGATGAATAGCATGTAGAAACTTAACCTAATTGTTATGTGAACAAATATCAATGTCAGTGTACACTGTGAATGCAAAAAGGCTTTGCTGCAAAAAAAATGCATCTCCAACTTATAGCCTAAGGTTGGCTATTTGGTCCATTGTGCAAATCACAGACATTAGAAAATGTATCCCCTTCCAGATGCAGCTGTTACATTTTTAATGTGATACAGATACTTGTGGGCTATGTCAAGACAGAGTTAGAGGGCAGCTAGAGCCAGTAAGAACGATAAGTATTGTAGCTGAGTATAAAGGTCCTCTGTAAAAAAAAAAAAAAAAAAAAAAAAAA
>WKFP01014149.1:203136-220413 GCA_011057875.1 Pterocles orientalis
ATATATAAAATCATCATGCTGTCTACTATCTGTGTTCAGGTTAAAAATACAAAAAAAAAGATATCATTCATGTGGTTGTATATTTTGGTTTTGTTGGGTTTTGCTTTTCTTTTGTTATTAATGCTTCACAAATGGCTACGATGGTACCTGAGTTTATAATAGTTTTGGGTTTTTTTTAAATAATAAGTGCTGTAAGAGCTGCATGTACCCTCATAACCTTGTCCTTCAATATTAGCATTGAATTAGTAATCCACGGGAGGAGTTGATAGGTTTAATAAAGTGCTTTGGCAGCAAATAATCTATTTAGAGGATGTTTATAATTTAAAAGCTTTGTGCCAGTCATTTTGAAATTGCACGTCAGCAGGAATAAAAATATTGTATGTGAAAGCAGAAGCTGCAGTGACAGAACTGCTAAGGAAAATACTTATGTTTTTTAAAGAAACACAAAAATGTTTGTGTTCATCATTTGAAGGGATTTAAAGAACAGAAGCAGAAATGGGTTACTAAGTGAGATCATACAGATTCCAGTGGGTTCCAGGGGTAAACTATCAAGTTCTCCACAATACTAATGTATTCAGTGAAAGTCTCTTGCAAAGCTAGCAGCTTGCACTTAGAGGAAATAACAAGCAAATCTACTGAGAGGAATGAAAGAAGTTAGAAAGCTGGGAAGGACTATTTGTGTGCAACAAAAACCTCTGTCGCCTGTTGTCTTGTAGATGAGAAAAAGCTCCTTACTCAGGATGAGGTTTTTGTTCAGGCTCACACAGGTGATAATCAGGTGAGGAAAGTCCTTTGGCTTCAGAGAGGGAGCTTAGACGAGATGCTCTGAAGGTGATGGGGAGAGGGTGCCGTACTCTGAGCCTTGCCATGCACTGTCCATAACTATAACTTTGTATGTAATTTATCCTTTGTATTCAGACAGTCTTTTCAGGCTCCACATGTATCCTATTGTACCAACACCTCTATTATGCCTATCAGCTTCCCAGGAGAGTGGAGACAGGAGGTTGAATGCTTTCTGAATGCTTAACTGGAAATTATTTCAGATTGGCTTATGAAGGGCGCTGTCACATGGCCTGAAAACTGGGATATCCAGTGATAGATACATAGGAAAGATATCTAACTGAGTAACTTTCAGATCTTACTGAACATATGTGTTATTGACCTGGAAAATAAATAAAACAGAAATTCCCAGAGGCGGTTAAATCAGGAAGAGGGGTGAATGCTGGTAAGGGTGGACAAGTTTAATTTCACACAGGTGCTTAGAAGCTGAAGAAAGGGGCAGAAATATATTTAAAAAATTAAAGTTCAGGGAAGTGAACTTAATGTATCTGGAAAATAATTTAGCTATTCAGTAGGAGGGAAAACTCAGCAAGACATCAAGGAATGAAATTGAACAGCAGTTTTCATTTTATTATGCAGATGAAAATCTGGAAGAACCCCATTGATTCCTAAGAGCAGCAAATTATACCTTCCTAACATATGAATGTGCTTCCTATTGATACATCTGCATGCAACTCCCTTTTACACCTGAGAACATGGGTTGGTGTTGCAGAAGTACAGGCGGTCTGAAATCAGGACATGGCTGCGCACCGATTTGCAAGCTTAACTGAACCTCTCTCCAGCCAAGGTCTTAATTATGTGTTTAAGATGGCTGAAGTCTATGACCTTAAATTTAGCTTTCTGGATGAGGGTTTTTGTGCCTACTGCTCACCATAGAGGAAAAGCATGGTATATTACCCTGATCTGATCTCTCAGCAAAGTAGATCTACCTGCAGCCCTTGGGGAAAAATATGAATTACCTTCCTGAACTGGATTAATCCCACAGAAAGTGCACAGATTAATTTTACCATCAGACTTCATCTCTGACCTTGGGTGAATCACTTGAACTGTCTCCATCTCTATTCTCAGCATATGCTTTTAAGCTTACACCTCTTCCATTTTGTATGCTGTGACATCGTCTCCAAATTATGACCTAAAATGCCAGAATGCCTTTTCAACAGCTTCCCTCATTTTTCTTTACCCATCTTGGTGACAAAGTGCAACACACGCTCACACCCATGTTCACCCCTTAGAGCCTCACAAATCCGTGGGTAGCAGCAGTTTAGGGAATGGATGATATGTCCCCTAATGAAGGATGACAGGCTTGACTTGGCCAACCCCAGCTTCTCCCTGAGGAGGGAGGACAGAGGGTTGTACTGATGTGCCAGCATCCGGGTAGAGAGGTGTTCAGAAAGTCCTTCGGAGGCTCCTGTGCTTCACCAGGTGTCACTACAGTCCTGTAGTATTTATCCGTGCAGAGCAAGCCGCCCCATTGTTGGGAGTGGGCGAATACACCACCAGTTATTGATGCAAGTGTGTCAGTGGCCTCTGGCAGACTCCTGGTGTCCTGACTTTATAATTTCTTGCTGATTCAGCAGGAATACTAGTCTGGAGTTTATCAGACTTTACGACAATGATTTCTCAGCATTTACTTTTCTCTCTTTGTCTTGCAGTTTTGTGGTGTTCTCACAGAAGGGGTCTTTGACGGAGTGAGCTTCTCTGGTTAAACACACATAGTATGCGACTGCTATTTCCCTTTCTTTGTTTGGAAATACACCACCTCTGGCTATTTAGCAATATACCACCTCTAGTAGTCACAGATCAATAAGCCGTCGTTGGCCCATGTGCATCACACTTCTCTTTGTATGGCTTGTCTAAGTCCAAGTTGTGAAAGTGCTAGACCTCTGGTGGAGTGGTGAAACACAAATATGTGCGGCCACTGGGATATGAAGAGGAAGAGGGCCTGCTGGTCTTGTACAGAAACAGATACTTTTTACCAGGACTGGGATTTTGCTCTGGGGAAAGGAGCTGTCAGCAATGAGGGTGGAGATGAGGCTTGGGAACTCTAGGCAGGAGTGTCTAAAAGGAAATCTTAGTCTTTGGATTGCCTGAGCTGGAATGTCTTCCCTGCTGTATTCTTTGCTACCCTGCCGCATTCTTGGGGCTATTGGGGGTTTTGATAAGCGTATCACTTTCAGATATTTATTCCTAATTACTCTTTAAATACTAAGGTGTGTTAATTTCCATTTTAAGTATGTTGTATTTTCACTCAGACATAAATAAACCAATAAGTCTGAAAAAAATTTGACCTAGCATTATGAGTGTACCCAGTGCCTCATTTTTCTTCAATTCAAATGGAAACTGTGGTTCTGTTTGGTTTGGTGTTTTGGGTGTTTTTTTGTGGCTGTTTCCTGTGGTTGTTTTCTGTTGTTGTTGTTTTGAGGGTTTTTTTGTGGTTTTGGTGTGGTTTGTTTTGTTTTAAGTTTTCCTCAGCCTAGAGACTCTCAGCAGTTGAAGTTGTCTCTCTTCTTTACTTTTCCTTTTTTGGACATGTGCTCCCATGCCTGCCTGGTCTGCTCAACATAAATTCAGCTCACTCCAGTCTCCCCTTTCATGCTCAATGTCTCCTTTGCCAGGAATTCCACACCTGTTGCCACTGGACATGCATCCTACATTCTCCTGATGAAACTGCTCTTTGAGCGTGTTCTCCCAAGGAGACTTTTGACCTTGGCTATTTATAGACTAACAATTAATACAACTGCATTAAAAAAAAAACCAACAAACTACTGCATTATCTTCCATTCATATGTATTAGTTTCCCAAGTGACCACATAATCATATTGTCCTTCTGCCTTGCCCTTCCTTCTCCTTTACTTTTCTCTTAACTTACTTTCTCAGCTCTTTGGTACTGGTGGATTAATCTTTACAGACATTCCTGAAGCCCATGGGCTATTCTGTTTATATTACTACAAAAAATTGGCTGGGTATGTGAGAATTCCTCTAAGAGCTCCCTAACTACCCTTCATTGTTGCACCATTGCACGTCAGCTTTTCTTTATGTTATTACATTAAGCCTTGCTGACTAAGCAAGTAATCATCATGCCCTTCACATGTTTGCTGCTGGAGGACTTGGTGATGCCTTTTAGTATCAGAAGGGGAAAGATTAGCCAAGAGTTGGAGGTGAAACCAATAGATAAGGTAGAAGAGGGACTTGGTCCTGCTCTCGATTTTGCAACTTTTCATTATGTGGAGTCTTCTTATCTCAAGTGCTGTTGTTCTCATTTGATTGTTACTGTCATTCTCCATTTAAGTCTAAAATCGTCCATGGCTGATGATAATCAACATGCGTCACTGTGGTGATTAGTTACAGAGCTTCATGATCTTCCTCACCCAGAAAGACAGTAAGTGCATTTTGCCTGCCTTTTGCTCTCAGTGAAGGTTTGGGCTAGCTGCTGGATGCGAAGGGGCATCCAAGGTGACATCCAGCAGAGAAACCTGTAACTTTGTAAGTTTAATGTAAACGTTTTGTTTTACATTCCTGGACTGCTGCAGGTCACCTTTGAAGCTTACAGCTCGAAACTCAAAGTCCCTGCTCCCTCAGAGTTAAGAAAAGGTAAGAAAAGGTGAAAAAAGCAAACAAAGGTCTGGAGGTACCAGGGATTAGCTCAGGATCACCCAGCAGGTCAAGGGCTGTGCTGGGACTGCAGTCAAAGTCTGTTGCGTTCTAGATCACAGCCTTCTCTGCTCCATCTCGCTAACACGCTTGAGCCACATGGACAGGATGGTGGCATCCAGCTCTCTGGGTAACATGCAATTTTGTTGTGCTGCTTTAAAATCCACAATAATGGAGAAGGACTGGTTGTCAGGCACCTTCTGCATTCCCTGAAGTGAGTGGCACTGGCTGTCACTCTACACTACCTATTTATCTTTGATCATGACTCTGAAAATGTGAAATGTGCTGATCCCGGGCTGCTGGAGGGAATTGCTGCAAAGTGCTGTAGAGATGTCTGTTTTCCAGACAAAGCCCCAGCAAAGCACACTGTGCCCCATCCTGCTCCACCAACCATATAAGCATGTTGCTCCTGTCTTCCCCTGTTCCATTCACAAAATACTTTGCACATGTCATTGCCGTATCAACAATGACAGCTGTACTTTTTGGTGGCTGTCTCTAGAAGAACGAGTGCTCTGATTTGTTGGAGGCTTGGCTTTGCTCAGAAAAACCCTGCCTCTGGATGTAACAGGCTAACACATGATTTCTCAGGGTGGTTCACTGGCTGTCACACATTCATCATGACTTTTTCTTTCTTGGTGGGACTTGGTAGATTGCAGCAAGTTTCTGTCCTGTCTGCACTGCAAGCATAGAAATCACAGTTTCAAGATAGAAATCACAGTTTCAAGATAGAAAGTATGATAATTGTTTTCTCCATTATAATTAAAGTAAGACCCTTAAAATAGGGAAGGTGGTGACTATTTTTCCGAAAGCTGTTTGGAAATGTCTACACTGTTATGTTTGATGAACTGTATTCTGTGTCTGCAAGCACAGATTAAATGTTAGAGAAGCTGCTTCTTGTGGTTGGATTTCTGGGTCAGGAAGTTAGTGGATGCATCTGCCACTACCCATTCTTCTGCAATCACTATGAGCTCATTTCTGAAGACTGAGGGCAAAAGCTGCACACATTTCACGACAAATTGCTTACATACTGAGAACTTTCAGGGTGAGTGAGATGCTGTCATACTCAGGGACGGGAAGGGTGATATTACCAGGAAAGGTTAAGTCTGCATACCAGCAGAATGTTGAACAGCACACCCAGCTTGATCAGGTCCTCATAGCTAGTCAATAGATTAAAGAAGTGAACCTCATCTTTAGAGATTCAGGTTTCCCTCCACTAATTGCTGTCCCATTGGAAGTCTGCACTGGATGCTGTTTAGTTCTGGTAAATTACTTCAACTCAATGTTTCAGTGATTTCCAAGATGGTAGAACCTTACAGGACATCTGATCTGTGATCCGTCAGTACAGAAATGCACCTGGAGAGTGGTTCAGGTGTGTGCTTTTAAAAATAATACTTTGACACAGATGCATCATCTCAACCACAGTACACATCATCCCAACGGCAGCATACATCATCGCAGCTACAGCACAAGGAATGCCTCTGGGACAGTAATTACCACGTAATCCTCTGTGGTGAGATCTACTGCAAATGAATAATTCACAGTTGCCGAACAGAAGTCAATGCTTCCTATTCATTCGGAAGTTTTTGTGGATGGGCTTTCTTCTGGAAAGCATCATGAGGGAACAGATCAAGGATAGCCTGAACCTCAGAGAATTTCTGTCTATTAAGAAAACAATGGAGTTGGATTTTTTTTTTTTATTTATGCATTATGAAACCTAATTTTCAGTTCCTTGATTTGGAGCTTCTGGCCAGACAGCTTTTTTCCCCACTTGGGTTATTGCCAAAATATAGTATAAACAAATTAGCACTTTCTTTTTTCAAAAACTTTAATCTCATTGCTTTTGCCATACGAAAGAGCAAAGAATAGACAAACCAGAGGCATGAAATCTTCTTAAATTTAAAGCTCAAATTAATTTAATCTCTTTGATATTTTTAGCCTTGAAGCAAGGTGATTGCTTTTGATACATTACATTGCACATTTAATTCTAACAATGTTATCTTTTTCATCTGCTTTATGTTCTAATGGGAGTGCAGGGGGTTTGGCAAAGTGTGTTGTTGATTATATACTTATTTATAAAAAGGTGTATGTGTACATGTACGTTAAATGTGTATGTAATCTCCAGAGACTCTTTAAGAGGAAAGATCTGGAATAATTGCTGAATTATATCTTTGCTTTGGAAAAGCCTCTTTATTACCAGCTGTAACACAATATCACCTAGCTCAGTGTTTTACACATTCCCAATGAAGTACAATTATTTAGATTCTTGTGTCAAAAACTCCACAAATTATTGAATGTATATATTTTTTCCCCAGTATCAAACTCTCCTTTTGACAATGTGCATTTATTTCATCAGGATAAATTTTAAATTAAAAAAGAAAACTCTCACAAATAAATAAGCATTGAACCTGTTTTATCCATGGTAGCTGTTGATACAGAATTAAATCCAAGAAAAACTCAGAAGCTAGTGCTAAATTACTGAACTTTGAGGAATGACATATCATTATGAACTGCAATTCTAAATTCCAGTTTTCTTTTGCTGAAGCAAATTAAGCCTGTCTGTATCCTAATACAGATTTTTTTGTATGCAAGTATTTATGGATACAATATAAATTTTGCACACATTTACAACAGTCAGCATCATAAAAATCCCACATTTTCTGTTGTATACAGACAGATTTACACTTGGAAATCAAGGCATAACTTTGAGTGTATTCAGTTGTGCTCTACCCATAAGATAAAATTTGCATTTAATATTTGTCTCATTTGAGATTAGATGGGACTGTTGAGTTAATGTTGAGTTGCTGATTATAGTAATATTAAATCAACATGAATACACCCCCCCATTTTATTTTACCCCACGCTTTTATCCTTCTCTTTTTTTATGAACTGAAGGCAGAAATTTGACCACCATCCTGAGGCTTATATGTATAAATTGGTGAATATATACAACTTGTACTAGTCTGAATGTTAGCATTTGGAACAAACTCTTGGAAAACTGGAAGGAAGTCCAAGTCCTGGCTGTCACCTACTTATTGTAAACGAATCAACTGGCCTATTTTGCTGTTCAATTAGAACGATAAGAGCTGAACTCCGTTAATTAGCTTGTTTAGAAAACGTCAAATTAGAAAATCAATGTGAAGGCCTTTGTCAGTGAATGTGGCTTTGTGCTTTTTAGGCAGCTCACAAATGGTGTTCATAATACAGCTATTTCACAGAAAGTCTGGGGGACAGGATTTATGTTCCTTGGAAAAAGCTAGTAATGAGGTTTGGTTGGATCTTCAAAGACAGTGTAGAACTTTCTTCACGTGGAAACATGCAACACACTTCTAACACCAGTATAAATGGGACATTATATGTTTGTCTGTGTGTACTTGAGAAAAGAATTTGTTCTTTCAGCTTGTTATACAACAAAAGACCAGTTTGGACCGTTAACTTGTACCTGTCTTGTCTGCTGATGCTCTCTTGGAATGGTATGCATTGGGAAGGCTGTATCAGGACAAACAAGATAAGCAAGAAAGTATTTTAAATATCTGGTGTATGCACTAATTTCCCTGGCTGCACTTTCCCTAGCTGAGAAATATTCAGATTGTTTTATATCTTTATTTCATTACTTATGACACGTGAGGCTAAAGGGTACTGGAAACACGGAGAATCTGCTGCCGCCAGACCTCCTCTTTTCTCCTTTCACCAGAGGGGCTGCAGGGCGAGCTCTTCGTCTTGTGTGGTGCTTGAAAGTACCACATCTAGATGTTATTCAATGTGTTGCACTCTGAAATTTTAGCAGTGTGATTCTGAGCCTTTCCTACGTCTCTTGGGAAGTGTGGCAGCCTGGGTGGGAGACTGTTAGGTCTGGCTAGGCTGCTGCCTGTCCAGCAGCCCAAGAGGAAAGCACTCAGCTGTTCTGTGACATGCAGGAAGGCTAGCACTGTGGGAAGTACTGGATTTGGTGTGCAGGAGTGAGGTAGGAGTGACGTATTTCTGCAATAGTCCTGACATCTTTGTATCACTGCCCTAGTGCACATGCAGCAAGTCTAACGTGGTGCCTAACACTGTCATGCAGGCAAATGAGTAGTGATAGTCTGTACGGGTTCTGCTTACACCCAGAGTAAGGTAGCCCACATTGTGCAATTTGCAGCTAAAGAAAAACCTGAAAACCAAATGGGGGTCACACTTAACTCCTGGGACGAATCAGTGCCTGGGTATATCAGCCAACAGGCTCCCAGTGACTCACTGGGAATAGCTCTTTTGTGCTTGTTCTGATTGATTCCAGGAACTGCATTTAATCTTAACTTAAATTCTCTGTTTTTCAACAGATACACTAATTACAGCAACTAAAAATAAACAGATCAGGTTAAATTTAAATCTGGATTAAATCAGTTGTCAAAGCCTGACAGCAGGATTTCCTGCTGATTAATGCAGGGGTGGCTATTACTGCCACATTCCTATTTGCTTTTTCTTCCAAACCCTGCTTGCAGGTGTGATTGGCCTTAAAATATTATTTCCTTCTCCATTTGCACAGGTTACATGGGGAAATTTAAAGAATAAAACACCCTCTGTGAAGACACCTGCAAGAATGGAAGATAGGGGCCCTAGTGTATGCTGCATTCAAGGAGCTCACTCTTGTGATGGATGCCGTGCCCATTTCAGAAAGCTACACGATCAGTTGGTCAAGGGTAAGTTTAATATCACAGGCACATTCCAGGTATTATTCTTGTAGCTTATTTTCTGAAGGAAAAAATAAATTTGCTCTCTCCCAGGGGAGTTTCTCCCTTCCCTGCATTCACCCCCACCCAGCAAAATCTTTAGAAGCTGCTGGCACGTTTTAACGACTTACTTCAGACAAAAGGTTGAAGATCTGAAAGATAACTAAGTTCCTACAAGTTTAATAAAAATCATTGGCTTTGTAGGAGCAAGGGACCCTGCCTATTGTATCTTCAGTCAAAAAATAGCCAGGCAGGGTATTTGTTCTGTCTGTCCTGCCACTTCGTCATTCAACATGCACTCGTTGTGTAGCCAGTTAGCATAGGGATGTAGTTTCAGAACACCTACAGCCATGCAACCTCATGCTGGGTTGCAGCCGGGGAAGGGAAGCATGGGGTATAAGAGGAAGGCAGCGAGGGACTGGGAAGAATTGTGGGGTACACTGGAGCTGTTGCTGTCATAGCTAGGGAGTAGGATTAATGGGTGCCAAGGTGAGAGAGCACAGTGGATATGAAGAACTGACAGCATTAACTCTGGTAAATGGTATTTTTGCTGCTAGAGTGTGGAACTTAACATGCAAATCCATGGGGAAATGGGGTATCATTCATTCTACTTTTCTGGGGACAACTTGGTTGTTACCTTTGAAAGCCTGGTACCTTTTTGTTGCACAACTGAACAGAGCATTTCTTGGTGCTTTCAAGCTGGCCTAGTCATTACAATCTCCATGAATCTGCCTCAAAAGTTTGTTATCTGGAGGATTATTATTTTTCCATCCTAATTTCAGTTTTGGCTTCTTCGCTGAGAAAGGTGATGATTTTCTTGCCAGGTCTGATAGGATTTTTATAGTTAGCAAGAATAGCAGGCAAACTTTTGAAACAGAAGCACAAGAAATTTTAGCTCTAGCCTAGATGTGTAAGATGGGGCACAGTAAGTGGAGCAGGACACTGCATACATTTTTCACATGCACATCTTCTGGCACAAGGAATGGCCCTAAAGAGATTGTGGTGACTCTGCAGTCTCCCTGTCTCGAACCAGGAAGCAACTGCACCACTTCCAACATCTCTGTAATCTTCCACAAATCTGTAGATGCTTGATATGGATCCTCAAATGCCATTACCTAGCAAAGGGAGAAATTAATTGCAGATAAAATTATGTGCCTTGAAGAATGGAGGTTCTCTGCAAAATATCAGGATATTTCTGGAATTGTTGGATATTCTGTAATGGAAGCACTGTCTGGCATCTGCTGTGATCCCCTGTCCTCGGGATGCAGGTGAGGGGTTACAAAGCTGTCCGAATATCTCTGAGAAATACCACAGACAACATTGATTAAATGACTTCTGTGGTTTACAGAAGTAGTACAGAAAAGGAATTCCAGATTTTTTTCCCAGAGTTACAAATTCAGAAAAAATTTTACTCTGCTACCTAAAATTAAAATTGTGAAATAGGTAAAGAAAAATACTGAATGTACTTAGGAGTCTTTTGTTGGTTTATTTTTTATCAAGAAACTGTTTAATTTGCTCTTCTGAGTCTAGCAGTCTCCACTCTCTTGCCTCATCTTTCTTCAATATGAGTGATGTATTGGGTACAATGTGATGTATAAATGTATCAAACAACTTCTATTTCTTGTGGGCAACAGTGAAGTTTGTAGGCATTTCAGTTGAGCCATTTAAAAATTGTATAAACACACTTCTGCTACATGGGACTAAAACCATTTCTTTTTGCGTTCTGGAACTTCACCCAAGAAAACAATAAGAAAGCACAGTCTGTGCCTATTGAGTTCTGATCATGCCTAAATACTAATACTACTAATAATAATCCTAACTGCAAAAAGTTCTACGAGACCCACGTATCATTGAAAAATGAGTCATCTCCTTCATTGCACTTATGGCCGGTAGTAAACAGATGGAGGGAGCTTAAGCAAATTCATCCTTTGTATCAACCAGTTTAAATGAGATTTCTAAGACAATTGTTGTGGGCAACTCTGGTATAAGTTAATGGTTAATTTAATTTTACCTTTTAAAAATGCAATCAAATAAGTAACTGCCTTAAATATCTTGCGTAAGTTGCTTGATTTAATAGATGTAGTTTGCTTTATTCCTTTTATTGTGTGTTTTCAGAGCTTTCTCCAGTCACTTCTCTAATGTAAAGAAAGTTGAAACGAAAGTCAGATGACTGTCAAATGGCTAGGCAGCTCTGCAGCTAGTGAAAATGAGCAGATGTGGGTATTACTTAACTGTCATCAGACAGATGCCTTCACGCTGGTTCATGGTGCTGTCACAGAGATGATGTTACAGATCACGTTCCCTCCCATTGCACAGGCCTCTTGGCCTCTTCCTCGTGAAAATGGACTCTCCCTTTGCAACTGCAGCCATCAGTTATATGGAGATTTAAATTTAGGACTATAATCAATGATCGTCTCACAGCTTTTTAATGAAACGTAAGTTTTTATATTCTGATTTTAATTGTAGCTGCAGGCTCAGCGCCCCCACTCTCTACTTCCCTCAGCCTAGTGCAGTGAGCACCACCTGCCTCAATGCCGACCTGGTGGAGAACTTTAATCCTGACCCCCACAACTCATCAGGGAGAAACCCAAAGGCAATCACTGGAAGCATTATGTATATTAAATCAACACCTTCCCACCCCCAATCCAGCCGAGGGCTGGGCTGGGCTTTGGGGGGTGCTGCTGCCACTGAACTGGCTGGAACCGGCCGTGTCCGGTGCAGGGCAGCCGCGGCCTCTCCTCAGGGAGGAGCCCCTGCTGCCACTGCCTGCCTGGGCGCTCGCTGCAGGAGGAAATAGCCGTGGCAGGAGGGAATGGCCGCCTCGGGAGGGAATGGCCGCCCCAGGAGGAAATGGCCGCCGCAGGAGGGAATGGCCACCGCAGGAGCAGCAGCCATGGGTTGCAGAGCTGCTGCTGTCCTGTCCTCATCCAGGATCCCACCGTCGGGGTCCCTCTCTGCTGTAAGATGCACACACAGCTCTGCGGCTGTGGTGTAAGGCAAGGAGGTAAATGCTAGCATTTTCTGAAGCAGTTTAGATACTCAAATAATGCCCTTATGCAGCCGAGCTCGCCCTGAGGAAAGCTCTGAGAAGGCTAGAAATGGCACCCGAGGCCTCTGCAGCTCCCCACAGGATTTTGCCGTGGGTGATATTAGCCCTTGCCTACATTTAGGATCTCCACCTACTCTGCAGAATGAACAATGTAACTCATTTGTGGACGTAAGTTTCTGCAGAATTGCCAAGTCAGTTAACTACAGTGACAGACATAAAGTGCCAGGTACGTACCTTTGAACAGGTCTCTATAGTCCTCGGCCTCTGTGAGGAATGGAAACGGGGTGAGGCCAGTGAGTCGAAGGTTGTTCTGAGATATCACACCAAGCGTAAGAAAGCAATACTAGCCTGAAAGAAGGAAACGTTTTCATTTAAAAGGAATTAGGAACTGCCTGAAAGGACAAAGTTAGGGAATTAAATCCCTGGGTTGGGTGTGGAGACACATAAAGAACACTACATCACAGAGGGGAGGGACAGTGTGCACACCCCCAAATATAAAAGGAAAAAAGAGGCAGCTGAGAGCCCCTGCAATGTGTTAAAGAGATTAGATAAAATAGTTTATTGAAGCTAAAATCTATCCTTTAGAAACAGACTTGGAGCCCAAACAATTCTAATGAAATGAAAGGGACTTCCGCAGATAAGAGAAGCAAAGCCGCAGTTTGAAGAACTAATATTCAAAGGTACAAAGACAAGGAATAAGTGATTTAGGGTCATCAGAAGTAATCTGCCTGTGGGGGAAAATGTTGGATCTGCTAGACCACTGGACTAGAGAGAGGGCAGCTGAAAACCTGGCAACCTGCAGAACAGTGTATGAGTGTTTCTTTCTAGGCTGAGGGTTGGTCCTGCCTCCCCAGCCCAAACCCAGGAGAGGTTCAGTGACACATGCAGACACTGACAAGTACTGTTACAGAGTGCAAGATTGTGATGGGTTGGCCCTTGGCTGGGGGCCAAACCACACACACCCACTCACACAGTCTCTGCCCCCACCCAATGATAGGGGAGAGAATTAAAGAGGTAAATGGCAAAGAGATGTAGATGCTTTCCAGGGAATAAATTTTTAAGCCAGCTAAGCTTTATTTTGGGGCTGCTATCTTTGGGATAGCAAACACTAAGCTGAATGGTAACAATTCCATGGTTATCATACAGTATATGTGGGCTGAGCCACGGCGGGGCAGGTAGGATCAATTATTTTAACCTACCTCTCATCTTCTCAGCTTCAACCTAGTGATTTGTTTTGTTGAACTTCTATGTTAGAAATTTATTTTTGAAGCTCTCCTGCTTTCTGATCTTGATCAATACAGCCTGCAACAACAGTTAGAGGGTTTTTCTCCCCTCTATCTTCTTTTTCCCCAGTCTAAGCAGTCTCTATTCTTGTCTTGTAAAATCTCAGTGTCATTTTCATTCTCACTAAATAATCTCTTGAAGTTCTGCCTTAAGCCTCCTTACACATCTGTTTTACAGATATAACTGCCATAAAAGTTGGACAGAATTATAGGATTGTTTGGTTGAATTCACTGAGATTTTGTCATGAATTTTGATGGAAAATGGCTCATACCCTAAATTTGTGAAGACAGAAAAAAAAAAGAATTTTCTGTTGTTTGGTACTAAGTTACCTGAATTAACTACATATCTATTCACTCTTCCTTCATAGCTCTACTTCATCAGTTTTGTTACTTGTGTTCAGTTACCAGAAAGATATTTAGGATTTCTAGCTTTTGTATTTGCTGCAGCCTTTGTAGCTTTTTCCACCAGGATATGAAAGGTTACCTTGTAGCATTGGGGGAGAAGAGTTGTGTAAAAGTGATGCTTTACTTCAGATTTGGAGAAAAATACATCTGATACTCTGCCCAGCTACTTCCACAGTGATATGAATAGTTGTCTACCCACTTACGACTTTTAGTTTTTATTTTAAATAACCGTTAAGATAATGCTGTCATTTCTTTATTCCTATATGTGTTTTTTCATGATAATATTCCAATTTCTTAGCTCTCAGGAACAATAATAATAATAAAAGCTGACAATAGGAGTTGGTTCTATATAGCTGTTTAAATTTCTTTATTCATCCACTCCACATTTACCGATTAAGAAGATTTTGCAGATTCATCAGAGATTCATTATCTGTCTTTATTACAAGTACAGCAAAAAAGAGGCTATTAACAAGCTCAAGCTTATAATGTGCCCATATATAGTTCTGCTGTAACAATTTAAATACTTTCTGGTTTTATCTTATTGCTGTTGACAGACTGACTTATTATTTAATTTTCATAATGTAAATAAAATGCCATTGATACTGCTTATTAATTCTAGAAGATATATGTCCAAAACTATCACGTTAGCAGCTTTTATTAATTTTTTTTTTTTACTTCTCTTCACAAAATAATCTATTTACTTTTTTAGCCCTCCCCAAGTTCTGACTACCTCATCAAACCAGTTCTGAACAGTCCTGATTAATCAGCATCTGACAACTTTCTAGATGTAACTGCAGAATGATAAAGGCAGATTGAACTGGAGTTAATTTCCATTTGGCTTTTACCTTCTAATTGTTTAACAGCTGAGCATCAAAACCTCTTTACCATGACATGCCTGCAGGATCCTTAGCAGGCAGTTCATAGCTCAGTAGAGTTTAGCTACCTCAAAAGAAACATTACAGCTCAAGTGATTTTGAAATATTTGAAAGCTGAGAGACTTTGCTGCTCATGAGAGTATAATGAAAATTATAATTAGAATACAAATATACTAATTACTGTATTGAAAAAATAAAACTCCAACAAGCATATAACAAAGTTAACAGCAGACTTGATGGCATGCCAAATTAATTCTGTTCTGAATACTGCATTAGTACAAGCAATAAACACTATCACAAACAAGAAAATTTATGACACAGTACTTGGTAAAAGGAAGGCTCGTGGTTTGTTTTTTCCTAAAGTGTTGATTGCAGTTCATCCTCATTGCATGGAGCAGAGCATTGGAAATGTTTTGGCAGAAGCCAGTCTCTTAATGCATATATATGATCAGTTTTGCTTGATTAAATTTAATTTAGTTCTCCTGACATTCAACCTAAAATGCATAAGCAGAGGACGCTACCGAATTAAGTGTAATAATATCCTGCTGCCTAACAGAATTCACAAACCACCAAATTTTACCAGATCCAGTGCAGCTTCTCTCTTGTTTAACTGGCACACATATTTCCCAAACTTTCCCTGCAGCCTTTTCCTTGAAATCTAATTTCAGTCCCAGTAATCTCAATGGCTCATTGACTCTCTCATAAAGAAGCCTCAGTGGCAGGACTGTCCCACTTTTACAATGGATCATTTATATTTGGGATTGTGTCACAGCAGATCCGTGTTGATTCCTACCAGAGGACTTGGGCATGTGATCGCGTAAAGTGAGAAGCTATGGAAAGTTGTGCTTTGACTCAGCTGAAAGGCTACATGTAGTGGATCTTGGGATATAGTCTGATCAGCTATTTTTTTCATTGGCGTTAATAATGAGAGAGGATTGCGAGGGTTTAAAGAGGAATCTTGGGGTCATTGGGATTTATCATAAAAATAAATATTTTAAGAAATTAGTACATCATATTCTTGTTCATCAGGGATTGGAAGTATATAGGAACTGATGTCATTGTAAGAGAAAAATGTGGTAGGTATGCTTTGAGATGGATGAGGATTGCATTTGCTTACAAATTAATGTTAGGAATATTTCTACATAGCTTTTTGGTTTCAAGCATTGGTTAGGATTAAGAAGAAGTCACACACATTAAAAAATGCAGTGAGACTCCAGGAAAAATCACAAATTATATCAGCTCTTAGGTGGTGATCCTTTATTCTGAAGTAGGTTGGAATACCCCTTCCTTTCTTCTCCCTTTGTGTGCACGTGTGCACGCATGTCTGTATGCCTACACACCCATTGACCCAAATGGTCTCTTAATTTCCTGGAAGAAGTAGAATACACGAGGTACCATCTTTCAGATGTGAAGTAAAGTTCAGATTCTGGTGATTTATTGTCTTCAAAACTCTCCTCTATATTCTGCAGGAATTAATCATAATTTTGAGAATAAGTTCTAGTTCAGGTAATTACATTCTGCCTACCTGAGACTCCTCCTGTAGCTTCTGTTAATTAAATATTCCTCACTGTTTGTCTTGAATCACTGTATGGAATATCTGTCTGCAGGTATAAAAGAGAAACTTCAGTTAATTTTTAACCTGAAACTTAGGAAAGGACTGGATGCTTGAAAACCAAGACAACTTTTGCTTTACCAAAATAGTTTACAATAAATACACGAATTACTTTATATAAGTTAAAGAATATTTTTGACTACTTTTTAGTAGAAATATTCTCACACATTATTACTATATAGGATGCAAATTATATACTTGGTGTCTTTATCTGCTTATCATACTAAAAAAAATTTCTTGGCTCATACTGAAGTAAAAATCTTGGGGCTCATACTGAAATAAAAATTTTGGCGGTTCGTACTAAAAGAAAAATGTTGGCGGCTCATACTGAAATAAATATCTTGAGGCTTGTACTGCAATAATCATTTTGGGGCTTGGGCTGAAATGATGAACTTGGACTTGGCATTTAAATAACGATCTTGGGACTGGGGCTGAATAAAAGACCTGGGAGAGGGGCTGAACTGATGCAGAACTTGAGCTGAAATACAGGATAGGGTAGGAGCTGAAATCATGATTGTAGGGAAGGGGCTAGGGCTGAAACATCCCAGAGCTGGAGCCGAGATAACAGTAGGGCTGGAGCTGAAACACTGACCTTGGTGCTGGAACTGAGACGATGCAGAGCTGGAGCTGAAGCTGAAATACTGACTGTGGGGCTGGAGCTGAAGCAATGGAGATGGCAGGGTCAGAGCTGAAATCACGATGGCAGGGCCAGAGCTGAAATAACAACCGTGGGGCTGGGGCTGAAATAACAATCTTAGGGCACGTACTGAAATAATTTTGGCCGCTCCTACTGAAATAAAAGTCTAGGCCCAGGGCTGAATTAAACATCTTGGGGCTCGTACTGAAATAAAAAAAAAAA
>WKFP01014149.1:220463-251733 GCA_011057875.1 Pterocles orientalis
GGGCCCTGAAGCCTAAAGTGCCCCCACCCCCAGACCCCAACTCAGGGGGTCCTGAAGCCTCAAGGGCGCCTCCCCGACCCCCACTCAGGGGGACCCTGAAGCCTCAAGGGCCCCCCCCCCTCAGACCTCTTTGCTTAACATGTCTGGAGGAATCAGTGCTGGGTGGAGTAGATCCATGGTGTTCTGTTGGTTTTCAGGCTCTACATTTTTTAATATTTTATGGAAGTAAATCTAAAGACAGTCTTTATGCTGTTCTGTTAGAAGTCCAGCCACCTGCTCCACATGCTGGCAGTTTGCACAATTAATTAATTTCCTGCAGCATGGATATTCTGCCATTTCAGTTTAGCAGGCTTAAAGGGACCCCACATTAAACATACTCTGAGACCTTTCTTTCCTTTCAGGGAAAAGGAAAAAAGTAGCAATTATGTTTGGTTAGATGAACATGAAGATGAGGTGTGTTGCTTGAGAGTGGCTAGCGTTGTCTGTCTTCTTTTTAAGAGGAATCTTTATAATAACCCATCTGTTGTAAACAGCTTTCCAGATATTTTCTGACATCAGAGAACCTGTATTTCTGGGTCTTGTTGGTTTTTGATAGTATAAGGTATACTAGAATTGTAGTTAGTTTTTGAATATTTTTTTTTTTCCTCTAAGTAACAGGAACTTTAGTCTGTAGAAGTTTGTTTTGACGTTTCTCGTTAAGTAACCAGGTAGCTGATAGGCATTTCTAACTCTTTGGATAAATCTTTTAAAATGCAGGAGGAACTGATAATTGAGATTTAATTGTTTAGGAAAGGACTCCCCCAAGGAAATATAATTTCTTTTTGTAGGTCTTAATATGGAAACAGTCTTGACTGTCAACTGTGATTTCTGTTCCTGAAGGTGTTGGCAAAGCTAGGCACATCAGCCTCATGGTGGTGGCATTTGTTGTCTTTTTTTAAGAAAAAAAAAACAAAACCAAAAACACCACTGGAGACCTGTGTCTTAAAAATGATATTTTCTATGATAAACTTTAGAGTCCCACTGAAGACGTGCAAATCAGTGCTTTTCTGCCATTAAAATGCAGGAATTCAGCCTGACTTCCCTCCTGGAGTCCCTCACATCCCATGTTTGCTGTTGTTCTTTAGAGAGTTTTTCAGCATTGTCCCTTTGCTGCAGTTGGGAAGAGAGTCCATCGCTCAGCTTCCCAGGTTGGAAGGGGAACAACACTAGGACTCTTTGGACTGAAAATTTTTTCTGTGTGATGAAGTGATACGTTCTAGGCGGTTTTCAGAAGAACTGAGGTCAAGCATCTCACGCAGTACATTAAGGCTGTCGCAGTAGTTGCACTGCTATCGGTGGTGCCTATGAGAATTTTTACGTACAGCTACATCTTTAAGCCGTAGGAAGAAGAAAAAAAATAGCTGTTTGGAAAGTGTACTTACCATGCAAACTTTCTTCCCCAATGGAACTTTAAGACCACAAACAAGGTAAAACATACTGGAGTCACTTACCATGGAGCTTTTCTATAAAGTATGTATTTGTCTGACACTTGTGAAATGCTCAAAAATCCAGATGGGCCTTATTCTTATTCCACATCACCCAACAGACTTACTGGCTTGTAGGCTTCTTCCTTAACTACATACGCTCTTACCACATGGTGGTTACTGATGAAAGCCTGTCTTCAGTAATTTATAGCTGTCATACATTGTAGTATGACTTAAACAATACCTTTCCTTTTTCTTTTTTTTTTCTTTCTTTCTTTCTTCTTCCCTTAGTGATGCTGCAGCTAAATTCTGGCTGGAAGCTCACACAAGAATAAAACCAGTTATAACTTCAATGTACATCTTTCCTCCTATGGAAATGAAGTTCTTATCATCCCAGTGCCTTATTCACAGAGGCCTCTCTCTATTTGTAGCACTATTTATCTTCCTGAAGCGAATTGTATGAGACCCTGGAGATGAGTAATGGCTTTTCTTAATCAGCCTTTTGAAATGCCATTGTCTTGTCTGCCTTTGTAAGAACATCAGCACAGTGGTGGGTGTTTTGTAGCATAATACGAAACAAGGTGCTTGCTGCTAAGAGCTTGTAATTTAAACAAAGCAGCAGCAATCAGAAAAGGGGCTGGCATACACTGGCACTTGAAATTCATGGGCTGAATGCTTCCTGCACGGGCGCAAGAGTGAGGGAAAGAACGAACAAACACCAAACAGACGAGACTCCTCTTGCGTGTGCCAGTGTGATCTGCCAGGTCCTACTTAGCAGGCTGTGTTGGCATTGATTTGTACATTCTAGGTTGATGTAGTTTCTCCTGGACTGCTTATTTTGCTATTACATTTATTTAATCACTATCTCAGTATTATGTAAAGGTTCAGCTTATGATTGCTTTAATATGTTGGGTGCCTGATTTTGTGGCATTTCTTGCTCTAAATAAATGTATTTCTCAAAAGTTGAAATAATCCCAAAATAAAATAACAAAATTTTCAGTACATGATAAAAACACGTGAATTTTCCAGTTTAGGATTTAGGGCAGAAAGGGACCACCACAGGTCATCAAACCATATTTTAGACATGTCCAGACAAGTGTAACTACATTATCCTTAACTGAGCTTTTCTTTAAAAGCTTCCAGTTCAGGAGCTGCCACATCAGCCCTACCCAGCCAATTCCCATGTTTCACCATTCTGGTGACTGGAATGATCATAATCTCTAACCCCACTCGAAATAAACTGCATCTTTGCCTCCTTTCATAGAAAATCTTTCCGTTTGCTATCAACTCCTTCCATCTTTTCTTGTAGTTCTCCCTCTTCCCATTAATCCTCTTGTTTTCCTCTGGATTTTGTCAAATTGGTCAAAACTGGCTACATCGCCTGAGTGAGGAAGAAATAACTCTTAGGTGGTGTGTGACGCAGCATTAATGTACTTAGAGTTGAGGCTTGCTGCTTTGTCTGTGCTGCAATGTGGTCGATGTATATCTACTTTGTGTTACAAATGTAGGTTTCATCTTTTTTTTTTTTTCCTGTTCCATGGCTGCATCAAAAGTTGCTTCTTATTTTGCATTCCTCTTTTCCATTTCTCTGTACTTGGTGTAGCACTTTGAGCTTGTCTTTACAGAACTGCATCCTGTTGATTAAAAAAGCCTCTCTCCAATTTATCACATTCATTTTGGATTCTAATCCTGTCCCTCAGACAGGATTCTAACACCTCTCCTTATGCTGATCTTACAAGTATCCACTCTGGTCCATCATCCAAGTAATTAATGAAATATTAAATAGAATTTGGTAGCCATAGGACAACGAGCAGAGATGAGTGACATGACTTTCTAACTAGAGTAGGGAACCACTATTTTGCTATTTCCTTTTGTCTTCTTTTACAGAAAACTGGTGACAATGGACCTCTTAGTAGTGGTGCAAAACTGCAAGACTTAGATTTTATGCAGGCTTCGCATCCCAGATTGTTTTAAATGGCAGTAAACACCTTTATCTTCATTTTACAGGTGCAGAGGGCAAAGCCAGGCACCTGGCCAGTGGCAAAGCTAGTGCTGGCAATGCAGCTTCCTCTAGTAGCACCCCGGGCTCCCTCCACTCGTCTTCCCTGCTTCTCGCAGTGACTGCCTTCCCTGTGTTTCCATTTGCCCTGCAGAAAAGTTGGTGCAGTAAATTTGACTATCTGCTTCTAATGGACACGTTCTACACCTTGATTAGTATTCATAAGACACCCATGAATTGGTTAGTGATACTGATATTGCAAACAGTGGAAGGAGAAGGGATAAAAAGGAAAATAGCATCGAATCATCACAGTATCACATAAACCCCCCTAATTTCTTCTCTCTCCCCTCCCCAGCTGCAAATGTATAGTAACCACGTGGACACACATTGTGTCCACCTCATCTCTGCTATTCATTACACGTAGGTGAGAGCTCCGTACTGCTCATTTCGTGACTTGATTCGAGATAAGTCAGTATGTCACAGTAGATGGGTTTATCTGTGGTCCTTCATCTCCTCCACCCATTGCAGCAGGAAATGTATTTCGCGGTTGAGTTCTATGGTGAGCGCTAGGATTTGAAGGGTGTGTTGAGGACTTTCAAAACAAGTGGTAGTAAAGTCTTTGGTACTTTCTCTCTGCCTTAATTGTTTGTGAAGTTCTGCTCTTCTACTCTTGTAGAAGAAATTTAAAAAAAAGCATTACCTATTTACTCTGTTTTTGAGTGAAGTTATCACTTTTTGTTTTAACCTTAATGACAGTACTTTCAACCTCAAAATTAAATGCATTTCAGGAATTAGTTGGTTGCTAAATAAGAGGGGATGTTCTTATTTTAAAGTCAGAATTAGAATAGATTGAAATAGAATTGACCCAAGTGTTCCCACATACAAACATATAATGCAACAGATATTACACTTCATAACTCTTAAGATCCACTGAGACAAAAACAGGCTTAACCCAAAGAAAAAAACAGTGATCTGATTGATATAAGTCTTCAAAGATTTCTCCTCTCTTAGGCTATGAAGGGTAAAGATTTAACCCTGATCCTAAAATTAATCCCAGGTATTAAAATCCATGGCAGAGTTTGCATTCATCAATGCCAAGGAAATCTCCATAATACCCCCCAAAAGGTTAGAGCAGTGGGGACCCGCTTAAAAATACAGTTAAGAGAAGAGAAGAGTGAGTTGCCTTTCATGCAACTTCCCTGCAGTAGTCTTGCAGCTGCTAAATTACAACTCTTAACATTTTTTTCAGCCAAATTTTCAATGCAGAGCAGTTGCTGTGGTGTCCTCAGCCAGAAAGCCCGCAGAGGGATGTAGTTCAGGAGTTTCTTTCTGTGGTGGAGCCAAGCAGAGTCGGTGTACAGCTCTGATTTGCAATTTTAAGGTTGCCCTTTATTGCTGAGTGAACAGAACGCTGAGGAAAATCACAACAGGACAGCTAAAACGCTGACCCTCTACTGTTTCATTGGGCGATATTTATTGGAGGGCTGCTGGGAATTTCTCCAGCCCTGGGAGAGGAACCTGCTGGAAGAGCTGACCTTAACAGAGGCATGGACCTGCTTTTCAAAGGGCTCTGTGCGTGTGCGGCTGCCAGTAAGTTCAACAGGGATTTCTAGATTTTCATGTGTATTCTGAACTGCAATATTAAGGTCAGCGATGACCTTTCTTACTGTTGAGTGCTTGCTACGGGGAGATGGATGCAACATCCTTATTCCTATTTTGCTGGGATCTTCATAATTATTACAGCCTTTTACTCCAGGGGTGCGAAATACCTAGTCCTCTTTTTGGATATAATTTCCCCTTAAAATACGTTTCCATTCTGGGAAATGTGAGAATGATGTGGGGCTTCAGGTGGATGGAAATTGTTTCTGGTATCAGAAAATAATGGCTAAATTATTTGAGCACAGAACTTGCTAATTTATTTTAGCCTCGTTCCGTTCTGTGAGCCTCAGGCCAAACCACCACATTCTTCCTACCAGCTTTGTGAACAGTCTGGCACACAACAGTCAAGCTGTTTCCTGACTTGCAGATCACAGAATGTAGAAGAGGCTTGGCAAGTCAGACATAGTCCCAAGCTGTCTGTCATTTCCCTCCTTCAGTTCTACCTGAAATGTCACCGAGGGAGAAGGAACAACTGAGGATGCCGCTGCTGAGGAAACACATGCCAGAGGGAGACTTATCTTCTGTTTGCTCCACAGCTGGTAGCAGCAAATACTGTCCTGAACTGCAGGGTGGGACAATATTCACTGTTTCACCACCCCTTCTCAGAGCTTACCAATGCTGGGCTTTGTAAACAATATCAAGAAAAAACTTCCACCTCCGTCTCCCTCCCCCTCTTGATTTCACACACCCTTTTGTTTGGTTGTATCACCAACTTAATTGCAACTTTCTCCTCTCAACAGGAAGAAAAATAAAGCTGTTTGTTTCCACACTTCCCATTGCTGCTTTCTCCTGCTATCAGGGAGGCTGGTATATGCGGCACATCTGAGGGCAGACAGCGGCCGATCTCATCTTCTTGCTGTGGTCTCGACCCTTTTTCTTCCTGAACAGGGAGACGCCTACCCTAAAACTTGTGTGTTTTGTGTATCCACATTGAACAAACAGCAACAACATTCACAGGAGAATTGTCCATGCTGCAATATTTGCCTTTATTTATTTTTTTTTTGTTGAGTTTTTATTGTTGGTTTGGGGTTTTTGGGGGGTTTTTTGGTGGGGTTTTGGTGGGTGTTTTTTTTCTTTTTTTTCTTTTTTTTTTTTTCTTTGGTTTGGATAGTACTCTAGCTATGAAGCAGCACTGCTAGGTATTTTGATAGGAAACATGCTAGGGTATCTCAGCATTCATTGCTACTCTGCTAAGCTGAATTTGTACTTAGATTTTGTGTGCTCCACATTGCGGGGCACCAACCTGGAAAGCAAAGGACTTCTGGAGCTTGGGTGAAACAAAATACTCTGTGACTTGGTCACCTCTTCGGTTTTGGAGAGCCAGTAGTATTTTCATAAGGTTTGGTAATGTGTTGGCAGTAACTATAGCGTTATACCGTTCTGTGCTTTTGCACATAAAGTTTAAACATAGAAAATAATATCTCTCATGTAGAGCTCTGTTTGCTAAGTGTTTTATGTTTAGCTTTAAGCTGGTTGCCAGAATGTAGGTTAATACATTAACAGCACTGAAGGTGGCTGTATTAGGCTGTTCAGATGAATTAGGAGGCAAGTTGATGTCTTGCCTCAAAATATTTTGAAAAACTGACCAAGTGTGCAAGTCTTAACTGTCCTTCACACAATTGTCCCTTGCCCATTTTGTAGCAATATGTTTTGCTAGCCACAGCTGCACTACAGGAGTCATTCAGGGGGTTCAGAGAGATGAACTGCTTTTAGACTTTTTCTCCAGCCCATTAGGCACAGGCTCTCTGTCTTCGGTGTCAAACGTGACTGTCTTTCTGTCTATTTTTTTCCTGAAAATACACATTTTTGCAGGCACAGCAAGGAAAATTACAGTCCCTGCTAATGTTTAAAACCTGTCTGATGGCATCACAAAGCCATGACTGAGTACAGTATGTTGTTTGGTACCTGCAATATCTCTTTTTCTTTGGAAGGGCCCCTCTTCAAGAAAACTCAAATGATGAAGGGAAGCTGGTGAAGTTTATTACTCTGCTCCATCAGAGCTTTCCTTCCCTCTGCGTGGAGGCAGATTTATTTTACATACCTCCAGGAATTCCCTTGAGTGCCTTCTTCACTTTTGATTCAGCCTGTTTTAAGACTTTGAGAAATCATCAGTGTGCTGTATTTGATAAATTGTCATGTGTACTAGTAGGCACGCGCTGATGATCAAGGTGGGATACTGAGGGAAAATAGCCACCTAACAAGAATCATCTTCTAAAATAAACACATTGTTAATGCTGCCTTATCTAACTTAGCTGTAATTTTTTCCATCTCTGAGGCTATTGTATCCGTGTGCACACCTGTGTGAATCAGGGGTATCATGGTGCACCATTACGTCCTGTTGCACCTTAGGCAATGGGAAATTACCTTTTGAAGTTTAATTCCTTACACCATAGCTACTGCCTATGGTTGCTTGACACCATATATAGTGTTCACACGGCGAGGCTGGCATGGTCACTCACCTCCCAAGTTATTGCTCTGCAATCTGATCTTAATCCAGCTCTCCAGGCTTTCAAAAATAATTAAATGCAGGAGCTTCTAGAAGTCATTAGAGGCCAAATTCCTTAAATTCCAGAACAGTTCATTCTCACTTTTGATAATTCCATAAGTAGGAGATTACTTACATAAGAGGGAACGAAAATAAATCTCTTTAGATAAAAAATTAATAAGTAGAAAGAATGTGTTTCTTAGAGGTTGAGGATAGTGTGGGGGCATCAATTGTGTCTCTTTGCTCTACTACCAGTCTGGAGTTTTTTCTTTGTGCTTTTCTGGGAAAACAGTGTCTTTTATTTAGGCAGTTCTCCTTGTTCTAACCGACACTGATTTGAAGCTATAGGAAATCTAAAGATCTGTAGGCTGTCCAGCTCTTTTATTTCTTCCAGAGCTGATAATATCCTCTGCTGAAATACAGTGTGCTCTGTCTTGTGGTTGATCTCATTCACAAGGACTCATCTGTATTTTCTTGCTATTGTGCTTCCCCAAAACCACAGGGAGGTGGGTTTCTCTGCAGCTGAGTGTCTCTGAGGGGAGCGATTTCACTTCACTATATTGTTAGACACGCTGCTTCAAAAAAAGTGCTCACCTACTGCTGCCTGATGGCTTTGAGTGGGGTGGAACATATGGTCTCCCAGTGGCGGACATTAGGTTTCCCTGACCTGAGAGCAACCCAAACTGCTATTCCCATAAATAAACCCAAGTACCAAGTCAAAATCTAACAGGAAGTTAATCCTAATTGGTGCACTTAATTGAAAGAAAGCCTATAGTAGTCTGTATGTACCTTTCTGACTCTATACTACACTTTTTCTGCACAGCTGTATATAAACACCCATCATAATTTTTTCCCTCCTCTTTCCCACTCCCAATTTAATTTGCAGTTATCCTCTATAGTGGATGACACTTCTGTAGCTCTTAAAACAGCTTTGATGCTTATAGGCTGAGGTATTTTGCAAATTAGTGAATTAAAGCACTTTTGTAGGTAGGAGTCAGCTTCAGCAAACAAGTCATTAAAGGAACTTGGAACTGATGACACATAGCAGCATAATTGCTACGGCAGATTCTGCAAAGGTAGGCAACAGTTGGCCTCCACAACAATTGCATATATTTCACTTAATTATGGTTAAGACTTTGTGGATCCAAGGGCAATTCTTTACAGCAATAAAACATTGATTACAAACTCGCGTGCACACGTACATGTTCGGTTACTGGCATATGCAGAAATCTAGGCAAGAGGGCTACGTGCTGAGCTGTGCGGAGGATGGAAGTTCTGAACTAAAATGTTGCTTTCCTTCCAAATCTGACTGAAGGCATAGGCCCTTTTAAACACTTGGAGTAGAAAGGAAACAAGGCCTTCTTTCTTTTTTAAATGACAGTGGGGGTTTTTTGATAAACACATTTGTTTAATTTTGCTTTGAACCAGCTTTATAATAGCAATGATAATACAGCACAAAAAAAAAAGTTTCAAAGAGGAAATAGTATTGAAATGAGACATACAAATGTTTCAACATTAAACCAAACCATTAGGGAATGTTTTGCAGACCAAAGTCCTATTTTTTTTTCAGAATACTGTGGCTAAATTTTTCTCTGTATCCTGATATTTACATAAAAAATTATTTTGAAAAGTCTTTGACCAATGACTGCTCATCATCCTGAAAGAGAAGCATATGTTCCTTTTGTGCAGAGTTTGATACTGAAAGCTAGGATTTAACTAGGAAGGCATCCAATGGGATATATTAGGCTTTCACACATCAGGTAACTTATTTTAAATCATCTGGCCCTAATTGTAGCTGTTGAAGGCCTAAAATTGTGGCTTTGAGCTAAGCTCTTTCCAGGTTGTAATTCTCACTTCCTCTACTGGCACTTCATAGAGTAACACCTGCCCCTTTTTGGTAAATTTTCATTTAATTTTCCTTCCTTTTAGAAGTGGAATTTGATAAGGTTCTCCAGATTTTAAATTTTATCTTCAGTTTTATAACAAGAAACCATTTAACTTAAGAAGACTTCATTCATAACATTGACACAGTGCAGAAACATAATTAAAATTCTTCACTTAAGTTAGTTATTCTTCGAAAATGCTGTACCATCTTTGCTCCAGAAACTTCCTAGACATGTTACTCCAAAATCTTCATTATTTTCCAGATAAGCTTACGTGTTGTTGAAGTACATTTTAGAGTTGTATATGTGTGGTTTCAGTTTCCAAACAATGAGTCTCATCTGAAGAGAAGGCTCTGGGGAGACCTTATTGCGGCCTTCAAGTATTTAAAGGGGGCTACAGGAGAGATGGGGAGGGACTTCTTATCAGGGAGTGTAGTGATAGGGCGAGGGGTAACGGTTTTAAACTGAAAGAGAGTAGATTTAGATGAGATATTAGGAATAAATTCTTCCCTGTGCGGGGGGTGAGGCAGTGGCCCAGGTTGCCCAGAGAAGCTGTGGATGCCCCATCCCTGGAGGGGTTCAAGGCCAGGCTGGATGAGGCTTTGAGCAACCTGGGCTGGTGGGAGGTGTCCCTGCCCATGGCAGGGGGTGGGACTGGATGATCTCTCAGGTCCCTTCCCACCCAAACCATTCTGTGAGTCTATGATGATTCTAAGATAGCCAGCAGAAGCTTTTCTATTCTGTTTAATGGCAGGTAGATCCGGCTTAGTATCTTTATCCCTGTGATAGATCATATACTACTTCATGCGACCAGCTCTTAATTTAACTGCACTTCCTCTTCTGCATTTAATCCTTAAACTTAAAAGGAGAACAAGTGAATTCTTGGGCTTCAACGCTAGAGCTGTTTAGCCTGCAGTGTATGGATGGCGGTGATCTCTGCATCTGGCTGTGCAGATAGTCTGATGGGAAACTCCCAGCCAGCACTTTGCTGATGCAGGGATGTTTTTAGTGATTTAGGAGGGGTTCTGCTTCTCTCTATTTAATGCTACAGTAAAGCATTGAGGGATACCATGCATCCAAAGGAATGTCTTTGGGGTAAGCTGGAAAACCTATGTGCAGAGTACTTTTTTAGCATTTTGATTTAGATTGCAGTCATGAACTCAAACCTCTATAGGATGCAGAGCATAGAAGACTGCTCAGCCCCAAAACAGCCTGAATTGGATAGATGCATTTTCTGGGGATACAAACAAATTAAGCCAATAAGCTCGAGTTTTCAAGATAACAAATGCAAAAAACTTTGCAAGGCAAAAAAAACTAAGTAGGAATTAAAGGCCAGAAATCGTCACTTAATGTAAACAAATACTATTTTTTCCTTTAAAAATCTAGATGGAAACAGCAGGCGTTTATAAGTAAACTGAAGCTGACCTACTTTCTATTATATTAAGCAACTACGATACCTCATACAAAGACTAACATTGAGTACTGATGGAAACATGTAATTTTATATTTTAGGTAGTTCTGGAATACAAATACGTAACTACAAATATGAAACTGTTTTTACGGGCAAGGGAGTAGCTTTGACACTCATCCCTGACTTGGAGGGGTAAAGCTTCTAGGATTTGAAGAATTCTGCTAAGGATTTTGAGGAAATCAGTCTTGGTGTGTTACCATTAGAGGCGTTGTTTCCAGACTACAGCTGAAAGCACACATGCTGCTTGAAACCTGCAGTTAGAGAGCCCTTGTGGTCCGTTAGTATTTTATTTTCTGTGAAAACTCAAAACCAAAATCCTGTTATTTATAAATAATAAAACATGTACATTGAGAGGAGAAAACAGCCATTACTCCTTAATCCTGCCATAGCCTAAGAATTCGCCTACCTCGTCTCTGGAGAAGCAGGTACTGCTTTTTGGAGATTTGAGCTGGAATCAGTTTTTCAGAGACTGCTTTTGCACCTTGTTGCCTGAATAAATTCCCATTGAATTATAAAGAAGACATTGCTGTAGTATATCTGCCAGGAGATATAATCATCTGGCAGGACTCCCTGCCTGCCTGCTAACTCTGTATGGTAATGTGTTTTGATACCTGTCAAAATTCTATGGTTGATCACAGTTTTGGGGCAACACTGAAAGCCTGCTTCAGTTAGGAAGAGACATAGCTCACTGTGAGGGGTTTTCCATAAACATGCCGCTCCAGGCTAACTAAGCATCCTGTCTCTCTTCCTATGGCCCCCCAGGCTCTCCCTCAGCAACTATTGAAATATACAGGCTAACGGCCTTATGTATCCAGACATGTCCAAGGGAATGAATCTCAGCACAAAAGAGGTAAAGGGATAAATGTTTCCATGGCAATTCCAAGAGCGCATGGATCAGAAGCAAAGATTGGTCTTATTGTTACTGTCACATCAAGTGCTGTCGAGTCACATTCAGTGTTTGGTAAAGTAATTGCAAAAGTCAATTAATGCAAAAGAAAACTGGTTTCACATGGCCAAGGCTGCTGCTTAAGGCATCGCTTATGAACGGTTGCATCATGGACCTGTTTTTGGCTACTCTTATTTAATATTTAGAGGCTTTTTCAAGAATTCTTTGAAGGAAAAGAGAAGAAGTGTTTAATCACTTACTTTTAATTTTCTTATCAAAGAAGATGATACTGCATCACAGATTCTAGCAATGACTGCACTGGAGACCTTCAGCATATCATAGAATCATATCATAGAATCATAGAATGGCCTGGGTTGGAAAGGACCATAGTGATCATCTAGTTTCAACCCCCCCCCGCCATATGCAGGGCCGCCAACCACTAGACCAGGCTGCTCAGAGCCACATCCAGCCTGGCCTTGAATGCCTCCAGGGATGGGGCATCCACCACCTCCCTGGGCAACCTGTTCCAGTGTGCCACCACCCTTTGGGTGAAAAACTTTCTCCTAATCTCTAACCTAAATCTCAGGACGTAGAGTGAAGGCAGTTTCTTTTCTGTAATTTAGACAAAGTGAAACTATTAAGTGGAAAAGAATCTTTGACTTGTACAAGGGGTTTTGCTTGTTTTATATTTACATGAGAATATTATTCAAGGACAGTCCAGGGGTTATCTTCTATCTCAGTGCCTTTTCTTTGCTAGTAGCTAGTGTTGGATGCTTGTGGAAATATTATGGGAACTGACAGGTGCAGAGTTGTGTTTTTTCCCACTTTACACTCTCACTCTGAATTGCAGGAAATTCAGGAAGTTATATATGCATTTTTAATAGCCCTTGACAGACTTCCATTAATTTATCTGATCAGTGTTTGAGCTTATTACATATTTCTTATGTAAATCCACACTTTCTAATTTATCCCTTTATACTTCCAGCATCTTGTAGCACTAAATTCTACAATATAATTATGTCTTTTCTGAAAAAAAAAATCCTACCTGACTAATTCAGGATATAATATTGGCACAAAAGCAAATGAGTATAAATTGACATGAATATATTTAAGGCTAGAAATTCGAAAAACAATCCTAGCAATTCTAGTCAGACTCTTAGGGGCTGTCTGAAGAAGGAACATGAGAAGTTTATCTGAACAATTCTAAAATGTATTTGTAGGTGACTGAACTTAATAACCCAGCTACTCTCCTACAATAAGTTGCCCTTTTTCTCTAACTTTTGAATGACTGATGGTACATCTTTCTTGCTATAAAGCACAAAAAATTAGGGAACACAGCTCCTGTCACCATTAATTACAGCTGTTACAGAGTCAAAGGACTGTTAGGAAAAAGGCTCTTCAAAAGCATTTGTAACTTGTAAAACAAGGACTGATGTATTGTTGCCATTAAGAGCCTCATATTTTGGAATGCCCTATAAATCTTACGAGTTGTGGAGACCTATTATGTATAAAACATCATTTTGGCACCCTGGAAAATTGCCCATTGAGTTTTAGTACGTTCCCTTCAGTCTTTGGTTGTGGACACAAGAACAAAGTCATAAATTACCTTAGGGCATTTTTATTTCCTGCTTCATCAGGATGATTCCTCTGCTGTATTTAGCCTTTCAGTTGCCTAATTTGTAAACCCTTCTCACGATCTCTGTAATTAATTGGCAGACGAGACTACAGACTGGCTGGAAGTAATTGAAGATTACTCTTAATTGTAAGAGCACACTTCTGGTGGCTCGTTTAAAATACATATGCAGATTAGAGGCAAATATAAACAATAATTAATGTGTGAACGCAAGCAGTGCATTGGTTTGGAAGGTGTGCTGTGGTGCTTCGGGACATGGTTTAGTGGGTTAAGTGGTGTTGGGTTGACAGATGGACTTGGTGATCCTTGAGGTCTTTTCCAACCTTAATGATTCAATGATTCTATCAGAGTTTCTCTGCTTTTCTGAACCTCCACGCTCCCTGCCTGCCTTTAGGCTGGAATACAGCGCTGCGGCTGCTGCACCAAGCAAAGGCTCTGAGGAGGTAAAGGATGGAAACACAGGTTTGTTTGATAACAAGGTAACCCCCAAACTAAAGGCTTCTCCACCTGACAGCTCCCCAGCCAAATTCCACCTTTCACAGACACACTCCGTCTCCTTATCACCAGCTGAAATAAATCAAATGCTAGAATGAGTCGGCAGAGCTAAGTTACCATTTCTTTGCAGGATTGCAGTGATGTTTGAGCAGTCTGGGTGTGCAAAGCCTTCTTGTCAGGAAAATGTAGATATAATGAGATTCTGACTTAAACCAATATAAATCAAATCAGAATGGGTGCCTCTAAAGTTGGCTGGATGAAGCTGTTGCTCTTGATGTTCTATTATTTACGTGTTTTCCTGTGGCATCTCCTGAGCTGCGGAAAACAGGTGATTACAATAGACTAGGAATCGGAGGACTTTTACATTATCTTAGCTAGGCAAGGCAAGCAGTTGGAAATTGTACATCTGACATATTGATGCTAGTCAAACAATGGGCTATGGAAGAGATAATTTTCCTGTACAAACTTAAATATTGCACGCGTACCTTTGGAGATAGGTTTGAAGAATTGATTCCTGCTAGAGCCATTATTATTTTAGCAGGCTGCACATGCTTATGCTGAAGCAGCTTGATTTTTGATGTTTTGTCCATTCAGACCATTTAAGTGGTCTGCATCCTCAAAAAATTGCTTTAATTAAAAATCCTAGATAGCTTCTTTCTATTTAAAACTTTTCTTAGGGCTAAAAATGATCCGTGCTGCACATTAAATTTGGCATTTCTATAAGTGCAGACGTAGTGCTATAGTGATTTCCATGTTTTTCCAAGTTTGATTCCCCCTGAAATTGCTTACAGAAATGATTGAAACCTTATCTAAGTAATTGTATTGCAAATATTTATATGATACCTGCTTGAATAGCATCATGCTGTCAAATAGCTTGAACGATGTTTCCGTGCAAGCTCAGCAAAAATGAGTAGCATGTGAAATTCTGGTTCTTGTGTGGGGGTATTTGGTAAATTGGTAAATTTTGGCTGAGTTCTTTCTTTAAAATGACTTGTTTTCCTGGAAGTGGACACTCAGACAGTAAACTTGTGTTTGGGTCAGAACTTGATTTTTATGACCCACCTGTTGATAATGCAGATAAAAATCAGAATTATGGAAAAAAATATGTATTATAAGAGTCTATTACAGATTGGGTAAATTTTCACAGCTTGAAACATTTATCCAATCATCACATTTGAACATTCATCCAGGCTTTATTTTAGAGTTTTTTTCTGTGAGATAATGGGTGCTAGATAAGAATGTCTTATTTTCAAGACTTGTAGTTTTCTATATTCTGCTTTACGAGAAAGGATTAAGATTATGAATTGCTTCTGCAGCTTATTGAACAAAAGGTATGCACTCTGACTGTAAATGAAACCAGGACACAGAAATAAAAATAGGGAACTATGCCAATGCTGCATGTAATGTGACTTGATAAATTCCACAAAAAGAATACCCTTGGAAGAGTTTCTGAAGTAACTTTCTCTCCATTATCAATAGACAAAATCCTGTTTCAGAGAACAGGAGGTCAAAATATTGTAGGTTTTCTCTTTTAGTTCCAAGAACATTAAAAAAGTGACCAGAATTATCTGGACCCTTGTAGCTCTGATTAGTATGTTTATTAGTGCATACATATTAGAGTCATTAAATCTGAAAATACGTCTTTTTCTTTTTTTTCCTGGCTCTTTTGTTCCTCTTACTGCTGTTTTCCTATGAAAATCGTACTGCCAGGCAGAAGTTGGGCATTTATATAGCAGTGTATATCCTCACAGGGTTGGGCTTATATTAAAAACTGCTGTAATTACCAAGGAAATATTCAGATTTTATTTTGGAGGAAGGCTAGAGACATGCACCCAACATGTGAGTTCTGTAAAACCATATAGTTTCTTAATAGTGGTTTGGGTTTGTTTTGGTTTGGGTTTTTAAACAAAATATATGTATTATATGGATTACAACTTATATCCCAAATAGCTTCCTTGGGAAATTATTGACCAAACTGTATTACGGCCAACCAAGTAGCAGACAAAAGTGTTAAAGAACACGAATTGTAGTTAAATGGCAGCATCTTAACAGTTTTTGTATAATAATTGCTTGTGTATATGTTCATTGGGCTAGAAAACATCTTTAGAATATGAAAAATATGTGGTTCCACCTTGTCTCCAAAAACCATGTTGCTGTGGAGTCTTAATCACAAAGTGGATTTTTAGATTTATTTTCAGTTTCAGGCCACTCATTAGATTGTTAAAAAAATATGAGTCATTGCATTAAAAACTTGGACTGCCTTTGACAAGGTGTCCACTAAAAACCATTTTGTTAGAAAATTTAATAAGAAAACATCTGAAAATCTATAGTGATGTATAGATAGACAACATCAAGCTTGAAAGATAAATTGCCTGAATTACTCCCTGGGCTAAATGTAGTCATTAACTATTTATTAATTGGCTCTTGCCCTGCATTTTGCTCTGATATAAAAAGCTTGATTTTAATCGCATTTATAGATGTTTTGTCAGTTATAGTATAATTTTACTGCACCTGTCAATTTGGAGAATCTAGTAAAATTAGATATCTGCAATACAAGACCCAGGTTAAATTGCATGACTCAAATTATTTCCATTCTCTCATCTTGTTGCCACATTTCTTTAAATATAGTACTGTATAAATAGATTTAAATATAAACGTTCAGTACCCAAAATTTACATAATATTCATAGAATCATAGAATAGTTTGGGTTGGAAAGGACCTTAAAGATCATCGAGTTCCACCCCCTGCCATGGGCAGGGACACCTCCCACCAGCCCAGGTTGCTCAAAGCCTCATCCAGCCTGGCCTTGAACCCCTCCAGGGATGGGGCATCCACAGCTTCTCTGGGCAACCTGGGCCACTGCCTCACCCCCCACACAGTTTAAACTAAAATGTCACCATCTGAGTGAGGTCATATGAGAGAGGCAAGGCCAGAAGAGGCTTGCTTTGAATCCAGTTATGCAAGAGCTTTCAACTGAAATACCCACCTGCTAATCCATTGGCTCTTTGGTAACTTTTCATTACTGTAGTCTTTCTCACCTTGTTGTTCCCCATGTACCTCCATGCGTTGGTTTGGGCTGACATGATATTCAGTAACTAGCAATATTAATGGATAAGAATACTTCTGCAGGTTTGCTAAGTTGACAGTATTGGGTACTACCTTGCAAGTTAGGATGCTTCGGCATCTTGTTTGCCGTTCTGTCACTCACTGGCATTGGGGAATTAAGAATGTTACTTATTGCCAATTTTTCAGCAAATTTTTTCATTTTCCTCCTTATTTTCCTATCCAGACAGAGAATTGCTGTATATTACATTTGGGTGGTATGATTTTAACTGTCTTTGGTGCTAAATTATCTGGCCTCTTACCCTCTTAGATGTGAGGTTCAAATAATCATCCTTGCTCTCTGTTGCGGATGCTTTAACAGTCAGAAATAGCCAGAGTCCTTTATAACACTATTTCATTTTCAGTTTTGGTTTTAGGATACAGAATGTGTCCTATCAGGTTTACTTCAAGAATTGTCCAAAACCAGATATAACTCAATAAAATTTTGGGTTCAAAACCTACTCGTCAGCAGGAAATGAACAACCATCCTTAGCTTACTCAGGCCACTTTTGTCAACGACAAATTAATCAATCCATTGGCAGCGAGGCTTGCACAAGTACTGTCCCAGTTTCAAAACAGAGCTCAAGCACTGTTACATTATTAAAAATAAAAAAAAAGACCAGTTTGATTCCTTCTTCACAGGCATATAATACAGCAGGCTCAGCTCTGAGAAGCTCAGAAGAGGTAAACAATTTTTTCTTTCTCTTTTATATTTTACTGAGGGGTTTTTGTCTTTTATAAATGACAATAAAGCAATGTTGCCTCTCACAAGATTATAAATAATTTTTAAAATTCATGGTTTTGCTTGTAGTGTTAGAAGAGAAGAATTTTATCTCATGATCTAACTTCAAAATCTCTGTTTTTCTCTGAGATGGCATTAGCACTGTTACTATTTTCAGTGTACATAGTCCCAGGAACAAATTAACATATTTTTACAGCTCTAGAGACTCTGATAAGTGGTTTTGTGGACTGCCCAACACACCATAGATGTCAGTCTTATTCTACTTCCCATTTCAAAGTCAGCAACAAAACTGATGGCATGCAAACTGCAGACAGTGTGAAAATGGTCCCGTATAAATAGCTTCCCTGTTCAATGTCCATATAAAATGAAAACCAGAAAATATATGAGCATAATTCAGATGATTACACAGCTTTCATAGAATAATTTATTATATGGATTTCTTTCCATGTAACGACTGTGGCTTAAGCAATTAATTATAATTTAAAACATAAACATTGTGTGGTAAGGGTTATGTTTTCATTCAGTGCTTGTGACGTATAGCATACTTGACAAGTTTTTTTTTTAGGACAATCCTGGTTTATATCTCTTTGGAAATGCCCTGGCCTTGGTTTCCCAGACAGCAGATAATCAGCTGTGGATAGTGCTGCAGCTCTAAGGAGCAATTTTACTTTTTGCCCCCATTTCCATTTTGAGTGGCTCTTTACCATCCAGCATTGGATCTTTAAGCTTTAAAAACAAGGGATTCAAGTAAATCCATGTGTATAATGTTGTATTTTTTATGATACTGCCTTGGGATGATGTGTTACCTGGCAGATACTCTACAGACAGTATGGGAGTCCTTGGTGGGATTTTTGCTCTACTACTTTCATTGGCCCCTGCAAGTTCCATTGCTGTGCTAAGTGCTGGCATCATTGTCAGCCTTCTCAAACCTCTTTTGTTTTCTACATTTAAAGCCTCATAATTGCAGGGGATTTTAATTCCAAAATGAACTGGCTGTCCTCTGGTTACCTTCACCATTCCTATACAGGAAATTTCAACAGAGGTGGATTTAAGAAATTTAATTTGAAAGACAGTAATATCACCCTTTCTTAGTTGGTTGACCTAATCAGGGCTATTAACTTAATGAAAACCCAGATTAATTTTAATCTGCATAGGCCCATCATCACACATGTTACATCACTTCTATTCCCAAACACCACACACACTATAGTTAACCTTAATGAGAATAAACGTAAAGTGGGGAAGGGAAGCAATAAGCCATGTCTCTTTCGACTTGAGGTTTTCCATTCCCCATAGGCCGGTGTTGTGTTCAGATATACAGACTTCCTTCTTCCTCTTGGGTTCTGGGAGTGAATGAAATCAGGTGTGTGAGGTAGAGTACTGACCAAGGACACTGCAGTATAAAATAAGCGGCCGATGATTTCTGTAATTTCAGTTATTGCTTATTTCCATTGTCCTTCCTTCTTTGTGTTTTTTTGGTTGCATTTTTGTTTGGTTTTGTTTAAAAAAAACCTAACAACAAAACCAGGAAAAATGGAAAGGCTAAAAGAAGATGCTATTCAGATCCTCATCCAAGGTCTACACAAACAAGAAAGTCTTTCAGTTGGACTCTGGATTATACCCGTAAATAGCTGCGGGTGAAATTTGACTAAGATTATTTCATATAAAACTTACGTGAAGTCTTGCCCTGGTTGGGCTGAGTAGCAAAACTGTCCTCTTCAGTAGAGCCAGGCTTTCAGCACAAATTCTCATCATATTTAACCTTTTCCTTCTCCTCCCCCTTCAAAAACCTTACTGTGTTAAAATAAAATTTTTGCTAAAATGTTAAGGTCTAATAAACTGATAAGTATGTTGTTTGCTTTCCCTGTCAGGAAAAGGACAGAATTCAGTTCTTGACCACTAATTACTGATTTCTAAGGCAACTCAAGATTTTTCTTTACTTAATTGACAAATGATATTTTTTTTGTAGTAATAAGAGCCGTGCCTAGCATGAAAACAACCCTGAGAAGTGTTAGTTATTCAGGAACCTGTGTTTCTTTTTTACAATTGACAGATTTATAGCTGATAGCAAAGTTCAGAAGCCAGGTCATCAATGGATTTCTCTGCTTAGTAGTAATCGCATTCAGTTGATGTTTATGTTGACTTCAAGCCGTCTGCCTCATGTCTTGAATCTCCAAATGTGTCTTCCTACACAGATGTCCTGGTATTAAGCGGGATGTTAAGAACTGAAATTTCCTGGAAAATTGCTCTTCTCGGAACCTTATAAAATAATTGAAGGACAAAACATTTAACATCCCATCTATGACTACTAGCTTACCATGCAGCATCTAACTGGTGTTCATGAGCATAAATACTGTGTCATATTACAATTAATGGTCTCCTATTCTCCTTTTGTTCTTCGTGTCCTGGTTTTTTGTGTGTCTGTTTTTAGAGCACGATCTCCTTCTTCTGTATATCTTAAGTTTGTAATTTTTTTGTAACTTCCCATTTTTACCTCCTCCTTGTGTTTGGTATAAAAGGAAAGAAAGAAAAGTACAAAGATTGCAGTTGGGCAGCATTTTTGAAGTTTCCCCATTTTCTAGTGATATAAGAGCCATCTGTTTAATTGTCTGTTATTCATTTTCCTTCTCATCTGCATGCAGGATATGAAGATTTTAATCACAATCCTGTCTTTTAAATTGCTGAGTTTAGAAAACTATTTAGTCTTCTAATCTTTCTATTTTAATCTATGTGGAAAGTCATTTTGACATCAGTCTTTTCAGTCTGTTTCACTCTCTTTTGCTAACTATGTAGGATTAGAACAATATTTCTTCACTAGCTGAACTACTTTAGTATTTGTTTGAAGCTAAGAAGTGTTAGTCTTCCTCCCCAAGTGACACGGTTGGAAATGGAGGCATGAAAGGCTGGATGGAGGCTTCTGGGAATGAGTTTTGGATGTACCTTTTTCATTTTACTTGGCATTCGTCGTAGATAACCACTGAAATGAAGCTTTATGCACTAGTGATATTGCTGACTTGAATTATGAATGGATGTGATAAACTATGTTACTTGAACTGCAGCTGTGGACATCAGTAAATATACAAGAGTAGATGGAAGATACGGCAAAAGTAAAGAATTTGCCATAAACAGGAACACGGAGAGCAGATAGGATTTAAAAACTGTGGCATAGGATAACAAAATGACCCTTTCTGTCCGAGTTCCCCTTAAAATGAATGCAAGGTGTACTTCTGTCTGTGATGTACACTGGCAGTAGGGAATTAATCACACTGAGCCAAGAAGCTGTGCTGGTGGAGGAGAACTTATAGCTAATTATTTATATCCATGGAAACTGATCGTAGACACCACAGATCTTCTGACAGCTGCAGCAAGACTCTTTCTACTTAAAAAAAAAAAAAGAAAAAGAAAAAAGAGAAAAGGGTCTTCTACTGAATGTTGCCATTAAATATGAAAATTCAGGCACCAACATTGGGTTCTAAATTAGCTTTAGAATAGGCAAGTAGTTGGTATGAAACAATGGAATTAGTGATGTGAATGAGAAGTCTCTGACAGTTGGGAATTGTACATTCAGGGTAATTTGTTTGGTCTGCTTTGTTACTTTTATTTTTTTAACACAGTGCACAAGATGGAAGAAAGAAATAAAGTGAGGAGAGAGGGAGACTGCGAGAATTATATTGAGCTAATTCACTACTTGGAGCTAATTTAAAGCGATGAACAAAATTAATGATATTTGCCTTTCAGGCTTTAGATGAAAAGCTTTTAGTAGCTAATATCTGGATATGTAACTCATCGTCTATTTTATCTTTTAAACTGTGAGAAACCAGGTCAGATTTTGAACTGTTATATGTCCCCTGTACCCACTCCCCCAAAACCCAACCAAACAATCCAATAAAGCCCCATTCAGTCAGAGCCTTTATTTTCCTCACTGTCATCCAAACATTTTTCCCACCTGGCTTTTCCCTTTGAGCATGAAGACCTTGCAAGCAGCACGGGTGGTTTCTCGAACGTATTTCATGGCTCTCTCTTTCCAGTTAGTGCAATTGAGAAAAACCGATAGGTTTTATTCTTGTATGCACCTCGTAAAGATTTCTTTCTTGGTTCAACTTGAGTCTTGACTGAGGCAAAATGAAGGACTGGTTTTCTGCACTTCTGTCTCACCCAGAAATATCCCTACAGTTATGGCTAAATGAAAGACTAGGTACTGCTAAATAAAAGAAGGCCAGGCAGAAGTTCTTGCCGTTGAGGCTGAATGGTGTTGACTGGCTTATGTTATCACTGCTTAGAGCTTTCTCCCTGGACAGCGGACTCTAAGAGACCTCTTTGGTGCGTTTTAAAACAGGTCTAGAATTGAGCTAACAGTGAAGCAATGAAAGTAGTCAAAGGTCTGGAACTCAGATTTGCTTCTTGGCTGCCTTTCTGTCTCGTGGTACAAGCATAGCTCAGGAGTTCGTGAACACTTGTGAGTGTGTCTATGACCTATAGGCTCTAAAGGGGATCCTGTGCTTCCATTATAGCATCGCCTGGGATGGCAGGAAGAATTGCACTTGGGGTTTGTCCACAGTTAAACCACTAGAACAAAGGGTTAATCAGCGGTGCAGGGCCAATAACACTTGCAGAAAGGATGGGTTTATAATATTAGCACTTGAATTAAGTATTTTGAAAGGTCTGAAAATGCAGAAAACCACTTATTCAAAGTGTATGTTGAATGAAGCCAAACCCTTTCTGACATGACGCTAGGAATCTCTGTACCTCATCACTCAGCTGTCAGTAGCCTGCACTGTGACTCACAGGTGCCCAGGGTGATTGGCCATCGAAAATTGCTTGGAAAATGGATGAAAAGTTATCTCTGATGCTCATCAATGTGTCCTCTATATACAGTCCTGGAAACTAACCAAACCGCTGTGACTAAACCAGCTTTGTAACCCAAGCTACATGAGGCGCATAGAACAGTTTTGTTCTTCACAGAAAGCAGAATTTCAGGGATTGTTAGATCCTGGATAAGGGAACATTTGGTGCAGTGCACAGTTCATATTAACTTCGCTGCCATCTAAGTCTTTATGAGTCATGCTATTCATCCCCAATGACTAAGCAGCATATTTTTGAGATTTTCTTCTTTAATTTATAAATGCAGTGTATAAATATTAATATGCTGAAGAGAAAGTTAAAAAGTAACTACTGATGCCTAAAATCTCCTGTGTGAGGGAAAGATACCTGATTCTGGACATTTCTTTGTGAAACAAAGACATACAAACATCAACTAGATGAGAAAAATAAAAAGCAGAGAAGGCTCTATTGCTCCCTGGGCAAAATCTTTAAATGGAACTGGATACTTTTTGACAGATACATGTGCTAGTGTATCTGTGAATTATTTTGACTCAACGTGGAAATGACTGGATGACTTTCATGGTTGTCGGTGTTCTGCAGCTCAGCCAGACGATTTTAATTGGGCCCTTCTATCTTGAAAACTGAGAAGAAAAAGCTTGTTCTCATTAAGCTGTGAGAGTTACTGTCAGTCTCAGTATAACCGGGGCTGTGCCATATGAATTGATGATAATGTATATGTGAATATTGGATAAATGTACTGTTTGGATGGGAAATGTTCTTTATTGCATGCCAGAGGTTCAAATTTTTAACCTTTATTTTTTCTTCTTTTTTTTTTTTTTTTCTGGAAAGTCTTGTAAATGTTTCTGGTACATTACTTCCTAAGAATGCCAAAGAGTTTTTTTTCAAAAGACAGAAACACAGCATTAAATGGCTGTAGTTTTGGAAAATGTTCTTCATATTGAAGTTTTCTCTGTAACGTTGAGTTCTAGAGGCAAAGCAAGAAACTGCATGAGAGAAAAGCCTGCAGGAGGAAGCGAATATAACACAAAACCATACTACAGATATCTGACACCTGTTCAAATGTTGTTCTTACAATTTATGCTGGAAAAAGGGGCTGTTGATGTAGAGAATGTGAGTGTCAGAAACAGAGTGTTTTAAAGAACATCTTTTGCAAGTGTTGGCATTGTCATCTTTGATCATTGTGAAGCTTTGTATGTGTTTTGACTGCAGCATGTTAGCATGACTCTATGGCTTGTAGATACTATTTGAATCAGAAACCACTTCAGGAGATGGAGTTGATGGGTCTGAGGGCAAAAAATTGAAGAATGTTGATGGTTATATTTATTGCTGAGCTTACTGCAGCTAGCATTTTATAAACTGCTTTATAAGTAGCTGATTCTAAACGTCTTCTGAAAAAGTACAGCCGGACTATGTTTAGTTCCTTCTGTAGGCTTCAGCAATGTCTGTGTGTAGTGAGAAGACATAGAAATCTGTGGGGAAAAAGCACAGAGGCTATAGAGGGGATGAGTGCCTTCTAAGGGGGAGAGAAAAGAACCAGCTAAGCGCAGGGAGGCTTTGGAACAGATGATGCCTTGTGCTGTCACATGTACTTTTTGTGCTGTGTCGTACAAACTGAAGTCATCTTCCTGTGTACATGGCAGCAGCTGGCTGTGCCTCCACCACTTCCATCCCACCAGGGCGCTTCAAACGTGTGCTAAACAGAATGAGAATTTTCTGGTTGACGGTTGATGAAACTGAATTTGAGGATTATTGTTTTGTCCTAAATCTACCTCAAACCTACCTCCCTACTTCCCTGGCAGAGATGGCACAACAGCCTGTCACCCTGTAAAACGAAGATTAAAATCAGCAACATTGAGAAAAGAATTGGGATGATCAACCAGCTTCAGTAGCAGAGGTGCCTGCCACCGTTCACCATGACTTATCAATTCCTCTGCACTTTGCCAAAGTTATTACTTGAGAGAGGAGTTTATAAATGAAAGAATGAATTTCTGGGCTAAGAGTATCACTGTGGCACAACGTGAGCCTTGAGTTGCTGGGGGTAGTCAGTGCCTTGCATTTAATTTGTTATGCCTGTTCTACTACTGATGGACTGGCTCGTATTTGGGTATGGTCACATTAGACAGTGACACTTAGCCCCACAACACAGAAACATTCCCATGTTGTTTGTGGTTTACCAAAAAAAAAAAAAAAAGTCCCAAGGCACTAATTCTGTAGAGGGGTCTGAGCAGCTCATAGTCCCACGTTCTATCCCATGGGTACTTGAGCCCTTGTGTATATTAAGCAGTAAGGGGGCACCTCCTCATGCTGCTGGTGTTAATACTTGCAAGGGGGCAGGGCCATGGGCTTCCTAGGAGAACGCTTGAACTGGCCTGAAGTGGGGCAAAGGAATGACAGCAGCACTCAAACAGCTGGAAATGATTAAAAGAGGAATAATTACCTTCTCCTGTGATATATTGCCAAGTGGTTTCCAGATGAGCTAATAACGCTACAGTCTAATTAGAGAACGTCCCTTCCATCTTGCCTGTCTGACTGGGTGAACAGGATAATAGGAGAAGTTTGTGCCACAGAGCTGGTGGAAAGGGTGAAAAATAATTCACCCATTTCATAAACTGTTGGAGCTAAAGCCAGTGATCAAAAATTGCAGTGTTAACATACCAGATGGCGACTTCTTAAAAGCCCATTTGACGCGTTTTTGGCACTAGTACATTTCTAGTTGAGACATGTTTGAAGATCTTGAAGCATTAGTTCTGTCAGCTGCATTAAATGACTGTTTAATATTTTTACAGAATAGTGCTTTATGATAAAGATGCCTTTTCCTCCCTCTTATTAATGATAAGCAATTTGTGTTTCTGTAATAATTTGCTCACATTCCATGTTATTTCATAATTTTCCTCTTTTGAGTTTTGGAGATCCTCTGACTCAGGGGCTGAGGATTTGCCATTTTAAAATGGTCTTTCCTACAGTGTTGATAGAGGTTGTCAGTGAAATTACTACATTGTCTTGAAGAAGTATTTGCATCCTGGTCATTTTTGAAGAAAACCAAAGCCCTTACATTTCAACCATTGTTTACAGCTGTGTAAAATAATTATTGTAGTATAGAGAATTTAACAAATGTAATTGAAAATGAGAACATTATTTTCTCAGTGTTGAATAGATTGATCAAACAATGACTCTGAAAGGGTTGCTTAATCTCAAATTTCAGAAATTATAAGAAATAAAAGCACAGCAGATTTTTTTGGTGAACAATATTGATTCTTATTCATGTGGAATATTTTTTAAATAATTCAAGGGAATGTTCACAATGCGATCATGTAGGTTCTGGAAAATAAACCTAACACCTATATCTTTCAAGAATAAAATTTAGAGGAAGAATTAGGAAATGGGACATATTCTATATGTCAGACTATTTTATTAGGGACTTAAAATTTTGAACCAATTAGGAACTTGGAACTAAGGATCCAAGATTTGAACCAAATGAGAATTCTAATCGGCACCAACGACATAAACATCAACGCACACATGGATGAAGTTAATAGAAATGTTAGAAATTTAAAAAAATGTTTTAACCTATTCAGAAAGTTAGCAGCTGAGGTGTATTATAGTATTATAGCCGTGAAACCCATATAAGTAAGTTGGTGATGGTCTGTCAGAGGTGTTTGGGGAATCTTCTGCATAACTGAATTTTCAATGAAAAATATGACCAATTACTTTTTATAATTTTTCTTAATTTTAAAACAAAACAACCCTTTCCTACCAACACCAAACCAAATATTTAACTTTGTATTAGATCACTTGAATAGAAAAAACTCAGTTTGCTTCATTAATTCAGAAGGGTTTTTCTTGGATCACTTCAAAATTAAACTGAATCTTCCTTTGTTGCTGCAGCGTACTACAGAAGTTATATTTCAGATGCTCTTTTTCCCAGATATGCAAACCTCCTCCTCAGATTTCCCGTAAACATAAAAATCTCCAGTCTGACCAATTCTGCCAACAGAAATCCCGTGCTTTTAATCTGTATTACTACAGGTCAGGTTTTAAATCCAGTCCAAAAAAACCCAGCTTTGCAGGTTCACCAAGTTTTAATGTTTCCTGAGAAACCCAGGGAAACACCTGCTAAAAGCCAAATATTAGAATTTCTTAGAGAAAAATGAAGACTGGTATTAGTGTTTCTTTTCTTTTCCAGTAAAACTAAAGAATAAAGGAACTGTGGTTAGGCCTACAGCCAGAAAAGCCCTTAAACACGTTTAACTTTGAATACATGAATAGTCTCAAAGTCAAAACATTAAATTTTCATCCTCAAAATATGTGGGTTTTTATAATTGGCAGTTGCAGAGCAGACTGATGAATTAGGAGCAGATTTTGTATTTCATGAAAACTCTTCCTTCCCATATTCAAATGAACAGGAATTTGTTAGAATTTCATACAGTCTGAGAAATTTGGCCAGATCCTCCACGGGCGAGACATCTCTTTGTTGAAATTAAAGCAGAAAACCTGCTCCAAGTCTCTTGATGTAAATATCTAGACATCTGCCCTGCCTGGGTTTGGGTTTTTTTGATTTTTTTTTTTTATTTTTGGTCCTCCCTGCATCTGTCTTTTAACTGAATAGCTGATCAGTTTTGAATCTACAGAGCTCAAGGATGCGGTAACCAAATTGCATTTTTAAGCCGCTTTTGAATCTATGATTTAAGCCACTTTTTGCCCCTTTGGTCATCTCAGGCCACCTTCAGCAACTCACACACATTCTGAATTGTCACTGTCCACAAAGGAAGTACTACATACTGGTGACATTTCCCTCCTGACAGGTTTCTCTGGTTAGACCTTGATGTAGCTGAAGTCTCCAGGCTTCTGAAATAGGATAAAGTCTTTTATAAATGTAATTATCCTTGTCCTGAGTAACTGTGATTTGAAATACCACCTCACACACGCCCGGTGAACGATGTAACCAGCAGGCTACTAGCAATTCTGGGGTGGTTTTCTGTCTTTTTGTCTTTTCTTAGCTTTTCAGATGGGCTAGATAAATTGACGTGGGCAGTATAAGCAACTGAGCTATATATACATCTAAGTCCAGGAAAGTCCTCGCAGCACAGAGTACTGAGCCTGCCTGTCACACGCCACGTTAGGCTCTCCAGGCTGCCCATTTTCTTTGTCCTTCCCCGCTGGAGAGGCCAGGCAGGTTCCCAGCTCCATTCTGACACTACTTTTCACTATGGGGGCTGTCTCAACTTGCAGTTTGTGGGTGGATTGAGCACCCACTTTAAAGCTGAGGGTACCCTAGGTAAGGGCATGTTTGTAATGACAGGTTTTGCATGCCCAGATAAAGAGCAAATTTATGACCATGGCAGTAGATGGGTCAAGTAACTGGGTTCCCAACATTTAAAAATTAAATAACTAATTTGGATTTCAAAAATTCATGAGTCAACTTCTGCTGCCTTTCCTATTTCATGTTCAGTTTTAAGGGAGGGGAGGGCACTGTGATTATGCAAGTTTTTGATACAGAAAGGTGTGTAAGACTTGTTACTCCTTTTCTCAGAAGGAATCGCGGAAGAGCTTTCTTCCCTTTCCAGTTTCAGTGAGGCTTGTTTCTCCTGCAGCTGCCTTCCCTCTCTGTCCTGCTGCTGCCTCCTAGAAGCTTCAAGATGCCCAACCTCATGGCTCTGGCTCCTGCAAGGTGAGCTGTGGGTTTCTCTGTTCTCCTTCCCAGATTTTGTTATTGAATGTCAGTTCCTCTATTCTCTCAGATGCTGCTGTTCGAAAAAACAGTTTCCACACTGGGGCTGGACACTCATACATATCCTAAAATGAACTGCATGCTCTCACCAGTAGGACGATCAAGGCATCTTGCTTCTGTGTGTCTGCTCTTACCTCCGCATATAGAAAGGTGATCTGGAAAGGCTGGACCCCACAGTGCCAAAGTTGTTGCTTGTTAATGCCGTGAAGCACTTCAGCTTTAAAGAAACATTTCAGTTAACAACAACAGCAGCAAAAAATTAGGAAAAAGGCCACGGAGGTAGAACTGTTGAATGGAATTAGTATTGTTAAAATCCTATTACAACTGCTGCTGAAAAGCAGTTCCAAGTTTTCAAATGCGGTTGATATGCTCTACAAGTACACCCAAGTTGGTCAATTTAGATTTGGAGGATTTTAACACTCTGCTTTAAAGAAGCAAAAAAAATCCGTGGCTGAGGAAACCTGGAAGGATTTAACACTCTGTTAGAAACCTGGCGACTCTCCCACTCCGATCAGAGCTGCGTTCTCAATGAAACAATCAAAACAAGGTGCCAGCTTGTGTATGCATGGCCTCTGACTACACTGCAAGAGTGCTCAGGGTCTTTGTTTTTTAAGCTTTGGTGTGAAGAAAACAATTGGGTAGGAGAGGGGCATGCCAAAGGGTTTATTTTTCAGTGTGAGCCAGGTTCAGTACTCTGTAGCCTGCCTTACATTCTCATCTTTCAAGATTATAGATGATTGCTTATTATCAATTTCCTTGCCTTTCATATTGAAAGGAAAAAAAAAATAAAGTCCCTTTAGTGAGTTTTAACGACATCTTCTACTTGTACTTCAGACTGAGTCATTCCGGTAGATGTCACTGTGGGCCCCCGAGTTACAGCCATCCCATTTTTGGCTGTTTGCTTTGGTGTCATACACCTGCTATCAACAAGGCTCAAACATCTTTGTAATGATGGTTCCGCATTACAGCTGTCTTGGCGTTGCTAATTTCAGCTCTTTACTGAGCAACGCAAGGACAGATACCTGCCAGTTCGTCTCTCGGTCTCAGCAAAAGACATGAAGCCGGGAGGCAGCGTAGTTGTGACTGGCTGTGGCAGAGCGCACGAGGCCGAGCATCCCTGTGCAATGCCAGAGACAGGCTATCGTGAGCAGGGTTACGAGCAGTCCTCAGTGAATGCATACGGCCTTAGTGCTACGACAGAGAAACAACACCTTTACTCAATGTAGTAGCACAAATACAATCTGGGCACACAAATACAGAATGTTAAAAACCAAACCAAAAAACCCAACCTTCCACTCCTACCCCAGCCCTCAGGAGTTTTCTAAATATCTTGTTTCTAGGGATCCCAAAATGAATTTTTTATTTGATTGTTTTATGCTGAGGAATTTCCTGGGACTTTGCAGAGGAATACTGGATGCAGAATAAACCTGGCAGCATTTTGTAGGTTTTTGAGCTTCCCTAAATAAGAAAAGAATTCATAAACTGTGAGAGAAGACAAAAGAGTGGACAGGGAAAATGGGTAGAGCTGAAAGTACCAGTCAACAAGGCTGTAGAAGAGGAGAAAGAAGAAAGAGGAGGAAGAAATAGATGTAGAGAAGCTCTGATGAAGTATCAGGACAAGGGAAGCAAAAATACACTAATACTGAAAACGCTCAATGCTGCTTTGACTAGACTAAATTTCAGGACCAGTCAGGAAGGTCTTTCTAATTCACCTTTCAGCTGATGTCTTTGCAGTGGTATCCTTCATGGTCTTTGCCTTGGTTGCAAAGGCACCAGTGAGAGACTCGGGTGGGCTGGCTGCAGTCTTACCAGTTCTCCTCCCATCTTGCCCCAAACTCCATCCAGCCAGAATGTTTACAGCATCAGGACGGTATTCAGATCAGGTCAGATCTGCTGTCAAAGAGGGGTTTCGTTCTGGTAAGTGAGGAAATTTGGCATGGTCCACACAAGGCATTTCTGTTTATGGCAAAAAAAAGAGATCAAGAGAAAAACTGGAAATTTCTCAGTCTTACTTTGATGGCTTAGATCTGATGATTTATTGCATTTAGAGATATATGGCTTATATTGTCATGAGTGTGGTACCACTCCACAGCATTGTTTTCTTTTGCTTATATTCATTTCAGAGTGCAAGATCAGGAAACATGCATTTTTAGAAAGGGAAATCCTCTTCTTGGGTATGATAAGAAAAAGTGAAGGAATGATTCAACTATTTGTTGCCACTGTGCTTCTGAGCTTACAAATGACTCTTTAGGAGTCTCAGGATGTGATTTTTACAAGGCTTGAACTAATATTCAGTCCCTTGTCACTTTTCCTTTACAAATTTCTGCAATAGCCTGATTTTTCCTCACTCTATCCAGGTGCTAATGCAGAAGTGAAAGAGCTCTGCCTGGCCCAAGGAGACACTGTGGCCTTTGATGGACTTCCAAGCTATGAATTTTTTCATTTGTTGGTCCCCAAAGTGACGCTCCCAAAGGTGGCTTTAGTACTCATATGAATTCCAAGGAGAGAGCACTTGTTTGAAGGCTTAAGGTGAAGAGCTTTGGTCCAAATGTGATAACTTTACAAGAAATAAGTAGACCCAGATCAGCTTGTTATAACAACTCAAGAAATTAGACCTAGAGTGAAGCAGATGTTGTGTTACTTTAACACAGCCTTTATAGAATCATAGAATCATAGAATGATTAGGGTTGGAAGGGACCTTAAAGATCATCAAGTTCCAACCCCCCTGCCATTGGCAGGGACACCCTCAACTAGAGCAGCTTGCCCAAAGCCTCATCCAGCCTGGCCTTGAACACCTCCAGGGATGGGGCATCCACAACTTCCCTGGGCAACCTGTTCCAGTGTCTCACCACCCTCATAGTGAAAAATTTCTTCCTAATGTC